>JAUPFP010000049.1:990143-1502712 GCA_036925085.1 Brachycybe producta | reverse complement strand
GGTCACTAGGTGGCCAACACTTATATCGGTTATCAGTTGGGGTTTCACTAAATTTAGCTTGTTACAGGTTGTTTGAGGGGCGCAGCCCCTAAGAATGTAAAAAAGTGTAGGTCACTGAGTGACCCACAGTTCATATCTAAAAGTGTAGGTCACTGAGTGACCCACAGTTCTTATCCAAATGCCTATCTGAAAGTGTAGGTCATACAGTGATTTACGATTAGTCTGTCCCTCACTCCAGTGACTTACACTTTAGAACTTTTTTGTATCAGTGATTAGTTAGGGTTATGTTAGCTTGTTGCAGTGGGTCTGGGGGAACAGCCCCAGAATGTAACAAATTGTATGTCACTTAGTGACCCACAGTTCATATATACGTGTAGGTCATTGAGTGACCCACAGTTATTCTCCAAATAGCTATCTGAAAGTGTAGGTCACCTAGAGACGTACAATTATTCTGTGCCAAAAGATGAAGCAAACTTTTTTTTAGAAACAACATTACGAAAAAGTTCAAACGGTTTTCAAAACAAGACTGGTAAAAGGTTATGCTACATGTTCATGGCAATATCTTAAAGAAAAAAATAACCTTTTCATAATAAACAAAAATACTTGATTTTAAAGCCATAAAAGACTGAGTATCCAAAAAGGTAAAACAAAACTCAAAATTAAACTTCAATTAAAAACCTCAAAAAATGAGCAAAACCGTTTAAAAAAGACTATACAGGATAGTCAAACCCGCACAACAATAGGAGAAAGACAACCTATACCAGTTTCACTACTACCAAGTGGCTCATCAGGAAGGCTTTATTTAATTCCAACATGCAAAATTGATGGGCCACAATTTAGTGGCAAACCACAAACAAGCATGTATTGGTGTGTGAATCAAGTATTTTTGTTTGTTTATATTTACTAAGTTACTACCAAGAAAATTTTACATTTTGTAATATTTATTTTTATAATAGTTTGAAATTTATGTTTTTCATCATGAAAAAAAAAAAACTAGCATTATCACTAACTATTCTAGTTTATAAAACACTTTGATTTTTTTTGTAATATTTCTCTTGAAAAATGTTTGCTTGAAAAATATAAATTTTCTAAAAACTGCAGTTGAGTGGAAGAGACCTTCTATAAAACATAATAATAGCCACTATTGTGGCGCCAACGAGGGGGACAAAAACAAAATAAATATATACAAGACACCCTTTTTCACTCATATTTTTTTGTTTATTAAAATGAAAATTTCAGAAGAAAAATCTCCAATACTGTACTAATATCAGAGTTACGTATTAAGTTATACATGTACAATGTAAAATGACAATGTAAATTCTAGTATCTTTATTTTGTAATTTAACGGAATATGAAATAATAAAAAAAAACTTCCTTTTTTTATCATCGTTTTCTAAAAAGTCATTGCTCTCAACAACATCGTCGTCGTCATTGCATTTGGTTGTGTCTATTGTGGTTTTTCTCCGATCTTTCTTTCTTTCTTTCTCGTTTTTGCAAGTGACACAAAAGTGTTTCCTCGAGTGTCATAAATGCCAAAAAAGAAGAGGAAAATATTTCACAGCTGTTTCATAAAAGACCCCATTTTCTCATTCATTCTAGCTTAGTATATGTTAAAAGTGAGATTCAGGAAGTTAACCTCATTCATACATGAGCATATCTAACATAAAACATTTTTTTTAATAAAACAAGAAGTAGTAGTTCTTAAAAATTGCACAATGAAAATATGATATCTCATATATACAATCTCATATATACATATATAGATCTGTGAGTGCATTTGACAAATTCTAACTTAGTTGTGCGTGCAGTAATATTCACTGCATTGTAAGGAAAAATCAGCTTCTATTAGCAACACTTAACAGAATACATTAAGAGGCCAGATACATCGTTTAGTTCAAAATTTCTCCGAATGTAGGCGCTGCGATCGTTGTTGATTGAAAAACGGTTTTTTAACGTTTTTTCTCTCAGTTCGAAGTCACATAATAATTAATAGAAAAATAATTTCGCGTGCTAACCTTATAAAAAGAAAACAATGTGAAGCCAGTAGATTAATGCACTTAATAATTATTTTGTTATTGTTCTGAGTTGTTTTTAACGGGAGTTCTTCAAATGTTTGGGTGACGGTTTTTTGCTCCTATGGGACTTAACATGGAGTTAAAAAAACGTAAGATTTTAAATGTTATTTAAAAATAGAAAGCCCTTTTAAAATTTAGAAAAAGGAATAATCCTGAATGCAATAAACACATGTAAGTACGTGCTCATTTTTCTGATTGCTCTAAATCATTTTTAATCAAAATTCTCTTAACTTTTGTTGGACGGTGTTTTAGTCCTATGGGACTTAACATGGAGTTTAAAAACGTACGATTTTAAACGTTATTAAAAAATAGAAGGACCTTTTCAAAATTTATAAAAAGGAAACTTCGTGAAGCCAATACATGAATGTATGTGCTAATTATTTTGTTATTGTTCTAAATCAGTTTTAACGAGAGTTTTTCAAATGTTTGTGGGACGGTTTTTGATCCTATGGGATTTAACATGGGGTTGAAAAAACGAACGACTTTGAACGTTGTTTAAAAATAGAAGGACCTTTTCAAAAATGATATAAATCGAGCACGTGAAGAACAATACTTTTTATTGCATTTTGCGCTTTACTGTATTTGAATTGAGCGATTGTGAGGCGATTTCTTTCAGTTTTAGTAACACTATATAAAAACACTCATTTGTCTCGTTGTCGTCTGCTCAAAGCAACAAGATGGACGTGGATCTAGGCTCTTAAGCCAAATATTACCAGTCAGTTCTATATGACCCATGTAGGGCTTGAACGATATTAAAGTAGAGTGTCGATTATCGGAACTATAGTAATGTCGGACATGCATAGTTCCAATAATCAAAAGTTCATATAATCCGAACTCTCTCCCATTTAAAAGTGGAGAAAAGTAAGAAGAAAAAAAAAACGATTGCAAAGAAATTTTGGTTATTTCCATAAAAATAAGCAAAAAAAAAATTGGTTCCAATAATCGGTCCATGCCAATATAATATGGATACTTTAATACCTATAATTTTTAAAAAAATATTACACGCATTAAAAATTTAAAAAACTTCATTAAGTAATAAAAGTACGAGCTCGGATATTGACATTAAATTCGTATTTACCATCATTTGAAAGTGCGACAATTAAAGAATTTTCAGGCCGATACAGAGTACACCCTGTATCGGCCTGAAAATTATTGAATTTGCGCGGTTTTATGATGAAAACGTCTGTAATACTATACACACAAATAGCCATAAAAATATTGGAAAATGAAAAAAAAATTCATACCAATACAGAGTGGACTTTCGGATGATACAGATTAGTTAGTATCATCATACAGATGTTTAGCCCGTCCCAGTCATCGTTGTTAGATTTCTCTTTTTTTGTTGAGTTACTATTTTAGCATTTGCTTCAACTATTTGTCATTTTACTTACATATGTTTTTTTTAGTTTTAAATATAGCTTAACCTCAAATATATCCACATCATTTCAATGTAAATATTGATGAGAAACAGCAATTTATAGTTTAGTTAAAGCGGTAGGACGATAGGGTTTTTCTCACGTCAACTGTTCTAACATAAGAAAGTGAGCCTTGATCGTGAATAGGTGGGGCCACGTTTGTGCTTTCATATCGAATTATTTTTCTCCTAATAGTCATATTATATTTGACAACTAATGGCAATGCATAAGTTAATTTCACCATAGTAAACCGCTGTTTTTTCACCTGTTGAAATCCCTACAGTTTAAAATTTTTCATCAATTTTCAAATTTAGGAGAATTCTTGATTAATTGAAGACCAATTATACCGGAGGTCTCCAAGATTTGAACCTATAACTAGTCTCTAGTCGAAGAAAAGCATGATAAAATGCATGTAAAATCATACCAGGGTATAGTTTAATGTACTGTATGTACTTTTTACAATCTTTCATTAGTTTTTATTACTTTTAGCAGTGCTCATTTTTGTTTTGTCAATGTTCTATTTTTAAAATATACTTATATGCAAGAATCAAAACTATCATCAGCCAGTAAATAGCGTATTTAATTGTGTTTAAATCCTGTTTTGCGGCTTTTAGGTGCTAGGAACTCGTCTGAGATTAACTATATGCAATTTCTCGAATAAAATCCATGTATATTAAGCGATGAAAGTGATATTTATTAAATATAATTGTAAAACATTAAAAAATCAACAAGAAATAAATTTGTCAAAGGATGCTGAAGCAAATAAAAATACAAAACAGAATTTGAACACAAAAATTAAAAAGGTAATCGCAGACTTATGTCAGTTCTTTCACATACGTATACCGCCTACGTATAAGCGAAATGTAGGAACACCACATCGATAAAAGCAAAAGACTACTAAAAGTAATAAAAACTAATGAAAGATTGTAAAACTAGGTACTTTTAACTATGCTCTGGTTTAATTTCAAGTTAATAAGGCGATACTGCTCCTAAAGGCAATGCTTGAACATAAGGTCCATTACGTCAGTGAGATGTATTTGGTTGGACCACATCAAGACTACTTGGCGCTATTTCAGTAACTAAATAGCGAGTGCTATGACTCCGACTCATGAGGTTTGCTAGGTGTGCAGCAGAATTTTGGATGTTATCTTGAATGTGTTAATATAATTTAACTAGTGGGGTAACCCGTCATAAATGACGGGAGCAAAATTCACAGGCAATTAATTGTGCGCATGCGCTTCGTTTTTTCTTTTTTTTTACTCATTTCATTTCAATTTCAGTCACCCCTCCCACTTTCCCCCCCCCGCCACGTTTCTCTCTCGCCCCCCCTTCTACACTTTCCAACCTTTTCCCCTCTCCAATTTAATATCATGGGGTTCTTGGATGGGAAGGGTGCAACATATAGTTGACCTTGAGAGAAAAAAAAGCTGTTCATTTCTTCATTTATTTAAATTTATATAAATTCCGATGTGCTTCAATGATTGTACAGCGTTACTTCAGACAGACAGACAGATAGATAGATTGATAGATAGACAGCCACACAGACCTGGGATATTATATATATACTAGTGGGGTAACCCGTCATAAATGACGGGAGCCAAATTCACAGACAATTGTGTCCTGCCTTAGAATTTCTTTTCCTCCGCCCTTTTATGACGTCAGACCAATTAACAAACCAATTATAAATTGATGACGTTCATAATACAGCTGAGCAAAAGAAATTCTAATGCTGGGCACACCCTTCCACTTTTTCACCCTCCACGTTTCTCTCTCTCTCCCCCCTCTACACTTTTCAACCTTTTCCCCTCTCCAATTTAATATCATGGGGTTCTTGGATGGGGAGTGTGCAACATATACAGTAGTTGACCTTGAAAAAAAAGCAGTTCATTTCTTCAAATTTATATAAATTCCGATGTTACTCTACACACACACAGACCTGGGATATTATATATATAATATATAATAATAATAATATTTTCAAATAAATTTTAACTTTATTGGAAAAAGCTTCAGGTCGTCTTTATGTAGTAGCAAGTAGCTCGTGGTAGCAGGCAATCGGTCACTCCACTTTGCTCGCATGAGACCGCGAATCTATGTGGGTTTAGGCTTTATTCTTTTGCAACTTTGGTACTATCTTCCTATAGAACAAACGTTATTTTTGCATTTCACCACTGTTTTACGAATTCTAATTATGCATAATCCTCTCTCATTTTTTTCTCTAGGATATATGGATTTTATGATGAATGCAAACGACGATACAACATCAAATTATGGAAAACCTTCACAGATTGTTTCAACTGTTTGCCAATAGGTCAGTGCAAATGTTAAAACCGGATTAGGCATGTACATAATTATGCTCATCTCGTTATTCATCATTTTATCATCATTTAAATCATTAAATCGCTAATGATACATTTAAAAGCAATTTGAACACGAATGTCTGGAAATATCTAATCAAAACTACTGATGAAATTAAATAATTTCTAAACATAGCCCATATAACGTTTTATATACTAAATGTTGTAAATCAAACTTTTTAGGATAAAAAAAGATGAAATCTTTAGATAAAAAAAAAGCTCAGAAAAATATTTCTTAACTTGTATTGACAATAAATCTAAAATTAAAATTAGGGCAGTTATGCAATTTACTAAATTACTGGTTTATATTTAAACTGTTTACTGCAAATAGAAATAACTTCACTAATTAGCTTTTTTTTTTAAAGTTCAATTGTTTTTGTTTTGTCTGGTTTTTTAACTTTATTAATCCCGAATTTTTCAAACTTCACATAAATGTTACACAAAACTTAAGCTCAATTAATTAAAGGTAAATTAAGTAAACAACAGTTTTTTCTTCCTTCAAGCAATTCGCATTCTATTGTTCGCACAAAAAAATCTAGCCTTTACAATAGAAATTCCTGGAAGCCAAAAAAATAAATGGATACACTATCACATTTTGTCAATAAAATTTAAAGAAAAAATTTGGTGGATAAGAAAAATAAACGAAAAAGCCGCTCATCGCTGCTTTATAGCGTCAGAACATACCGGTACAACTAAAGTAATGATATATAGAGATTTTCATACTTTGAAGCTCAGAAAACAGTACTTTTATTACTTATACCCCTTGGTTTCTAAGATCCTTAATTTCTAAACATTTCAAAATTAATCATCAGATTCATGAAGAGATACTGTAAGTATCATCAATTATTAAATATAATATCTAAAAGTCTGTTTTCAAAATAGACATTTCAAGTTTGAACTTTTCAATTAAAAATAATTTTGTAAGTTTCACCATAGTTTCACGATAGTTGCTGTCATGACAGCAGCAACTATCGCGAGAACTATCATCATGAAGACCACATAATAGTCATTATCGCACAGTTGCGATAGCACTATCACACTATCTCGTTTGACTATAAATAGTTGATAGTACTGTCACAACAGTAATAGTTGTTGAGTGACCGCTTGTAGGGAAACATCCACTTTGTAGGGAAATTCGGCTTTTGTAGGGAGAGAGAGAGGCAACACTGTTGTTGACTTAATGATAAATCTGAAGTAGACGTCACACTGTCATGTGACAGAACTATCACGTTATTTCAAGACATGTAGACAGACAGTTGCTATCGTGAAAGTGAACTATCGCAACTTTCATGACAGCTAACTCTCACGAAAGAACTATCGCCGTGAAAACGAGGCTTTAGAACTTTTCCTTTCAATTAAAAATAATTCACAAAAAAGCCACCTGAAAAAAAAAATACTTGAACAATTTTTTTTCCATCATAATAATAAAACTAGGTCACTGACTTTCACTTTCCTACTACAGTAGTTCATATTGATTTTTCAACATTTTTTTTTTTTAAAAAACTTTAAAAAACCATTCTTCATTAGAAAAAGTTAACTAAATCCGATGTGTTTTTATAAAAATCTGCCATTTAAATAACAAAAAAATTCAGGATTAAAATAAATTGAGACCGTCTTCCTACAAATACTAGATTGCCACATAAAATAGAACATATCCTGAGAGGAATAAAAAGAAAGCGGAAAACACATACACAAAAAAAAATAATCCTTTCCGTGAATGTTTGCCAGCATACAGAAAAACCCACCCCTTTTTTCCCCAACATTCAGTTTATCTTGTGTCAAAATCGTTTAAACTATCACAACAATGAAAATAAGAATAAGAAGAAAAAAAAAAACTTAAGGCGGAGGAAAATCCTAACCAATAACTCGGTTACTGTTATGTTAGATTCTAATGACTGTGTTACTCAACGCATGATGATGATGACTGAATTTCTTCTAGAAAATGGGACAAACTCTCCATCTATGAGAATAAAGCCGCGTCTACAATGTAATAAACACTAGAAATATACCAATAATGTCAAAATGGTAACTGGTTGGATATTATTACCAAATCTTGGTATAATATACATTGGTTGGTGGTATAATTTGTTAGTTACACTATACATGTAGATGCAGCAATGAAATGGAACCTTTTTTTTGCTGTTGGTGGCTCAAAAACTGAATTGCTTGACTATTTTTTTCAAAATATTAAAAAAATAGTTAATTTTAATGTTCAAAAATTCAAAAATAAAGTTTGCGAGTCCAATGTTTACTTTTAATTCAAAATTTTAAATATTAAATAATTTATAAAAAACAGTGAACCTCATGAAGTTCATTTTGTTTTTTACTATTTTAAACTTTGATAAATCTGATTATTATCATTTTTTAAATTTTAATTTTTATAAAAGACGAAGATCAGTAGATAATATTATGTAGCAAGTAATTTGATGATGCTAATTATCTTCAAACATAAAACGTTTCATGACACGTTTGAAAATAATAAAATTTTGCATCAACATTTATTAAAAAGTAATACTTGAAAATTGCCTTAATAAGTTTATTTTTTTAAAGATGTTTTAGTATTGTCATTTAGCACTTTCCCTTACTAGAATCGGGTGACATATTTTCCCTTCCCCAGGGTATCCTGCTATTTATTTGGTTATCCACTTTGTTCAAAAAGGTCATAGTTCGTGGCTAATGCTGATCTTGGAAGAGAGAGAGAGAGAGAGAGAGAGAAAAAAAAAACGCTATCGAAAGTACACTATAGCGTCTTTCTTGCTAGTAAATGTAAAAGTCTGGGCCAACTTGATTACTGGCCATAATGTAAAATGATTCTGAATAACATTTTTAAAAGCCACACCTCAACTGACCTTCATAAATGTTACGTTAACACAATGAAACCCACAATATTCTGCATGGATGTGTTGGAGGCGCTTAGTAACGTCATAAATGACTAGTTTACGGTAACTAGTAACCAAGGAGAACCAGGCCTTTACGTTTACTGGAAACACACTTCTTTCGATACCGTTTTTTTTTCTTTTTCAAAGATTAGCGTTAGCCACGAACCTTATAAGAATACCTTTTTGAACAAAGTGAATAAACCCTTCGTAGGTACTAGTATCGAATACAAATTTTCAAAAAAAGTTATTTGTGTTGCGGAAATCTTTGGATGAAACATATTTGACGACAAACTTCAATATAAATGTCATCAATTTATATGTCATAGCTGTGTATGAAATTGTGAATCACCCAGTAAAACTTATAACTTTGCACTAAATGACAATGTAACAAGCTAAGAAAAAAACGAGAAAAAGAGCAGAAAGTAATACTAAAGTGATAAGGGTGACTGCCCTCTATTTCGCCTACAGTTCTTTCGTTTATTGTCTTTTTTATACGTTCGTTTGTGTGTAAGGAACAAAAAAAAAAAGAACGTTAAATCCTGGAAATGATCATTTAGAGCAACCCCTTGTCAGTGGGCAATCACACAAAACCATAACGAAATAGACCTATTCGCTTGAAAATTCACTTTGGCACTCAACTTTTTTTTTTTAGAAAAAGAAAATTAAAGTATGTACTAGACTCAAGAGATGATAAGCGAGGATTATGACGGTATTTCACATTTTTTTTTTGGCAACACTAAAGTGAGACATTTAGAACTTTCACAAACCTCTGAGAACATGGAAATATTTTATGAAACTTTAGAAAAATTGTCGCGTTTTTCAAATTATGGCTCACTTTCAAGATTTGCAACTGGTTCAGCATATATATTGTATGCGACATTTACTTATTTCTAAATACTCACAAACATACCTGAGCCAAAAAATTAATCTTGTCAACAAAAAAGACTTGAAATGTTGCCCATTTCATTAAAAAAATGCTATTCCTTTATATTACAACATAAACTATTTTTATCTCTTCCTGTTGTTATTTATTTTTTACAGCTGCTTTAATAGAAGGAACAATTTTCTGCATTCACGGAGGACTGTCACCTGAACTTCAAACTTTAGATCAGGTGAGTGTCAATTATACAAGAGTCATTTCTTCTTGTTTATTTTTACACAAGCTACCATAAAAAACAAAAGAAATAACTTCATAAATAAATCAAATATTATTTTAATGCAAAAAAAAAAATACTAATCAAGTTTGCATCATTTTTTTAAAAAAAAGATTCTTTTTTGCATATCAATCATCAACACTAATCAATAGTTACTTACTTTCGTTTTCTAAATTGCTAAATACAAAGTGTTCCCATAAGTCTGGCATCATAGAAACAACACAAATATCATTATTCAAAGAACGTGCTCAACGTGTCTACCATTGTTGCTGATACTTAAAAATCCAGACGAAATATCCAGAGAAAAAAAATAACCAGTATTATCCGATCCGAAAATCTCACAGGCCACTTCATAGGCCACTTCGACCTCCTATCCAATGGTTCAATTATTATCTTTTTATGATGTCTAAGTTTTGAGACACCATGTAGATTTGTGTCATTTGAAACGAATTATGTCTGTATATCAATCAATACTGTACAAATGTCATTTTTAATGAAAATTATTTATTCCTAAACATAAATTTGTTTAACGTGAGTGAATACTTCAAAATCCGCCCACCACAACTCTGACAAACTGAATATTCTTCATACAAACTTTTTTTTCCTTCCAGTAACTTTCATTAAAAACAAACCAAATTGTTTTAGAAACTGGAATAATAGATGATGATTAGGGCTCGGATTTTGATGCAATATTAACCGGAATATTTCTCAATATGTGGCCCAAGTGCCAATTATGAAGTAACAATCTCGTTTGGATAAAAAAAAAATAGTTAAGAGGCTAGAACTCTAGTTGACAACTGATAGTAACTAGACATCTATAGCCTTTAACCAGCCTTTTCTGGTTAGAAAAAGCATCATTGTTGCAGTTGCTCTAATGATGATGATTACTTCACAATTAGCACACTTGGGCCCACAAATTGAGAAACATTCTGGTTGATATTGCATCAAAATCCGAGACTTAATGATGACGATAAATGTTTTTTTTTTCATGTTGATATCATCCTCTGAAATAAACTTTCTATGGCAGTTTGAAAATAAGTTTCAAAAAAAGTTTCTGGAAGAAATATGTTATATGGGTCCTTTTTCAAACCACCATAAAAAGTTTATTTTAAAAGATATCGTCTAGTTTCTCAAAGCTATTTACCTTTATGTTGTTACTGACAACTAGTTTGAATAAGAATAGACACAAGTGCTGGAACAAATTACTTTTCAAAATAATCAGTTAGAATTTCAATTACTACATTTTAGAGAAAAAAAAGTTTATTGATTATGATTCCTCATTTTCTTAAAGCCGTTGTATTACGCTCGTATTTTCAATCACAAATCAGATAAGCAATAAAAACTTGATACAATCAAATGCCAAAAAAAAAAACCTTAATCTTGAAACTGATATAGATTGTCTTGGTCAAAGGTGCACATAAGATTCGCCAGTAATCAATAAGAATTTACTTAGTTCTGAATCAGATAACAGATGATAATTTCAAAATACAGTGAATGTCATGCAAAGACAAGAATAGGCTTAAATTATGTTACACGATTTCAGCATGTAACATTATCGTTCATTTGCATATTTTGCAATAGCTGCTTATAAACCATTTTAGAAAACATTTTTCTTTGTAAAAAAAAACACAGTTAGAAAAGTAAATTTAACATTAATTGTTTTTGTAAAACTCTCATAACAGATTAGAAAGATACCACGACCCATGGAAGTTCCGGAAGATGGACTAGTATGCGATATTTTGTGGTCAGATCCAGACGAGGTATGAAACCTTCCACCTTCCCCCTTCCCGAAAACCATCACCCTCAAATAACCATGCATATCTCCACTTCTTCATAGCTCACCTGCTGATTGTATTTGGCAAACAATATCATGTCACCAATCTTTCCTACTTCTCAAACTTTCACACAAGTTACATGACGGCCTATAATATACTGTTATCGGTTCGTCAGTTTTTGTGTTTAAATTTGTATCTGCTCCACTAGAATAGAAGTGTCAAGAGCAGCGCCCAAAATGAAAATAACGATATCCATTTCATGTTTTCATCAAGAGAAATTGTCGGAAATAAACTGGTATAATGACGGCAATGGCGAGATATTTTTATAGCCCGAGGTTCATTGAGTAATGAGTATGGCAACCGTCTTAAATGATAAGGGATAAAGGTTAGAAATTAGCTCTAAATGTTAGCGGAAGAGTTTCTAAACGGCAGTAGCGTGACGACATCAATAACAATATGGACCGATTTAGCAGTTAAGATTTCAAGATAAGTTTATAAACTTGGAGAGAATTAAAAGGTTTTTAATGCAACACAAATAAAAACGTGGTAGCCGAGCTCCAGTAAAATTGTGAACGTCCTCAAAAACGTAAAAAGCAACAAATCAAAGTGGCTTGTGCCAAAGTCAGTCACCACTAGATTTTGCTATGTGTAAAGCATTGTTTCCACTCAAGACTCATAACATAGGTCTGAGTGGAAACCTGCCTTTAGTCAATCCCAAAGCTGCTAGCATTGCCAACATTTACACCAATGATCACTACTATATATTTAAAGCAATAAATTGTGATTGACATTTCTCGCATTATTTGCAAGAGTTCCTTGAACACTGACTTACAGAAAGCACTTATTTTATTTCGATGCCCCAAATCAGAGTAGCAACTTTGCATTGAACTTTCAAGCAATAAAACTTGCAACAAGACATGCAACGAGACATGCAACTCAAAAGTTTCTAGTGTGATATGACGTACAACTTGATGAAACTTTCTTTTAAATTATTGTGAGACTCAGTTTCAATAAGTTGAACGCGTTCAACTTTTCTATAACTTTTCAGTAAACAACCAATAATATCTCGTTTCCACTACAAAAATTAACTGCAGTTATATAACAAAAGCTAAAGTTAAGGGTGGTCTAGGGTGGAACAAATGCCCCCTTGCCCTCCTGCGGGCACCCATGATGAAGGGCATTAGACACTGTGCAGGATTCTTTCAAGCTCTATAAGAGCTTGTATTGCCAGTATGCCTGCCTTTTAGTAAATTTCGTTTTGATCAGCATGTAAAAAGTGTGTAGCCTATGGTGTACAGTAGTTACGATAAAATTTAAAAAATATATAATCAAACTCACCATGAAAAGAAACCACAATGTTCATTGTTGTTTTGATAATGTCATTTTTTTTAAAAACTGTTTTAGGAAATTAAAGGTTGGGCCGAAAATGATCGCGGAGTATCTTATTTATTTGGTGGTGACGTTGTGATGCGATTCCTCGAGACTCACGACTGCAGTCTAATTGTACGAGCTCATCAGGTCGTCGAAGACGGATATCAGTTCTTTCAAAAGCGAAAAGTAAACAGATTAATTAATTAAGAATTACATCTGTTTGAAGGTGTTTTGCGAAGTTTTCTTCAGGTTTAGTAGCGCGCGTAAGTTCGTTTTTACTGAAGCTTAACTATTCATCAGTTAAGCTTTTCAGTTATTATGCTCACTGCTCAGTCATCTTCAGCTAGAATAAAACATATCAAGCAGCTTTTCTAGTTCACAAAAAATTAGCTCCGCACACCTGAATGAATTTATTTTGACACACACACACAAGGTCCATGCCACGTGGCCTTCATAAAAGACTTATTTGCATGAAATACCTTTTCTTACATTTCTATTGGTTGATGGCTATCATGTGATGACGATGTCAGTAGCTTGTCAGTTATAAGTTATAGCAAGCAGAAATATCTAATGGAATCAGATATTTCACCTTCATAAACGCTCAGTTAGAACCTTCAGTTTCAGCCATAATAAATGTCATTTTCATCTCACAAATACACGTAGGCTCTATAAAGTTAATGTTGACAAGTTTAGAGGACAAAATATTTCACCTTCAGTTAGAAAATGTTCATCTTCAGCATGCTACTAAACCGGCCTTTAGACCTTGGAAAAATTTCATGATAAAAGTTAGAAAAAGAACAAAATAAATTTTTGAAGGTTAATTGGTCTGTTTTCATTAAGTCACAATTGGAAGTGAACGTGAATTTTGAACGAGTCATCACATTCGTCAAAAATTGACCCAATCAAAATTTAATTTTAACTCAGAAATGTTTCGAAATTACCATAAAAACCATATTGTTTTATTTTTAAAGATGTCAACATGAAACAACCATCAAGTCATTCAGCTACTCTAGTTTCTGAACAACATTATGTTGCTTCTGAATTTCTGAAATGCAGAATAATTAAAATTCAGTTTCATTTTTTTCCACCCTCATTTGCATATTTTGCAATGGTTATTTAGAAACAATATTTAGATTAAACTCGACAAAATTCTCTTTTTTTCTCTCTCTCTCTCTCTATAAAAACATGTTGTCTAAATGTTCTTTCTAAATAACCATTGCAAAATATGCAAGAGGAAGGAAGTTTAAAAAAAATATATAATAATCAAATGTTGCATGTGTTAAATTAAAAGTTTTTGTTTATTTAAATTGCAGTTAGTCACGTTATTCAGTGCTCCAAACTACTGTGGAGAATTCGACAATGCCGGAGCTGTCATGATAATATCAGAAGATCTCACCTGTAGGTTTAGTGTTCTACCTGTAAGTTTTTTGTCTTTTTTTCAAATAATTTTACATTGCTTTAAACTCATCATCTATGTCACAAATAAAGTGTCAAGTGGACGACGTCTGAAGATTTCTTTTTGTGAAAATCCCTCACTTAAAGTTTTGTGAAGGACAAAATATTTGAAAATTTACCATATTTACCTTATTTTCAAAGAGATCGTCATAAAAATACTTTTATTTTAATAAGTGAATATCTATAAAAGTATGTTCATGACAGTATTTTAGGCCCCTTTTATTCACGCGTTTTGTGTCGCAAGACACACGACGGCTGTTGCCAATCGTCCACCTGTCTTTTCGCAATTGCAGAACCGAAATCTCCACACAACTGGCCAATCGACATAGGGACGGCAGACAAACGGCGCATTAGCATAAAAGAACCCATAAAAACAAGGGTACTTATAAGGGGCAATTTGCGGTTGTCTGAAATAAGGATAGGTCAATACCGGAATAACATTACTCACCAATTTGTTGCACAGCGCTTTACAACCCGTGGTGTACAACTTAATAAAAACAGTTTCACATTAAAGTGTATAATTGGATCCCCCTTAGATGAATGAAGCTTGTGACAATCCCACTGACGATTGATATGTCACTAGTTTTAAAATTTAAATACTAGTTACCTTGACATTCAGATTACAACTAAGTATAGCGTCATCATGACCATAGCAAGACAACAACCTTGAAGGCGTGACCAAAAAGAAAATATGAACTATAGATGTCTACACAACGTGTGCCGGTACGTTCACTCATAAGTTGCAAGTGGTGTTGTGCAGCACTGAATTAAGGCCCGGGGTCTTATTACAGAAAACGTCCTAAAACTGTGACACTCCTTTTGCGCAATTTTATAATTGTAATTTTGTGTAGGATAACAGTCAATGGCAGTCATATGACAATATTTGTCATAATTATATTTTGTAATTTTCTTTTGTGACTGTTACACTACTTTACTGTCTTAACAAAATGTCGTCACAGCCAATGGGTATCCCAATGCATTGCTTTCTGTGATGTCACTATCCGGTATATTGAAGTGTGCGCCGCACTTAGTATGTATGATCATAACCAGGGCTTAACAGCTGATTCACTCAAGTGACATTGTGACCTTCAACTAACCATCAAGTTTACTTTTACTAAAATTGACTCTTATCTTTTATTGATATCAGTGACCTCTTTGAGTACCACCAATACCCTGTTGTGTTGTGGTGTTCAATACAAAGTGTGAGGATGTCAGAATTTGAGCATTTTTCTGATAACTCAGTGATAAATGTCACATTCAAATCGATATATTGGTTGGTTGGAATGTTGATGGTCTTATATAGCTTCAAAAATGTGAGGTTAATGTTTCTACATAGATTCCTCAAGAATAAAACGTGTAAGGAATATAACCTACATGCCAATGAAAGTTCCAGTAACTATGCTAGGACAAAGTCACAAAAAGTGACGTCGACAAAAGCCCTTACGTAGTTATGGCAAATAATGACAACGGGGTTATAATTCATGACAGAAAATGGTCACATTTACCTCATAACCTAGCAACAGCACGTTTTATGATTAACATCCTTCACATTATGTAAACAATAATAGTATTGTCATATCATTATGACAGTTACACAATATAATGTATGTAGTTGTGATCTTTCTCCAATAAATTATACATATATAACCAATTAATTAATTAATGTCAATACGGTATTGCAACCAGTGCCAAACATCCTTTAGGATACTAGTTCTTTAAACAGGAGTCTGCAGAGGGGACTCCTCGGACTAGTTAAGTTTAAGAACGGTTGCTTTATTAGCTTTAAAAGGTCAAACACTGCGTTTGTCTACTTTTAGTTGTGACCAACTCCTAATGTGAAGTAGATGATACAAATTAGTGAAATTTGAATGTCTCTATCTTTCTTTAACGAGTAATAATGACCTCCCAGGATAAAACGAGTCATAAAATGATAGATCATAAGCAGTGACATCATAAAAATTGATAATGACCATTTTTCAAAAAAACATCTTCTTAAGTTTCTTTTAAAGTGTAAACGTATATTCCGATGACTCTGATTACGCAGCCGATTGTCCTGCATATGTGGAGCAAGACTCAGCAAGTGTAAACCTAGTGTATGGTTGTCATATAGACATTAAATCAATAAACTCCAATAAACATTTGAGGCTAGTGCAAAACAATGTTATACTTCTTAAAACTTCATAAGTCATTATTTTTATTGACTTAGCAATCATTAAGAATGTGACCCTTAGTCTTAAGAGACAAAACTTAATTGTGCACACAATTCACATTTTATAATAGCAATATAGTGTACATTACCAAGTACAACTTAGGAAACTATTACCAATTGCTACATTTGCCCCGCCCCACCTTACATAACAATTGGAAACATGGTGAAAACAAGTACGAGGCATGTATCTAATGTATTTGTCATAAAAAACATGTTATTAATCAAGAATCCTTGCTCTAATTATCAGCTAACTGTTTTTAAACCATCTTAAAGTTACATTTGAGCAATGTTTTCATGAATAATGTAATTGCTTGAACTTTTTTCCTTCATATCATTATCATCACTGACTTGAACCTAAACAAAAAACTTGACATTTTAACATCCATTATCACATTTTCAAATATAACTAATGCCTGTACTATATTTTATATTTTTTATGTTTATGTAGCCTAGTAAAACCCATTTATCATATGGCAGCCGAAATAAGACAACTTTCATTGGAAATGCTGCAAATTACTTTGCTGCAGCTCTAATGTGAAGAATCCTTCATTCAAGACAAGAATCTCTATGGAGATACAGCGGAAGGAAAGAACGACGATGACGACGTCAACACAAAGGCCTCCAAACTGCTGCTGTTGTTGTGATCTGGATCTTTACCAAATTATAGTCAAGATGTAGTTTTTTTAATAACATACCCATTCTCACCATTATCAAAAACCTTCAAGTTTTGTATAAAATTCCCAAATGTATTCTATTCACGTTAACATGTCTATGTACTCAATGCAATAACTCTTCTAATATTTCAGATTCATTACTTTCTTGATGCACACTTTTTGAACATTTGGAAGGTGCCTTTGAAAATCTCTATCATTACCGTTATGGTAATTCACCTTAGTCGTAACTTGGATGCTGTTAGCAGGAGTGAATTTCTCATCCAAACACACTAAGCTGCCGTCAGCCATAAAAGCAATCAGCTAACATGTCGAGAAACGTACTACCATTTTGGACGCCATATAATTGTTGAATTTTTGCTTATACTTTTTTTTTACAAGATGTTTGCTGCTCATACTTATCATTTGAGCTGTAAATGATGATATACTGCAGCAAGTACGGCAAACACAATAGACTTTTTTCCCCCAATGGCTCTGATAGAACACCATACAAAGGAGGCACACTTCGTCAATCAATTTTCAAAGGCACCGCCCAATTACAGCATCACGTGTGATTCAAGAGCCTACACACGGCAAAGTTTCACGTACTATGAGACATGGTCAATTTTACGGTTCCAAAGTTACTCCAATTGCTCTAGCAACCAAACGGCAGTTCGAAACTCCATGAAATTACTTCAACATCCGAAGAACATATTTGCCGAATACACAGAACTTTTCTTAAAGCTGAAAGATGTTTCTGAAGAACCGAAAGGTGGTCAGCATAATGGACTGTTGTTTAAGGCCAATAGCCTTTAACATCCATTTAGCAAACTAGCATAATTTAAAATTGTAAACAAAAACCCTTTGAATATTACTAGCAAAAGACTTTAATACTTAGCCATAACATTCAAGAAGCCATAGCAACTTCATTATTATTGAGATGCAGTTTGAAGAAAATAAGGCATACAGAATCCAGACCATATTTTGGACATTGTTTATTGTGTTATGCAGCACGTACTCGCTGCAGTGTCTAGACTCTTAAGTGACTGTAAACACCAAGAAAGTAGTGAATCATCTTGTTTATCCACAGTTTTCAAAAATAAAATCCGATCTCAGTCTCTATTTTAACTTATTAATCAAATTTGGAAATTTTCATTCAGTCTGTTATTTGCTGTACAAAACACCAACAGTTTACAGTAGAAATAAATTGGAACTGTCGATTTATATAAAAAAAATATTACAGAAATGGTGTTGCATTCATTTGGTGTAATTGCAATCTAGTGCAGAGACATTACCTCTCACATTTCAATCTGAAGCTCTGATTCAAACATCTATCCGATTCGAACACAGACTGACCCCAACGACACAGTACACACGACGCCGCTGCGTGGTTATAAAGCGCCCTTGTGCAAACTCTCATAACGGCGCCCTCAACAAGAAAAAGGGTGGATTAGTACAGGAAGAGTGGCAGAGTCTTGCATATACAGTGTACACTGACTATTTATGGGGGGCTGGGTGTTGTTTAGAATTGTGCCTACATTAAGGTATACCGCTTCAGATAAGCCATTTTTAAAGTGCCAATGGTAACGTCTCCAGCAGTGCCGCAACTAGGAATTGTGTGCCCGGAATTTACATTACTGTCAACGCCCTTAGCTCCCTACAGGCTACTCATACAAATTTGACCCATTTTTCCGAATTTTAAAAATTTTAAATCCTTGTGCTTTTCCAAGGTTTTTAGGACTTATGGGGCCAGTTGAGCGCTCCTGAGCCATTTTCAGAGCTTTTAGAGCATTTAAATATTTTTCAAATTTAGGCCGTTTTTTTGAAAAAAAAAAAAACGTTGTGCTTTTCCAAATCCCGGTGGCGCCAATCAGATCATATAAAATTGTCATATATATATAATTTTTTGGGCACATAAAATGATAATTGACCCAAATCGCCCCATAGCTAGCATGCTAGTAGTGAGTAAAAGAAGCATCAAGTAATCCACCATTTATAAAAATAAGTCATGTAATATAGCAGTCATTGCTATTGGCTAAACACTTTTTTGTAGGGCAGAATTTTTTGTAGGAATTTTATTTAACTTAACGCCAACCTGCACAACCTCATGCCGCTTCCCTGAACACATCATTTGTGTTACAAACTGTCGTGTTAAGAAGTCAAAACTGTTGGGCTAAATTTGAAAACGCCTACGTCTGTTACAGCTATAGCAGCATTTTGTGAAAGCACATGCCAGCTCCAACAATATTAGCGTTTACTGAATCCATGCAACCACAATTCATTGTAACACAGTATTCAATTCCAATCACTCATCAGTTGTAGGCTGTGCCTAAGTCGTTTTTAGTAAGAATGACTGCAGTCATTTTCAATCAAACTTTTTAAACGCAATCTGCAATATTTCGTTGAATAGCCGTGAGCAATCATATTAGTGTAGGATTTTTAAGGTGAAGCCTTGTAACGTTTTCTCATCTGAGCGATGTTTCCATTACTTTCACAGTCCTTTTCAAACATACACTCACTTGTAGCAAAGATGTATCATTTTCTAAGCTTAAAATGAATTTGCAGTTCTTTGCAATAGTCGAGACTCACAATGTTGAAGCTGATCGCACGCTGAGTCTATATTTAAGGCCCCTTCAAAAATGAGACAACTTACAGACTTCTATAAATTGTCTGACGTTCGTTTTTCTTCAATGTAACGAAGACATTCCAAATTAAGTTTGTCAAAGTTTCCAGGCACTTCTTCACCAAAGTAAAAAAATCATCTTTTGAAAGTGACAATTTTTTAAATAGTATTTTATA
Organism: Brachycybe producta; assembly: GCA_036925085.1. Lineage (NCBI taxonomy): Eukaryota > Metazoa > Arthropoda > Diplopoda > Playtdesmida > Andrognathidae > Brachycybe > Brachycybe producta. The sequence continues at coordinate 1,482,573 of JAUPFP010000049.1, read as the reverse complement.
GTAATTAAAATACTATAAATGAAAAAGTAATTTCAAAGTACAAACGCATTATTTAATAGATGTATTTCAAATACAAATACTAAATACAAATAATGTATTTAAAATAGTATTTTAAAATACTCCCCAACACTGGTGTTGTATGTACTCTCCACATTTTCAGCAACACAAACCACCTACGTCACTATTTTGTATTGCCGCTTGCGCTGCATTTAAAATAGTTAATTTCATCGTAGAAAACCAACCTCTTTTATTTTTTTTTTTTCAAAGCTGTACAGTGTACATGGTAAATTTTGATGAGCTCCAAGTAAAATTAGCAATTGAAAAACTGAAATCTTCAATGTGAAGGTTTACATCTTGCTAGCGAACACATGCAGCAATGGTGGGGGAGGGGGGCATTATTTAACGAAACAGAGTGACTCCTTCGTAATCGAGAAGCCATTTCTTGACATTATTCAATGTACCATGGGCATACAAACCCAAAGTGGAATCTCCACGAACAACACGATGACAAGGAACCAACAGTTGAAAAGGATTGTGACTCATGGCAGATCCAACTGCTTGGCAAGCTTTGGGATTGTCTACCAGTCTTGCAAGATCACCATAAGAAACGACTTGACCGGCTCCAACAGCTGAGGCTAGTGTCAGCCACACTTTGCTACGAAAAGATGCTAAAATAAAAAAAAAAAAATAAAAAAAAAAACGCAAGCAAACAAATCAATTTGTAGGCTACCTTTTTCTGCCAACGAAAGACAAAGCGGAGGAAGCGGAACAGATACAGAAGCAGATGACGACGAACGCTCGAAGTAATTTCTCAACCAAACAACGCACATTTCAATGGGCATGTTAGCAGCAGTCTTATCAGTTAAATCCAATGAAATTATCTCAACTTTCACCCTACGTTTCAAGAAAAAGGCGACTTCAAAATTATGGCTCAAGATGGAGAAATAGCGGCTGTTTCAGTATCACCTTATATCTGGACTGAACGTTTCATTGGAAATGTTACCATCCTGCCCAACAGAATGAAGGCCAGCAAGACAACCTCGTATCTTCATGTTTCCGATTGGAGAGGAAACAATGCAAGAATCGAGCATCTCGGATTTGCAACACAGCACTGCCTTATTACGCATATTTACGCTCCTCGAAGTGCGTTTCGACTGTAAGAATAAAATGAAAGTATTGTCACTTTTTCCGTGTATTACTTTTTGACAGGGGTTGGTAACATATCCGGTCATCGTTCGATCTGCCTATCTGTTCGGTCCAATATCAATTAAGCCTATGTGCCCGGCTTACTGCTACCAAAGAGAGTAAAGAGAACGCTTTACTCTCTTTGCTGCTACCTTAAAGATAATTTCTAATTAATCATTGGCGAATTGAGATTCGGCATATATCAAGCGAAGGCACCCTTCCGATGACAACTCAAGAAAACAATCAAAACGACAGTATGGTCTAACGCATACAAAGTTACACAATCATACACAAAACAGTCACTCACAAGAGTGACTCAGTGAGAAACATTACAAGAAAATGTTATTTTAAAAACTAGAATAGTTCTTAATTAATGTTGATTAAAAAAGTGGAAAATGGATCCTCTTTTTCATTTAAAACTATTGAAAAATGTTTCTTTTTTAAGAAAATCACAAGATACATGCTACTTGAGTACCTCTGGTGCAAGTGGCCTAAAGGATATAGGCTGGACAGGCAGTTAGAAATCGGTAAGAACTTCAGTTAGCTCCACCCTTGTTATGACGACCGGCAACTTGTAATTGGCTGGTTATGTAGTCCGACGTTGAAAAGGGCGGAGCATGTGACGTCAGACTACATAACCCGCCAATTAGAAATTGCCGGTCGTCATAACAAGGGCGGAGCCAAATGAAGTTCTGACCGATTTCTAACTGCCTGTATAATGTATTGGCTGGTAGCCTGGTAAGCTGTTACTATATTTGCATTACGGATGGCTGTCCACAGTCTCCGGCACGGCGGCATATAAGTTGATATAACACACAAATAGTATATCGCCGCCAAAACACACCTGGTTACAAGTTACCAAACATACCAATGAAGAAATTTATGATGCCCGTTGATGTCACAATCGAAACAAGATTCACAACAAGAATAGATTTCCAATCACCGTCAACTACTAGCATTAGCCGATTGGAGTTTTTCATAGCGCATGCGCATTGCCATCTCGGTCGGTTTGTATTGGAAAGTGATGGCATGTGAAAACTACGGTGCCACTTATAAGACGTGGGCAGTTTCCATTGGTCATCAATAGATGGCGCTGCTAACGCAAATCTACCATCACTTTCCTATACAAACCTACCGATATGGCAATGCGCATGCGCTATGAAAAACTCCAATCGGCTAATGCTAGTCCGTCAACTTTGCAATGATGATTGATGAATAAGTGTATTGTATTTTGTGTCCATGAGCTCTCATATATGAGCCATATGTCCAATAAGCGCCTCTAGCGGCAGTAGGCCCAAAGAAGTTAGCAGACGAAACTTTAACATAGAACTGTATGGAAAAATTGCTGCGCCGGTAAGCTTTTTTGCCGTTTTTTCGCAAATTACTTGCCCAATTTTCGTGAATTCTTGAAAAAATGAAGGCAAAAGTACGTAGTTTCACATCCTTGCATTAGTTTTTTAATATTTCACTTTGTTTTGTTGTTTTCGATGTTTGTTCTGAACGTTGCTATTAAACCGAAACTATTAACATGGAAGCCAATGGAGATTTCAATAAGTCGGTACCGTAAGTTGTTTTGCTTATTTTTTGTAAATTACTTGCACAATTATCGGGAAATTTTAAAGAAATAAACATAAATAGGTAGTTTTATAATTAATCATTGTTTAATTAAATGTTCTTCCTGTTTGTTTGTTTTTCATGTGTTATTCAAAAAATTCACTTCAACTATTCATTGTAAGGTTCAGAATAAAACATTGAAAACAAACAAACAACGAGGAACATTAAAAAAACCAATGCCTGATTGTGAAACTACGTACTTTTTTCTTTATTTCTTTAAAAATTCACGAAAATTTGGGCGTGTAATTTGCGAGAAAACGTCAAAAAAACTTACCAATGCAGCGATTTTTCCATAGAGTTCTATGTTAAAGTTTCGTCTGTTAACTTCTTAGGGGGCCATCTTTTAGCCTTACTGCCACTAGAGGCGCTTATTAAACATATGGCTCATTTATATACATTGTAGTTTCCAAAATTACATCAACACGTGCAACAACAACCATAAATCGACAACATTCATTAAATCCATCCTAGATGGCAGCAGACGTTCCAGATATGAAAAGAGAGGCAACGTTTCAAAATTGTGAAAAACCCAAAGAGCAACCACATAATATCACAAATTGACTTTCCTCTTTTTTTTCAATGAGTGAATCAGTCTGGCTAAGCAAGCACCCTAGCAGTAGCAGCTATTGTAATATTTATTACTAGTGGGGTAACCCGTTATAAATGAAGGGAGCAAAATTCACAGGCAATTGTGCGCATGCGCATCGTTTTTTCCTTTTTTTACTCCTTTCATTTCAATTTCAGTCACCCCCTCCCACTTTTCTTTCTCTCCCCCCCCCCTTCTACACTTTCCAAAAGAAGAGTTCAACATATAGTTGACCTTAAGAAAAAAAAAAACGGTTCATTTATACAAATTTATATAAATTCCGACGTGCTTCAATGGTTTTTGTTACTCCACACACACACACACACACACACACACACAGACCTGGGATATTATATATATAATAATTATATCAAGAATGTTCCACGTCATTCAGTGTGTGGGTGTTATTTTTAAAATATAGATATTAACTTGTGCCATATTAATAAAATCCTATTGTTTCTGTGTAAATTTATGATTATTGGGTAGCAGTCACGACACTTTTTAAGTAGTTTCTTATAAGAATTAAAACCTGCAATATTCTGGCAGGTGACATCTGTGGCACTAAAGGTCACACTGTATCAATTTTGGGAACCATTGCACTAAACTCTTGCCAAAAATACTTTTAAACATGCCGTAATCTTTTTTTCTTTTATTTGAATAAATCACTTTTAACAGCCAGTAGTTCGGATTCCTCGTCATGTGGCTATTATGACCATTGGGCATACAGGATGCCAAATTTCCAGTGTTTACTGCCAAAAGTCAGTGAATCACACGATAATCTTTGTGACTTAGGTAACAAATATGACTAGAATGACTACTCTTAATTTTGTAATGCCTGATGCGTTAAAAATATGTTTGGCTTTTTATAAATAGATGGTCGAATTCCCAACTTCTACCTCTCTTCCGATCATTCCTTTTTATGCGCGGAACACGTAAATATGCGAGCATGGTGTCGCTCGGTATGCACAAGCGTAAACTGGAATAAATTTGTTTTTAAAGTTGTTGTCCAGACACGAGAGTATCAAAACTACTACAGTAACGACGTTTTCACGTGGAAGTCAGCAGTAATAATAATTCTTGCCACAAACATCCAAACATGCAAACACCACATACAAACAGAAAAATAAAGCAATTTTCATAATACAAAGAAACAAACAAACACATAGTTCGAAATGTTATAGTTTTTATATACATAACAACAATAGAAATTTTATTTTGTTTATTTTTAATTGACCTATGCAGTATCATTTGAATAAACATCAAAGTAGCACCCAGAATATTATTAAGAGCCTAGATCCACGTCCATCTTGTTGTTTTAAGCAGACGACAACGAGACAAATGAGTGTTCTTATATAGTGTTACTAAAACTGCAAGAAATCGCCTCACAATCGCTCAATTAAAATACAGTAAAGTGCAAAATGCAATAAAAAGTATTGTTCTTCACGTGCTCGATTTATATCATTTTTGAAAAGGTCCTTCTATTTTTTAATAACGTTTAAAATCTTACGTTTTTTAACTCCATGTTAACTCCCTTAGGAGCAAAAAACCGTCACCGAAACATTTGAGGAACTTCCATTAAAAAACGACTTAGAACTAGTGATGTTCCGATAGCGATATGAATACTATCGCGATAGTCAACTACTCGATAGTCAAACCTTAGACTATTACTCTACTGGACTGGCAACTCCCTATCTTCCACATGTTAAAGCGTTAAATGCATGTTCATAGGCAAAATAAATAAGGCAAAAGTGACGCCAGCTCCGCCTGGTGGCATTATTTTAAAAGAAAATCGTTAGCTAGATTGTTTTGTTTTTTTTGCAAAGGGGAAGACATTGGGGGTGAATCATATACTGTATTACAAGTTATTTTAGTTTTTTCACGTTTTACTGGATTTTCCAATTTTAATTCTATTCTAGGAATCCAGTAAAATGCGGATAAAAAAGTAAAATGAATTTCCATATGTGATATTCTGCTGTGAATTTGTGTAAATCTTAGTTAATCTCGTACATGATTTTTTTTAATGTCGGCCCAGTTGTCGTTTCGACTCCTAAGCAAAAAATGGTTGGAAAACGTTGTTGTTACCGTGTTTGTGACTCGCGTTTTCCTGATAATAGACCACAACCAAAACAGGTAACACTTTACAGACACTTTTTGACAGAACACAGCTGTAGTTCTTCATCGGCCATACTTTTTATAATAATATATATAAAAAAATCCACCCTATATAACTACAAAATGAACTCGTCCAAAGTTTGACTTTTGATATTCATGTTCATATACCATAGTCCCGCTAGAGGCGCCACTTCAAAAACGAAGAATGATATTTATACGTATGTATAACAGAATCCCTGAAGTAAAATCATCATTTTACAAAAAGTGCCTAAGATTTCTTCAATTTTAAACTAAATTTAAAAAAAATCTTTTAGAAATCTATTTTTTTCTATATTGGGTGCAACAAAAATGTTGTATGGTTCAGTGTGTAAACAATAGTTTATATGGTTCAGTGTACCCGTTGTTAATATTAGTTTAGTTATACCATGTTTGTTGTCAATAGAAACATTCAATGAAAAGTTATTTACTTTTGACTTTAGCAAATGTACACAATTGAAATGAAAGCGTTGTATTCTATGGAAATTATAGAAAACTCCTTTCTATGAATGACATTCACGAATGTGAGTTTAGTTCGATTTTGGTTTAAAGAAAGAAGAAAAAAAAAACCACAAGTTCAAACAAAAGCCCTGTACATTAAGAGTCATGATGACTTATGAATATGTCAGTAACACATGCCAACTCGTTGCACTTTACCTTTTCGTGAATTTTTAGCAGCTCGTTCAAGCGCTTTTCATCGAGCGGCCACATTATTATTATGTAGATGGATGTGCTCAACGAGCGTATAAACAGGGGCAAATTAAGCCAAGAAGGCTTTTGATGATTGGGCTCCCCCTTCACCTAATAGTCAATAAAATGGCAACAATTTTAATATTTTTTTAAACCTCTTAGCATGATATTGTGTCTACTAGTATTAGACCCTATACTAAATAAGGTTATTACTTTGTTGTACACCAGTTAATAGCAGTCGTATGACAAAATGTGTCATAATAATATTTTGTCATTTGCTTTTGTCACTATTACAAGGTTTCGATCTATATATGACAATTTACTGTAATATAACAGTCCATATTCCATTTCTGTAATTAGGCCCCTAGGTCTACAAATAAATTATTTAATTAGAATTTGGAATATTTAATTAATTACGAATATTTTCCGATTATCTTACTTTGATACAAGAACAACAGTTAAACTTAGAATGATTACAACTTAGTTAGAATGTTGAACAATTTTGCTTCGTAATTTTATTATGATGCATACATCATCTACGATATATAGATAAATTAACAATATGCAAGTTTTGTGAATCTGCGGTTTATGCAATTTTTCGGATTCTTTGTGAGTTTGCGGTTTCCTGTGGTTTTCTCGAAATATTGCGTTTTCTTTGTGTGATTTTTAATTTTATGTGTGGACAATAGGGTGAGATTAAAATTTATTTTTCAGTGCCATACATGCCAAAATTGTGTGAACAAAATAACGAAAAAATCTCGTGTCGTCACAAGTAAAAGGTGTTAGCTCGGTTTGTGTAAAGTAGGTCTACGTGAAGCAAATAAGTAAAATCCCTTTTTCTCTCTCCCCCCCTCCCCTCAATCACAACATTAATTAATAAATATAAATGCAATTATAAAACTGTTCGTTTTATGCAAATAAAAATGAGCATTATATGGAAAAACGTAGAAAATATCTAATGTAATAAGTGAATATCCATTATTAAAGCAATTTTGATGCAAAAAAACTTTTCTTTTCTTACAAACAAAAAATACTGTAAGATAAATGATGGGACTTTATGCATTTATTTATTTTTTGATTTTTAGTTAAATCTAAATTGATTATTATTATTACGCATAGGACACTTACATGGTATCACAGCGAGTCAAACGGGTTTGCAGATTGTACCATGTGTTTTGTGCATTTATGCAAACTTGATCTCAGTAATGAACCACAAAGTGCAGGCTAGTAATCAAGTGCGATGAAGTAAATTCAATATCTATTTAGGTTTTTTAAAGAAACACTTTGCCATGTCGACGATTACTTAAAACTAAATTCGCACAATCAATCGTAAAAAACAATACCTGAAAATATAATAATAATTATAGTTGAAAGTATGCCCGTATATATTTCTCAAAATGATTTAATCATTACTTACTTCCACAATCATGAGCGAATCCAACATAGTAAAGCCTCCAAAATGAAACCCTACTGGTTTCGCCATCAAAAAATATGTGTACCAAAGCCAATTCACCATCTACAATATATGCAAATATAATTACGCCCTACTAAATTATTAAATAAATTTTATTATATTTTTAAACATGCAGATGTACTGAGTTGAATAAAGATTCAACTCAGTACATCTGCAATCTGCTTGAAAGTCATGTGGCAGGGGGATAATTCCCAATCAGAAGTGATTGTCATTTAGACAATGTCTACTGTAGACATTGTCAAATTGAATTTATTCTAAAATAGAACTTCTGCTGGAAGAAAATACTGAAGTCTAACTACATTCTAGTGTGAGACAACACCATCAATTTGGCTATGCTGTTGTCTACTAAATAGGAAGGATGACATTTCCATGTGACTTCTTGGCTGTTAATATAAAATGATGTCAACTTATTAATCAGAAAAGAGTCCTTCTCACTGTCAAAAGCTTTTTGCGAAGTCCAAGAGTATTAAATAAAATTCAGACTTACGCTCGTATTATCCAGCCTTGGCTTTTGACACATTTTTTCGAATTTTAAAAATGTTTGAATCCTTGTGCTTTTCCAATTCACGGGGCGCCAATCAGGTCATACAATTTTCATAATATATATCATTTTTTGGCACAGAAACTTGCACATAAAAATAATAACAGACCGCAATCGCCCCATAGCTAGCACGCTAGTAATGAGTAAAAGAAATGATGTAATCCACCCTTTAGACAGAAAATGAAGAAGGAAAAGTCATGCAATGTAGCACTCATTGCCATTGGCTAAACACTTTTGGTAGGGCAGAAATTTTTTTGTAGGAATTTTTTAACTTAACGCCAAATGGCGCCCCTGTCATCAGGCGAGGTTGTGCGGTACACAACCTGCACAACCGCACGCGGCAGTCCTGGACACATTGTATGCCTATATGTTGGCAAAAAAAAAGTGCATAAATTGTAATTTTTGCAATATTTTCAAAAAAAAAAAAAGTCTCAGAACTTTTATGACTTTCTGAAAATTGTGGAAATATACTGTATAAGGAGAACATAGAATCAGGTTCATCTTATAAATGAAATTAACGATGAACTTGATACAAACGATACTCTGAACCACTTACACTCCTCGTACATCCTTTGATGTTGAGAGAAATTTTTCTTAATATTAAAATTTTTTGACAAAAAATCGATGAAGTTTTGAATTTGAAAATTTAAAAATGTTGCTTTTTGCCATTTTCTTCAATTTCCATGGGTGAAATTTTGAATAAGATTTTTTATAGTGCATATTTAATGGCATATTTAGTTGTTTTTTGTTGCATGAGTACATGCATATTTTGTTGCTCTTAAGTGCATGAACCTTCTTGCCCTGATGATGATGAAGAAAAATAAAATGTTAAAGTGAACGAGTGTACCATACTACCATACCTCCTTAGTCAAACGAACGCAATAATGATTTTCTTCATTCATTAAAATGGGTTGAATTGAGGTGAGTGTCTGCATTACCTTTAAGATAAAAATAATTTGTATTATTGAAAATGAATGCATAAATTTGTTATTTAAAAGTTATTATTATGTTTAACTTTTGGGACAAAATATCACTAGAAGTGTGAATACTTTGCCATTTGAAAACAACTTTAAAATTCGAAAAAATGCATAATGAAAAGGATATGTATTGATATCTAAGACAATACTATTATGACAAGTTGAAATCACATCAAAATTGAAAAAAATAAGAAAACCTAATTTTCTAAACTGAAATGGAAAATTTATTTTAAATATATATGAAAATATCTTTAAGTGGTTTCAAAATAATTATCAATTTCAACTTGAAATTACTCGTGAAACGTAGACTAACAGAATAGAATCAAATTTTTCCTTTTGGACTACAGGCAATCGGCGGCAGACAGTTTAGTCGGTCAGAATAAACATTATGGCTTCTTACAGCGCAACGTACATGGCTGACTAAATAGCCGGACCGACAAAAAATATAGGACATGTTCCATTTTTCCAACAGACTCAATTGTCAGCGGTAGGATCGAGATCCTGTACTCGGCACATGAACTACTAATTAATGGGGTGGTTTATATAGTTTTTACATAGTTTCCGGACGGTGCGTGCATGATGGCAGGCATTCACACATAAGCACAACCACCGAAAAACTGACAGTCGTGCGCGCTTGTGTTTTGTCGCGGCATCAGACGTCTAACAAACTGTTGGTCGTGTGTGCTGACCTTACTACAATTTAGTCCGTCACCAACTGTCCGTCGTTTGTGGTCGCCCTAAGTCAAGGTTGGGTCAAGTTGGGTTTGCCCACCAACAGAAATCTTTAACCGACGTGATACTTCTACGTAAATGACATATTTGAATTTTTTATTTCTACAAATAGTTTTGCTTCAAAATGCTTCAAAATGTACCTGAAGCGTGCTATGTGAGAAAACTCTTAAATGCAAATAAAGCAGAAATGTCGAAAAAAATTAGGATTTTTATTTCAATCTATAGATATATCTAATCTCTGCTTCTTTCTTTTTTTTACGCAAAATAGTCGTCAGAATCTTACCTCAAAGTTGAGTCTTGACGCATAAATTAACCACATTAAGCTAGAGATGACGGAATACACTGGTATTGCCAAAAATAGAACAATACTCGAGTCTAAAAAAAGTTGTATCCCAGCAGACACATTGACGCATAATCGCACAAAATAAGCAGACATAATACATTGATATACTGTGAGTGTCAAAAAATGATAGGAGAAGCAGGAATCAGCTGTTGTAAGAAGTTTTAGCAAATTGTTGTGAGAAACAAGCATCCTTCGAAATGTGTGTCGTAATAAGTAACCTGGTGCGGTTTTAGCTTCAAGAATGTCCTTTCGCAATTGCTTTAACTCTTCCTTTATGTAAAAACAGATCAATACAACTATCACAAGTATAAGAACATTTGATGTAGCAAATAATAAGGACAAAAACACTATAATCATTCCAAACATAGTCAAAATATCATTTGTTAACATAATTTCCCCTTTCAGCAAACAAAGTAAGCAAAATGCAACAAATGAACAACTCAAAAGGACTCCTCTCGAGATAATTTGTATTTTTTTGTGTGTGTTGCTTTTTGCATGTATTCTGCTGTTGGTCATTAGTGTATAAAGTGCTCTCAACTGAACAGCATTTAAATTTAGAATTAGGTAATTAAGACCATAGACTGCTACAGTAACAACAAATATGATAAATACTGTGAAAATATTGTCATCATCCATATCTTCAACTTCATCGTCAACAAAAAAAATACAGAATACGAGTAGGATGTACATCACTTGGAAACATCCGCAAATGCAAACACAAAGCCTGACAAATGATGCGAAAGCACCGGATTTCTCCGGTGGCTTCATGGATACAAAAAAGAAATCCAACACAAATATAGTTTCCCTAAGGGCACTAGCGAGTGTACGGTTTTTAATATTTTCTAACATTGTTTCCAACTGTGCTTATTTATGAAAATATGTTTTCAAATGATAATTGTAAATAGTCCAAAGCTTAAATAGGAATAACATTGAATGCTTTTTGAAACCAATAGCAACTTTGTTTATTTTTATACATTAGAAAGTGAAAACCGATTCTATACTGTATACAATACAAAAATGACATTCATAAAATAACAAAACATTCTAACTCAAAAATGCAAGTAGATCATTTGTTTTGTTCCTGTAGCATTAGTTGGCGCCGCTAGCACTCCTTCTCTAGAAATGTACTGACACTCTTCACCTCTGACTCACCTTCCTTTTTTCACTCAAACTTATAATTGAGTCGCTATTTCTACGTCATGCTCTCTTCACTTATATGTGTTCTGGGTAAGTTTGTCACACTGATAATAGGTTGTTTTGCCCTTTAGGGCAAATGATTTTAGGGCAACTTAGGGTACTGTATATACATACCGTACAGGTACATACATTTTATCAAAAAAAAAAAATAAACAATTTGAATTAAACAAGTCAGTACAAATCCCCACCCGGCGTCCTACAGTCGCATTGACGTTATGGAAATGAAGCGGAGTTGTGACGGTCGGTTAACCCGATACAAACAACTGCCATACAAATGATACAACAACACACAGTACCTTTCTTGGAGTCGATTGTGACCATTTTGGCTGTGAATTATCCTGTAGTTATCTTGGCGATTTTAATCGTCTGGACATTGTTTGGCCTATATATTTTTTACGTGCAAATAGTGATACAGCCTTCTTGGATCTATTTTTGGGGAGAGGTTTTAAACAATTAATAAACTTTGCTACGCGTGGTGAGAATATTCTAAGTCTCCTACTAACTGACTCTGTAGATGTGATTCATTCATTGTGTCCCTCTGATCTGTTCACATTATGTGATAGGCCTCCCCATGTTATTGTCGAGTTTGCCCTAAATTTGAGGTATTCATTTACATCGAATTTAAAGTTCCGATTCTGGTCTGCAAATGGTCTCCTGGCTATCAGAGGAAAACTTCAGGAAATACCTTGGTCCGATGTTTTTCAAAATTTAGACATTGAGTCAGTTTGGTCTCTTTTTCGTACTATTATAATTGATTTATTTGATATGTATGTTCCTCTTAAAAATCATACAAAATATCAATTTATACCCCATACCTTAAAGAAAATGTTTGCTAAGAAACGCTTAGCTTGGCGAACTTGGTCACGTTATGGAGATGTGTTAGCTTTAGAGCATTATAAATTTATAGTTACTAAATTATGTGATGCAACAAGTCATTATAGATGATAACAAGAAGCCAAAGTTGTTAATTCCAGTTCATTATCAAAATTTTATCAATATGTAAAGTATAATATGACCAATTCAAATACTATCACTATACCTCCATTATTTGATAGTGACTTAAACCTTGCTAGTTCAGATATAGAAAAGGCAAACGTTTTAAATTTAACTTTTTAGAAGTCATTTAATAAAATCACTGGAAAGGTTACAGTACCCAACTTTTAAATATTTTATTGTTTTGTAATTTTGAGACTTGTATCACTTATTATGATAACATTATGATTGTAAGCTGAACTATTTGTGTCAAGGCTGCATGTAAGTTGGGATTTCTTTTCTCCTTTGTGTGCCATTTTCAATTATGAAATAAACATTATTATTATTATTATTATTATTATTATTATTATTATTATTATATAAATTAACAAGTAGTGTAGCCTGTCCTAGGATGGTAAAATCTAAAAAAAAATCATTTGTATGCTTCTTTTTTATGATCAAAAAATTTTCCATTGCTTATTAGTAGAGACCTACATTGAGTAAAAATTTAAAAAAGCCCAGCCCAGCCCAGCCCATGAGACTTTATGCTAGGCCCAACCCACCAGGCTCATGAGGCCCACACAGCCCACTAGGCCCACGAAGCCCACCAGGCTCACATAGCCCACCAGGCTAACAAAGCCCACCAGGCCCATGGGCCTTTAATATAAAAATGCCGGCCCATGGCTTTATGTAGGTCTCTACTTGATAGCACGGGTTACTTTTTAACGAATCCCATTTTTCAAATAATTTTAAAAAACATGCCAACAACACCCAGTATTCACAGGCAGTCACCCATCCTAGTAATGACTAAGCCCAATGTTGCTTAACTTTGGTGATCAGTTTAAAACCAGTTTAAATTGACACTGTCATGCATAGTAGCTATCTACTATATACATGTAGTAAAAATGTTAGTAAATTTTGAGCATTTTGTATGGGATTATAACAAATTTCTGATCATGAAAAACAAGCAATATTTATACACCGCATACGGTTTGTCTACATTAGATCTATACATAGTGCCCTTCTTGGTGTCGTGTTGTTTGGATTCCAGTTGTCAAACAGTTCAAATTTTCGCTCCAATGGAAACAACATTTTGCAAACCACAAATAGGCCTACACATTTATCACATGCATGCACAGGGCACACATTTAAGTTGTTCTAATGCCAGGTCAATTTATTAAGTATGCAACAACTGTAAATTCATGTCATTAAAAATCTGGTTTCATTTCATACATTTAAACCGGTGATTCGCAAATCGTGTGCCACAGTATACTAGCGTGCCATAAGTTTTGACAGGTGTGCCACAAAATTTCGGATGTCATTTATAGCAGATGTTTATAGATTATATTTCAATAATTGCAAGAAAATCTTAAATTTTACATTATAAAGCAAATTAAAATAACTTTCCTAATAGACTATTTACATGTACACACTAAACCACTGGATTCCAAAAGGTGTGCCGTGAGTTTTGCTAAGTGTGCTGCGATTTCTTAAGGTAAAAAAATACTCTGCCGTGAGCCAAAAAAGTTTGGGAATCACTGATTTAAACAGTGGTAACAAATGTCATTTTGAAAATAAAAATTATTTTTTGTTACTTACATTCAAAATTAAGTTAAAATACATCATATGTAATGTATAAACCATGTCCTGATATTTAAAAAAATGTTTGTTACACCTGCCCATACCTTATGCAAAATAAATTTTGAAACGAAATGTGTTTCAACTGTCCTGGCTGCTCTCACACTAGCTGCATAAAATGGATATATTATGCAAAATTTAAGGTAAAAAAAAGTACATGTAACCTTCAAATATTGTTGAAGTTGACACCCACCAAAAAAACAAACAATGTTTAATCTGAAGAAACTACTGTAACTTCATAAAAAATAAGATTTTTTTATAGGCGTGTCACTTACAAAAAATTGCTATAAATGTAAATATTAATGTTTTATGTTTTTGTTATATGAAATTATTGAAGGTAAATATTTTTTTGCATGTTTTTACCTAATAAATTATTGATATTAATGTTCACCAATGAAATTACACATAAACAATAAAAACGTTAATTTTTGTTTAGAAAAAAAAAAAACCATTAAAGTTGTAAAAGTTAGAAACTACTGTACAGTGTATTTTTGTAGTTTCAGAGCGAAAAAACATTACTAATAAGTTCTTGTCATATTTAAATAATTTCATTAATTTTAGTTCTTTTTTTTTTGCAAAAAAAAGTAGCTAATTTCAAAAATGTCGTCCAAGACATCTGAAAATCGCACACTTGCTGACGCCTTTAGTGAAATACTATTTTTGTTAGATTTCTTTTTTGTACCTTTGAAATCTAAGAAAGAAGCTACCCTTTACAGTTATATTATGAGACGTTTTGTTTTCGTTTTCGAATTATTGCAATTGATATATTTTGCAACAGCTCTTGGGATGTCTGGTAACGGACAAATCGAAAAGGCCGAATCTAATGATAATGTTCTCATAATTTACTTTGTGTACTTCGCTACTATTATTGTGAACGCATTCAATTACGTTGTTGTTAATTCAAAAGCTGCCGATTTTAGAGCACTATACATGCTAATGCGAAAACATACACTAAATTCAAAAAAATGCAGTTACAAGAAAATACAAATTATATCTAGGGCAACGCTTTTAGGATGGATAATTATTATAATAATAGAGATTATAGCTTGTGTTTTAAATTGTATTGAAGTATCGGACAAACCTTATCGCGAAGATTTCACTTATGCTATCATTTTCGTTTTTTTTGGTGTTTTAATATCAACCATTTACATTCTATTGTATTTGGTAATTCTCTTAACTTATTTTTACATAAACCAAGAACTAAAACAATCTCAAACCAATGTTAAAGAAGCTCAAACTCGTTATATGTTAAAGCATGCACTTCGAAAAATGATCGACTCTCATAGAAGTTTGATCCAACTTCTTACAACCATTGATTCGGTTTTCTCCTATTTTACTCTGTCATATACAATATATCAATCTGCTATAGCGGCATATTTTGTACGTTTTATGATTAATGTGATGTGTTTTAATTTTCCGTTTTTTGAAACTTTTGGAGTTTCTTTTGCAATATTTGTGTCTTTAATCATTTGGGTTTTTATTTGGATAATATACGCATCAAAACTGAACGAAGAGGTAATGATGAGTAATATTCTTATTAGTAGAGATGTTGTTAATTTTTTAATTAATGTAAACAGTCTGGAGAAAATGCACAGAAATACCTAATAGGGTCCCACCCTATGATATTGTGTGAGTTTTCATGTGTGTGTAACAATAATTATCACTTTAATCAAAAATAAAAATGCATACATTGCACACATTGCATAATTATTTTAAATTTGCCTAAAGACACATTCAATTTCATGATTTCTTAAAATAAAACACTTTTTGGCCAAAAGAATTCTTGTAGTTAGTGCAATATCTAAAAAAAAAATGAAGGGTAGATCTAAATGTTGTGTACAACTTATTTTTCACAATGTTGGTTCGTCTTTTGATTTTTAGATAATGAAGACACTCGCCTCAATACAACATGTGTTAGTCAGAGACGACAACGGTTCTTGTAAACTCAAAACTCATGAGGTAATTTCTTTAGAAATTGAAGAAAATTATAGAAATTTCATATAAGAAGAGATTCAAGTTATCCTAGTGTGCGAGCTAACATTTGTCCACAACTTCACATAAATACTAGAGTTAAACACCAAATAATACTTAAAGATAATGCTACTGATAAGTTATTTAAGGTGGCTGAATAGATATTTATTTTGATTTTGTCGTTTAGGGCAAATGGTTTTAGGGTAAGTGTCTATAGGGCAAATGTCTATAGCCCATTTTTTCTTTCGCACAGATGTTGAATTGGCTTTGCTACATTTATTCTTTTCTGGGAAAACCATCAGGAGTCCAATTTGGGCGATTCAAGTTATTAGAATCTTTCATGCTTGTGGAAGTAAATAACAATAAATAATTATGAAATATTATGAAATTACACATTTAATATTTTTTTTTAAACTTTTAGATGCTACTTTTCATCATTGACTGTGTGAATTTGTTTGTTAATAACCGTCGAGAAGGCGTCGTATTGCTCTAAAAAATGAAGATTATACTATTAAATCATCTTTAGTTGCAGTGAATCGAGTTGACAGCAATCTTATTACCTAATGCACATTATTTATCTGAATGTTTTATCATCACAATGAATGTATTGACTTAAATAAAGATTCTAGCTGTTTGGCTTATAAAAACACTTTACAAAATCCACTACAGTACAGAAGAAAGGTCTAACTATACCCACCTATACCCACTAAGAAGCTTGTGACGTCATAAAGATTGACCGAAAATGTATTATTGTGTCATTTAGTAATTAGTATGTTTAAAAAGAGATGATACCAAATGTTTTCAACAGTTAAAACAAAAAGAGCCTTAAATTCATTTCTTATTACCCACAAAACCGCCTTGGGTTCAGAGAGTTTATTGTGTTCTGAGACTGGATTTTATTTTGTGGTGGGGGACCATTCTCCAGGATTCCACTGTCCCTTCTTGAAAACGATTATAAAATCATACAGTACTACGTCTAACAAGGCACTTCAAGTGTTAGCCAGTTGTTCCCCACGTTGGCTTATCACAGAGAATAAATTTAAACTTAAGAGCCTAGATCCACGTCCATCTTGTTGTTTTGAGCAGACGACAACGAGACAAATGAGTGTTCTTATATGGTGTTACTAAAACTGCAAGAAATCGCCTCACAATCGCTCAATTCAAATACAGTAAAGCGCAAAATGCAATAAAAAGTATTGTTCTTCACGTGCTCGATTTATATCATTTTTGAAAAGGTCCTTCTATTTTTAAACAAGGTTCAAAGTCGTTCGTTTTTTCAACCCCATGTTAAATCCCTTAGGATCAAAAACCGTCCCACAAACATTTGAAAAACTCTCGTTAAAACTGATTTAGAACAATAACAAAATAATTAGCATATACATTCATGTATTGGCTTCACGATGTTTCCTTTTTATAAATTTTGAAAAGGTCCTTCTATTTTTTAATAACGTTTAAAATCGTACGTTTTTAAACTCCATGTTAAGTCCCATAGGACTAAAACACCGTCCAACAAAAGTCAAGAGAACTCTGATTAAAAATGATTTAGAGCAATCAGAAAAATGAGCACGTACTTACATGTGTTTATTGCATTCAGGATTATTCCTTTTTCTAAATTTTAAAAGGGCTTTCTATTTTTAAATAACATTTAAAATCTTACGTTCTTTTAACTCCATGTTAATTCCCATAGGAGCAAAAAACCGTCACCTGAACATTTGAAGAACTCCCGTTAAAAACAACTCAGAACAATAACAAAATAATTATTACGTGCATTAATCTACTGGCTTCACAATGTTTTCTTTTTATAAGGTTAGCACTCGAAATTATTTTTCTATTAATTATTATGTGGCTTCGAACTGGGAGAAAAAACGTTAAAAAACCGTTTTTCAATCAACAACGATCGCTGCGATCGTTGTAGGCGCTGCGCCTACATTCGGAGAAATTTTGAACTAAACGATGTATCTAGCCTCTTAACCAAAAAAGGTTGATATATAGTGAGTCTTTAGAAGTTCCAATAATCCCGAAATTGAGGTGACATCCCAGCGAGGCCGCTACCTAAGAGGCATCTGATTGGATAGAAAAGGACCTTGATGAACATCATATACAATGCTTTATGGACGGCTCTATGTAGGAGGGCAAACTTGGCTCTGCTGTTATTATTACTATATTAAGAGTAAGTCCACAGTGGGAAAATGGAAGGGTCGTCTACCCGACGAATGTACGGTCATCCAGGCAGAGGTTAGGGCCATTTTTATGGTTTGTATCTTGCCGCTTGGGAAGAACTTGTTTCGTCACAACATGGATATAGTATCTGATTCTCTATCCGCTCTCATAGCAGTGTCAAGGAGTAAACCTAGTAATGCGATAGCATACGAAGCTAACTATATGCTTAGAGAGCTTGACAAAAGGAGAAATCAAATAAGACTTCTATGGATCAAGGCCCATGGGACCCAGGGAATGAAAAGGCAGATAGCCTGGCAAAAAGGAGCACAATGAATACAACAATAATAACTCAGAAATTCCCACTATCTTGGTTGAAATACGAGGCAAAGTCAAACCTGCTAATTGTTTGGCAAAATGACTGGGAGTTAACAAGCAAAGGCAGGGGGACATTCCTATTTATTCCCAAGGTCATATCTTTACCGGAAAAGTTCTCCAAATACTGACGGGTCATGGAGCTTTTAGAGGACACCAAAATAGATTCGGCATTCTGAAAGACGGAGGAAGTGGTTTTTGCACATGTACATTGGGGGAAGATACAGTTGACCACGTTCTGTGGGACTGTGCGATTGAGTTCAGAACAGAAGCTAGGAACATCTTTAAACAAAAGATTGTTGCAGCTGGATATCACTGGCCTTGCAGCCGAGAGAGATTCTGATTTCTAACGAACTTATAACTGCATTTAAAAAGTACTGTATAGCAGTAGCGATTGACATATAATAGAAGTCTCTTAGTGGATGGGTGTTTTGGGCTTCGGCTTTTTCCCATCCACAGCGGCACCAATGCTCGAGTAGTAAGAAGATAGGCCAAAATAGATTATCATGACCTAATAACTACAGGTGGGAGGGGCGATAATACATTCCTGTCTTGTAATCACGATGAAGAAAAAATGAAGTAACCGGCGAGACAAATTGTAGTTGAACGATGTTATATATGTTTAATGTACATTCAACTACATTCAACTACAACCAACATACATTCAACTACAACCAACATACATTCAACTACATTATACATTAAACGTTTGACGATATAAAATATAGCCTTGCGTTGTCAACATGACCATTAGAGGTGAATAGCATTAGGTTTGTAAATCAGTAAATGGAGCAAGAGTTGATTGAGGCTGGGACTTTTATACGTTGGGCCTGTGTACACCTGCACGTTAGACTCATGTCCAAGAGACCGTGTCTGAATTGATATCCATTCCCCGATTTATGATTAGGTCAGAATATTACTTTGTCCTTTAGGTCCCCTTGACCTAAAGGATGTGGTTTGAGTGGAGGAATTGGGGCGCGGGATCCCAAGGCTGGTGTTTTTTTTCAAAGAAGCAAAATACAATGTCACAGTTGAAGTTGCAAAACTTTTTTTATTTGTTTTAAAGTTACAATTTTTAGAAAAAAGGGTAATAACTAATAAGGAAATAAATATTTGTGGTTTTGTAATAATGTCAGTTTGAGATTTTAAAAGAAAGAGGTTATCCATATTAATTTTAAGAAAAATAAGAAGACTATGGCACTGGTGTTTATCAAAAACAAATAAATCAATTAAAAAACGTTAAAAACAGAGCAACTTAAAAAAAAAAACACAAGAAATAAGTCTTGGAATAAGGCCCTAATTTAGGTTAAAGTTAAGGTTGATAAGTAAATGTACATAGTGTATTTTCATGCTGGATAAATTAGTGAAGAAGACATGAAGTTTATGAATGTGTGACCAACCCTGGATGTATTTGATTCCATTTTCTGTCAGAACTATGACTTCAATGTAGTCATTTTTAAATTTTGCCTGTGACTCGCATCCCCCCACCCCTATGAAATAATCTTGTGGGCGTCTCTGATCGTGAGTTTTGCTAGGTGTGCCGCAATTTCTCCAGGCAAAAAATACTCTGCTGCGAGCAAAAAACGTTTGGGAACCATGATTTACGGCAATACACAGTTAAGGTGCTTAATGGTGCTTAATGCTGCATGCGGACTTTTATGTCCCTCTGCCATAGGCCTATTTGGCTGCTAGCAGAGAACTAATTGTAATTGTAACTGTAACTACTATACTGTATAATTTTTTCTTTCAATTATAAAAACGTATCTAGTATTTCTTCAAGAAAAAAAAAATACAAAAATCGTTTAGAAAATTAAACTTAAAACTTTATCTAGGATAATGCAACACTGACTACATAGTTCTTTATTTGTAAGCAGGCCTAATGTTTAAGGTAGAGAAAAAGACAGATAACTTTCAAATATTGTTCAAGACCAAAAAAACATTGATTAATCAACAGAAACTAACATTATAAAAAATAAGTAAATGCTAGGCGTGTCACTTATAAAAAAAATTGTTAAAATTCTACATATCAATGTTTCTTAACACACGTATTTTACTTTGCATGTAGAAAATGTCTGCAGTGAAAAATTTCAATATCAAAGACAAATAATTTCTGCATGGCTATTTGCATAATAAATTATTGATGTAAATGTTTAATTACATCGCATGATCCTGTCAGACTCACCAAACAAAATATTAAATTTTAATTTTTTTTTTAAAAAAAACGTAAAGCTATTAAAGTCATCTCATTTAATAAAATTTCAATCATTTGAGTTCTTCTCTTGTGAAAATTAGCTATAGTTTCAAAAATGTCGTCCGTAACATCTGAAAAGCGCACACTTGCCGACGCCCTTAGTGAAATACTATTTTTGTTGGATTTCTTCTTTGTACCATTGAAACCAAAAAAAGAAACTACCAATTGCAGTCAAATTGTTAGAAGTGTTGTTTGGGTTTTCAAATTCTTGCAATTGGTTTATTTTGCAACATGTCTTCTGATGTCTGGTAACGGAAAAATCGAAAAACTAATGATAATGTTCTCATATATTACTTTGTATATTTCTCATCTATTATTATAAACGCATTCACTTACTATTTTATTAATTCAAAAGCTGACAATTTAAAAGCATTATACATACTAATGAGAAGACATACACTAAATTCAAAAAATTGCAGTTACAAGAAAATACAAAATATGTCGAGGGCAGCTCTTATAGGATGGATAATTATTATAATAATATCCATTATAGGTGCGGTTTTTGAATGTATTGAATTATCGGACAAATCGTATCGTGAAGATTTCACAGCTGGTACCGTTTTCAGTTTTTTTTCCGTTTTGATATCAACCATATACATTCTATTCATCATCATCATCATTTCCTGTACCTTATCCCGCAAGCAGCAGGGTCGGCCTTGCTGGTTCTAACTCTCCACTCGTTCCGATTTTGCACCAAGCCCCCAGTGACCCCACATGCCACCATATCCCGTTTTACTACCACATCCCAGGTTTGCTTGGGTCTTCCTCTACCCCGTTTTATTCCCAGGTCTAAGTTCATTGCCTGTCTCAGCAGTCCATCTTCTCCACTCCTGAGGACATGCCCAAACCACCGCAGCCTATTTTCCTGCATCTTTTCTACTATATTTGTTACCCCTACACTACCCCTAATAAAATCATTTCTGATCCTATCCCTTCTGGTCACCCCACTCATAAACCTTAGCATTCTCATCTCAGCTACCTGCATTCTATCCTCATGCACCTTCTTGATTGCCCAACATTCTGACCCATACAACATAGCTGGTCTGACTACTGTTGTATAAAACTTTCCCTTCAATTTTATAGGTAACTTCCTGTCACATAAAACCCCACTAGCCTGCCTCCACCTATGCCAACCTGCTTTTATCCGGTTTGTGATGTCTAAGTCTAAGCTCCCATAATCTTGCAGCACAGATCCTAAATATTTGAAGTCATGCACCTGCTGCATTAAACTGTCCCCAAGTCTAATCCCCTCATTCAACTGTTCTTTCCCATCCCACTGAAATTTCATGTACTCCGTTTTTGCCCTACTTATTTTCAACCCCTTTGATTCCAAGGCATTCCTAGTCTCCTCTAACCTTATCTCGAGTTCCAATTTAGATTCCCCAACTAAGACTATGTCATCTGCAAACAGCATACACCAGGGGACCTCCTGCCTCACCCCTGCCAGTAACTCATCCAGGACCAAAATAAATAGATATGGACTAAGTGCTGAGCCCTGGTGCACACCAATCCTAACACGAAAACTGTCAGAGAACCCCCAGGCAGTCTTAACGCTTGTCCGTGCATCCCTATACATGTCCATCACCATATCTATATAACTCTCACCCACCCCCTTCTTCTGTAAGACCTCCCACAATAACGTCCGTGGTACTCTGTCATAGGCTTTCTCTAGATCTATAAATACCATGTGTAACTCTTTCTTGGCAGCCCGAAACTTCTCAATAACTTGCCTTACGGCAAAAATGGGGTGCATTGTGGATTTTCCTGGCATAAACCCAAACTGACTTCCCCCAATTGCAGTTTTACCCCGTAGTCGAGCTTCAATTACTCTCTCCCAAAGCTTCATCGTATGACTCATCAATTTAATACCTCTATAGTTCCCACATTCCTGAACATCACCCTTCCCTTTGAAAATAGGCACTAACCAGCTGTCCCGCCATGCACCTGGCATTCTATCCCCCATAGCCAATCTATTGAATAACTTTGTGAGCCAGGAAATGGCAACATTCCCCAAGACCTTCCACACCTCTACTGGTATCCCATCTGGCCCTAAAGCCTTCCCTAGCTTCATTTTTCGCAATGCCTGAACAATTTCCTCAGCCCTAACCTGCTCCACTTCTTCTCTATCATTATTTCTTCCAGTGAAAGGCTCCTGCTCAACCCCCTCATTCATAAGCTTACTAAAATATTCCCCCCACCTGTTCCGTACTGACTCCCTACCCCACAATACTTTGCCCCCATTATCCTTAACACTCACCACCTTTTCAATATCTCTGCCTTTATTCTCCCGAGCCCTAGCTATTCTATATACTGCCATTTCTCCTGCTCTGGTACCTAACTTGGCATACATGTCCGCATATTTCTTATGCTTTGCTATGGCTACCTGCTGTTTGGCCTCTATCTTGGCACGCTTGTATTCTATCTGGGCCTCCCTGCTTCCATCGTGCCACCAAGTCTTGAAAGCATCTTTCTTCTTTTTAACTGCCATCTGTACCTCCTCATCCCACCACCAAGTTTCTCTGTCTAATCGAGACCCCCCTACTCGTACTGTCCCTAGTACCTCGTTTCCACAATCACGGATCTGTTGGGCTACCCTTGTCCACAGCTCTCCTGCAGTGCCATCTAAATCCCATGCTATCTTACCTGCCACTTTCTTAAACTCTTCCACCTTGTCTGGTAATGCCCACCACCTAATTGCTGTCTCTCCTCTATGTCTGACCACCTGTTTTGCACCCCTAGGTTTTAGGTCTAACACTACTAGCCTATGTTGTCCCGCTAAGTTTTCACTCGGTATCACTTTACAATCCTTGCACTCGTTTCTATCCTCACTTCGAATCATGAAGAGATCAATCTGGGATTCTCCTGCCCTGCTCTTAAAAGTAATCAAATGTTCCTCTCGCTTCTGGAATAGTGTGTTTGCTAAAATTAACTTATGTGCCACTGCTGCCTCCAGGATACTCTCCCCTGCTTTATTTCGCTCTCCATAGCCCCACCCACCATGTACCTCTTCATACCCTTCCCTACCTCTACCTACATGTCCGTTAAAGTCCCCACCAATTATGACCCGTTCCTTCCTACTCAGGCCCAACATTAGGTCATCAAACTGTTCCCAGAATTCTAGCTTCCTGGCTGTATCTAATCCAACCTGGGGGCCATATGCACTAACTACATTTATAACAATGCCACCCCAAACTACCTTTACTACTAACAGCCTACTATTTATCTGCCTAACCTCAACCACACTATGTCTGAGTTCCTGATCTAGGACAATTCCCACTCCATTTCTACCCTCCTCACTACTTGCATAAATTAATTTATACCCATCCCCAATGTCCCTGGATTTATCCCCTTTCCATCTTGTCTCCTGCAGACATGCAACATTTACCCTCCTAGCCTTTAGAACACTAGATAACTCCCTAGTCTTCCCTGTCAAACTCCCTATATTCCAAGTGCCAAACCTAAGTTTAGTACCTCCACTTCTACCACTACATTCTATTATATTTGGTAATTCTCTTTACTTATTTTTACATAAACCAAGAACTGAAACAATCTCAAACCGATGTTAAAGAAGCTCAAACTCGTTATATGTTAAAGCTTGCACTTCGAAAAATGATTGATTCTCATAGAAGTTTGAACAAACTTCTTACAACGATTGATTCGGTTTTCTCCTATTTTACTTTGTCATTAACAATATATCAATGTGCTATTGCGGCGTATTTTGTACGATTTATGATTAATGTGTTGTTTTTTCATTTTCAATTTTTTGAAAATTTTGGAGTATTTTTTGTAATATTTTTGTCTTCAATCATTTGGACTTTTATTTGGATAATATACGCATCAAAACTGAATGAAGAGGTAAAGCTGAATTCGATTCTTATTAGTAGAGTTGTTGTTAATTTTTTTTAATCAGTGAACAATAAGGCCAATAGTTTGTATCATAAATTTGTTTTTCTTACTTCCGTTATAATGGGGCAGACTATGTATTAGTACCATAGTTAATCTGTTGAATCATTGTAGATACTTTTAAATATCATGGTTTAACTTTTTCCAAAGGTTTTTTTTTCGAAAGAATATATAACAAAAGCAGTAAGCAAAGCTAATCAAAGGTTGCGAGTTTGTACAGCAGACTTTGAAATATTGTCAAGAAAATGCAAGAAAAGTCTGCTATTTAACTGTTTGTCAGACGCCTATTATTGTAAAATATTGTTCACCAGTTTGGAATCCTTTTCGCATGAAATAGAAAAGTTATTACATGTCTTCTGACAATGTCAGCCTTATACTCAAGTGTGGATCTAGCTTTTTCGGGGCTTGAGCTATTTATAGCATACAGTAAAAATATACTGTTTTAATTTTTTAAGATATTGTAGTTAATATTTTCAGGCTAATATCTCTATTTTAACAACTACACAATACTTTTCATTGTGTCTTGGGGTCCCTAAAAGTTTGGGGCAATTGGATCAAGCCCAGTTAGCCCTAATGTAGATCCGCCCCTGCTTATACTAGATGGACTTCAGTGAGAATCACTTGTAAACCACAGAGCTGAGCAAAGCCATGCCTTTCTTGAACCATTGCTAGCTCTAGCAGACTATGGTATCCTCTTCCATCGTGTAAACGGTTTAACACAAGCGACTTTAGCAGCTGGAAATTTGCTCTGCATCAGCAAAGAGTTGACATCAAAAGAAGCCAGCGACTAGCGTCAAAAGTCGCACTGTGTAAACCACCCTTTACAAGCGTATTTGTACAATTTACACTATAAACACAAGCATACACCATGAATATTTTCATAATATTGGTTTTGTTTCTTGAATCTTAGATAATAAAGACGCTCACTTCAATACAACATGTGTTAGTCAGAGAAGCCAATGGTTCTTGTACACTGAAAACTCAAGAGGTAATTGTTTAGAAATTTATGAAAAAAATATAAAAAATTCCATATCAGAAGTGATTCAAATTAACCTAGTGGGCCCACACATCCTTTCAAATAAAATTTGAGTTAAACACCAAAATATACTAAAGATAATCTAAAGAAAATGCTAGTGGTAGATTACTTAGTTAAAATGAAGTGAAAAAATTATGGAAATTTCTGCAAATAAAAAACGTCAAACTTTAAAGAAATCCAGACCTCCAGAAATATATTTTCAAAATATTGTCAAAACTTACCCAAAGATCGCCAAAACTATTTTTAAAATTTAAAATAAGCCATTAAAATCATAAAAAAAAACTTGAAAATGAAGTGACTTTTCCTGAGTCACCAAAGGACGCCATTTTAAATTTCCAAAAACGAAAGTCTCCCCCCCCCATTTTTGTGGCAAACGTTGTCACTTCACATTTCCAGAATTCCTTAATCAAATACATGTATTCCCTATTTATATTCAACTCAATCCAACCTTCCACGTGGAATAATTCAAATATTAATTTCTTAGTACATTCAAATGAAAGTAATGTGAGGTAAACTTTGGGGAGGTTTTGTTGCCAATGTCTGTTGTTTGGTGCCGCATCTATCTGATAAATTTCATTTATATGAAGTCAACTGATTTTAAATTTTTTAAATTTTTAAATTTTAAATTTTAAAAATCATTTTGGTAATTGTTGAATAATTCTTGACAATATTTTGACAAGAAATTTCTGGAGGTAATGATCTCTTTAAGCCTATTTTGTAAACCAATAAGTGACATTTGTCCTAAAGATACTTGCCCTACAGACAGTTGCCTTATAGCCATTTGTCCTAAAGAAACAGTTCCCCTATAGACACTTGCAATAAAAATATTTGCCCTAAAACCATTTGCCCTAAAATCGTTTGCCCTAAAGGGACATTTGCCCAAAAACCATTTGACCTAAAGGGACATTTGCCCTGAAACTGTTCGCCCTAAAGGAACATTTGTGGATGGATTAAAGGATGAACCGATGAATGGATGAACTTTGGGGGTAACTCTAAAACCCAAAACAGACTGCTGATAGAATTGAATGGACACAATGTCTTTATATTGGTGATCAGGTGGGGTTACATTAAATTAAGCTTGTTGCAGGGGTCTGTGAGGTGCTGCCCTCCAGAACATAAAAAATAACAATTTGATTTAAAAAAAGATTAGGTTGTTACAAGTGTTCATCCCATGGTTTCTGTGTTTATCCAATTCTTATATGCATTTTGTTTCAGGTTGTAGAGGTACCCACAGTGTTCATCCGTTCATCCAGTTCATCATTGTATATTTTCCCGACATTTCCCCTAAAGCCCCTAATCAGCAGTCTAAATATAATACATTTGGCGTTATTTGCGCATCTGCTGCATGCAGAACCTATTTAACATGCTCCACCGAAAGACACTATAAACCGTATGAAAAGAGAAAAAAAGTGGTTTTATGGCAAATGTCCTTTTAGGGCAAGTGATTTTAGGGCAAATGTCCTTTTAGGGCAAGTGGTATTAGGGCAAATGTCCCTATAGGGCAACTGGTTTTAGGGCAATTATCTCTTTAGGGCAATTGGCATTAGGGTAAATGGCTTTAGGGCAAGTGTCTTTACTGCAAATGTCTATATCCCATGTTTTAGATAGTAAATTGATATACATGTATAATTTAGCAAATTATTTAAATACTAGTGGGGTAACCCGTCATAAATGACGGGAGCATCTAGTTTCTTTTTGTGTGACTGTCCGGTTGTCATGAAGCAATTCGGCTTGACCACTTGTGTTTTTTATAAGCACCTTAATATTGTTATAGGTATGTGAAGACAGGGAGATACAGTCGTGTGCCCCGCCCCTTTATGACTGTCAGACCAAATATCAACCAATTGGAAATTGAAAAGAACGGGGCATGTGACGTCAGACCAAATAACAACCAATTCAAAATTGAAAAGAACGGGGCATGTGACATCAGACGACATAACAAAATAATTAAAAGTTGCTGGCCCTCATAAAAAGGCGGGGGAAACGACTGTATTTTACTGTCTTTACTTGCCTGTCCTTACTATTGTTTGGATTCTTGGATCGGGAGAGTGCAACATAAAGTTGACCATGAGAAAAAAGCAGTTCATTTAAATTTCAATCTGATTAAGTTTTTGTCCTAAAACAATTTACCCTAAAGAAACATTTGCCCTAAAGGGACATTTGCCCTAAAGGGACATTTGCCCTAAAGGGAGATATTGCCCTAAAGGGAGATATTGCCCTAAAGGGAGATATTGCCCTAAAGGGAGATATTGCCCTAAAGGGAGATATTGCCCTAAAGGGAGATATTGCCCTAAAGGGAGATATTGCCCTAAAGGGAGATATTGCCCTAAAGGGAGATATTGCCCTAAAGGGAGATATTGCCCTAAAGGGAGATATTGCCCTAAAGGGAGATATTGCCCTAAAGGGAGATATTGCCCTAAAGGGAGATATTGCCCTAAAGGGAGATATTGCCCTAAAGGGAGATATTGCCCTAAAGGGACATTTGCCCTAAAGGGACATTTGCCCTAAAGGGACATTTGCCCTAAAGGGACATTTGCCCTAAAGGGACATTTGCCCTAAAGGGACATTTGCCCTAAAAAGACATTTGCCCTAAAAAGACATTTGCCCTAAAAAGACATTTGCCCTAAAGACATTTGCCCTAAAGACATTTGCCCAAAAAAGACATTTGCCCAAAAAAGACATTTGCCCAAAAAAGACATTTGCCCTAAATAGACATTTGCCCAAAAAAGACATTTGCCCTAAAAAGACATTTGCCCTAAAAAGACATTTGCCCTAAAAAGACATTTGCTCTAAAAAAACATTTGCCCTAAAAAGACATTTGCCCTAAAAAGACATTTGCCCTAAAGGGACATTTGCCCTAAAGGGACATTTGCCCGAAAGGGACATTTGCCCTAAAGGGACATTTGCCCTAAAGGGACATTTGCCCTAAAGGGACATTTGCCCTAAAGGGACATTTGCCCTAAAGGGACATTTGCCCTAAAGGGACATTTGCCCTAAAGGGACATTTGCCCTAAAGGGACATTTGCCCTAAAGGGACATTTGCCCTAAAAAAACATTTGCCCTAAGGAGATGTTCCCCTAATGAGTAGTCTAAATATACAGTAATTGGTTTTAGGGCATATGTTCTTTGAGGGCAAATAGTTTTAGGGCAAATGTTTTTAAGGGCAAGTGGTTTTAGGGCAAGTTGTTTTAGAGCAAATGTTCTATTAGGGTAAATAGTTTTAGGGTAAATGGTTTTAGGGCAAGTGTTCCTTGAGGGCAAATAGTTTTAGGGCAAATGGTTTTAGGGCAAATGTTCTATTAGGGTTAATTGTTTTTATGGCACAATTGCCTGTGATAAACTGTAGTTTAATTTTGCTACTATTATCCCCTCCCCTTTTTTTATTTGAAATAGAAAATGTGTAATTCATTTTCTCTGGTGTGCGCATGCGCGTCGTTTTTTTTTTTTTTTTACTAATTTCATTTCAATTTCAGTCACCCCCTCCCACTTTTCCTCCCTCCACGTTTCTCTCTCGCCCCCCCCCCTTCTACACTTTCCATCCAACCTTTCCCCCTCTCCAATTTAATATCATGGGGTTCTTGGATGGGAAGCGTGCAACATATAGTTGACCTTGAGAAAAAAAAAAGCTGTTCATTTCTTCATTTATTTAAATTTATATAAATTCCGATGTGCTTCAATGGTTGTACAGCGTTATTTCAGACAGAAAGACAGACAGATACACAGACCTGGGATATTATATATATAACTAGTGGGATAACCCGTCATAAATGACGGGAGCAAAATTCACAGGCAATTCTGCCCAGCATTAGAATTTCTTTTCCTCCGCCATTTTATGCTGTCAGACCAAGTAACAAACCCAATTAGAAATTGATGACATTCATAAAAGGGCGGAGCAAAAAAAATTCTAATGCTGGGCACAATTGCCTGTGATAAATTCTAGTTTAATTTTGCTACTATTATCCCCTCCCATTTTTATATTTGAAAGAGAAAATGAGTTTTTCATTTTCTCTGGTGTGCGCATATATAATATTTAACAGTTGATAAGTAAAAGATGCGGTTGACAGCATTTTATGACGATTTATGACAAAACCTAAAACTTCAATTTTTGTTTTAAGATGTATTCTTGTCAATTAGCCATCAAAACATAACATTTTTGCCATTTTCAAACTGGCATAATTCTCACAAAATGGTTTATTTGAATCGAATGGTAGTGTCATTAAAATACTACCACTAAATTACTTTTCAACTTCCAAAATACACGTAGGATTTATTTCGAAAGATACTTCTAAAAAACACAGAAAGTATTTGAATAATACAAACATGAACTATAATTTTGTCACACAGATGTTGAATTGGCTTTGCTACATTTATTCTTTTCTGGGAAAACCATCAGGAATCCACTTTGGACGATTGAAATTATTGGAATCTTTCATGCTTGTGGAAGTAAATAACAATAAATAATTATTAAATATTATGAAATTACACATTTAATATTTTTCTTTATACTTTTAGGTGATAATTTTCATCATTGACTGCGTGAATTGGTTTGTTAATAAACGTCGAGAAGGCGTCGTAATTCTTTAATTATAAGAAAACAATCTCATTACTTAAAGCAAAGTATTATTAATCTACAAGTTTTATTGTGTTGCAGTTTGAATTGATTTAAATCTATTCATTTAAATCTCTCTTCATGCATTTTATTTAAAAAATGCACAAGTTTGTACACAGCTTTAAATATTCAGTGTCCCGCACTTTCTCATGGCAAAGAATATTCCAGATGTACCATGAGCAAAATATAGTTCCTGAAACCATTACAATACATATTATGCACAAAAAAATCTGCAACCTTCAATTATAATTATTATGTTCCAATCAATAAACATAAAAAATGATCATGTAATGTTTGTTTAATTAGTATTAACTTCATAAAAAATAACGTTTGTCATAAGGCGTGTCGTTAAAACATTGTTGTTACATGCATGACATTGCATGTGCCATTATTATTTTAACAATAATATTTATTTTTTGCTGATATTTATAATCAATGAAAATTATCGTTTTTTTTTTGTTGCAATTTTGTTTGTTGTTTTATTTATCCAGTGGTGCAACCAGAATTCTGGTCTGGGAGGGCCTAATTAGGTATCTCGGTTGGATCTGTCTCAGTTGACGAACTTAAGAAGCACTGGCTTGAATAGAACTCGGTAAATACAGTATGTCATTAAATTTTAAAATGTGCACGATAAAATTTGTAACTTTGGCAACAATAAAAACAAAAGATTATGCTGTTATCAACTTCCAACATCATGTATTATTCATTTTGAGATTAATCGGCTGAAGTAATATTTTTTTAAAAAGAATAATGAAAAATCTAAAACAGAAAAAAAAACATCAATAAATATAAACATGACTAACGAAAGTTCTAATGACAATCTCATCATTCAATTCAGAGAAGTGACATCTTTTGCTCATCATATTTCTCCATATTTGAAATTCCTAAAAGTTTTTGGATTTCAAATAAGAAGTAAACACAATGCTGGAGCTTCAAAAACAGACATTAAAAGCATTGTTATATTATGCTACAAATGGTTAACCGTTGCATACACAATTGGTTTCATCTTTTGTTTTGTTATCAATCATCTCATTCCATTTATGGAATTAAGCACAGTTCATTTGATGAAAAATGTTATGATTCTAATTGTAACAATCGCTGCCGGAATTGTACAGCCAATACATATGTTTCAAGAAGACATGTTTGGAAACTTTTATTTTATGTTTTTTAAATATTTAAAAAAACAATGTGATATCAGTGAATCTAAAGCTATCATAACAAAATGCCGTCACTACGGTTTGGTTATTTCAATTTTCATGTCGATTACTATTGCTTTAGTTTTTGTTTGCGCAGTATTTATAAACGAAAGTATTTATCATAATGAAGCTTGTTTTACATTAAAATCTAAATTTCCAGACAATACAAACTGTAACGTAGAGAATATCTTTACGGATTCATTTGAAATACCCTGGCTTGCAATATTTTCATGCATAATTTTTACGCAAGCAATACCATTTGCTTGGTTTACTACGCACCTTGTAATAACCATCGTACTTTGTTTAAATGATCTGGATTGCTTTAATTTGCGTTGCTATACTGGAACACTTTCTCAACGAATTTTGAAGTACCAAATGAAGCATTCTTTGATTGTTCAACTCGTGGGCCAATTTAATGATATATTTACAAATGGTGCTGGTCTTTTTTTCATTATCTTTTTCTTTCTTTGCATATTTACCATTAGAGGTATTTTCGTAGCAACTGGCTTCAAATTTTTAGTTCCAATTACAATAGTACTCCTTTTACTTGGAATAATCACTATCAAAATAATTGAAATCATTAATAATAAGGCAAGTATTACTAGTATGTGTGATGAGTGATGTTTATCTATATAAGTTTATGTATATAACAATTCACAGTTGGCCACGCCCACCACACGGCGCATGCTAGAACAATCACTGACCAGTTTACAAAAAATGGGCGGGGATAAGCCATAAGCTTCGCGTGAACATGAATATTTTAATAAAACTAGTGGGGTAACCCGTCATAAATGACAGGAGCAAAATTCACAGGCAATTGTGCGCATGCGCGTCGTTTTTTTTCTTTTTTTACTCTTCATTTCAATTTCAGTCACCCCTTCCCACTTTTCTCTCTCCCCCTTCTACACTTTCCAACCTTTTCTCCTCACCCCTCCCACTTTTCTCTCTCTCTCCCTTCTACACTTTCCAAACGAAGAGTTCAACATATAGTTGACCTTGAGAAAAAAAAAACGGTTCATTTATTCAAATTTATATAAATTCCGACGTGCTTCAATGGTTTTGTTACTCCAGACACACACACACACACACACACACACACATACACAGACCTGGGATATTATATATATAATATAATAATATACAATCAAGGGCCCAGAGAACTAACTCAGTTTGCACGTGCTTTACAATGTTAAAGGCCTTGCTAGAGTTCAGTTATTTCAATTATTCCAAACACGTAAATTCCGCAAGATGGAAACTCGGCTTTAAGATAAATTGGGTGTATTTATTATTAATTTAGTTATGTTCTACAGGGAAATTCATGACGTTTCTAAATGTAGTTTCATTGCTACAGACGTTTAGGCAACTTTTAAAAACATAAAATTGACTGTGTTTCATGGTACGTGATACTCTAGAGTGTCTAGGGTCTTAAATGTGAAATATATTTATATGTTATTCTTTGCAAAATATGCAAATGGCAGAGAACACTAATATTGTATAGAGTCGTAACTAGGGCGTGCCGTTAAAAATGACCCTCTTTTGTAAACCTCACTTCGCCCTTCTTCTCGTGGGAAAATGCTATAGTCACGAAAAGATCTGCGAACTGCGACTTCAGAATTTAGGCATCGAGGGGAGATTGCTTTCAGAAATGCTTTAAGCCTGGCACAGATTGTGCATCTAATGTCTTCCAATTCTTCATGAATGATAGTTTGACATATAGTCCTGCATTGACCAGGGTGGTCAATGGTCAATGGTCGTTAGCTGAATTTTTTATTTTTCATACAAAGCAACTGATTTTTGGATGTAGGCTATATATACAATATGCCAACAAAAACCAAGAAAAAAAAACATTCCGGTCAATTTGACCCAACCCGGTGAAACAGGTTAAAAATGTGAATAAAATGGGTATTAAATGAATTTGGTGTGTTTTATGTGACACCCTGTAGCAACAGAAGGGTGAAACACCCAGCAGGAATTTTTTTCTGTCAGTAAGGCACCCTTTAGTGCACAAATGTTCAGACTTGGGTGGCCCGAATTCTGTGTGGATTTGTGGAATCCAGTCAGACCGTGAGAATTGGGAATAGAGTCCCAAAAATACCTTTCCTTTTAAGGTAATATCTCCGGCCCAGGGCAATGATTGGCCCAGTTGGTCAATCATTGAGCCCTGAGGTGACCTTGCCCTTCCCAGGAGACCGGACAAGTGTGCCTGAGGCTTGAGTGTGAGGACAGTTGGAAATAGAAGTTTGAACTAGACAGTTCGATCTAGAGAGTAAACTTGAACAGAGTGCATTATGTAAAGAGCAATACACAACTTTGTTATATGAGAATAATAATCAAAGTAAAAGAGCATATTTTATTTTACTAAAAAAAGTGTTGTGTACAGAATTATTGAGTTCTAGGACTCCGGAAAAGAACGGAGTATCCAGCAGAAGGTACTCAGACACAGCCTGAGTCCTTCTGCCTGTGTTATGAGTGCAAATACACATAACATTTTTTATTTTTCTATTGACCCAATTCATCTTATATGTGCAAATAAGCACATAAGAGTTAGTCTAAATTATTTGTATGCTGCCCTACTTTTGCTAAAAATGCTCAGGCACCTTCCCCACTCATTTTTTATTTGTTAATGTTTTCTTTCTCCTTAGGGGGTACAAATTTTAACCTCTACTAAAGTACCAAAAATATTTTTGGGATAATTTTAAATGTTTTAACAAAAAATTCCAGATTGTTTTTTATATATATTTAACAAAAAACCTATTAAGAGGGTTACAAAGTAGATTAATTTCTAAACATATTCATAGATGGTGCTCGCATCGTTGGTTATTATGTATATAGGACACTATGGTTATTCTCATAGACCTTATTATGTACATAGGGTAATTTTTTTGCTATGTATTAGAGGCTACAACGGACAAATTTTTTCCGCCATCTTGGATGTCCGTTAGCATGATTTAAGTCACCAACGTATTTTATTTTGCTTTTTTCTAGCAAATTTTTTTAAATTTTTGAAAAAAATAAATATAAAAATAAAGATTTAGCGAAATTTCGTAATAAAATAACATAATTTTAGTTAGGGAAGCCACTATAAAACAAAAACGTAAACGAAATCATTCACCTTATATACGGCGATTTGTGTGGTCATTTTTGACTAAAAAGGCAGATTAAGGCAGACTTAAGGTAGATTTTTTAAAATTTTATTGTTCTTTGCACTTAATATTCTTACCTTAATCGGAAATCTTCCCTGTAGGGTTGGTTATTTTTTTTAAAACGACGTCGTTTTCCATCGAAGCGGTGAAAAAATGGCGTCGTTTTCAACTTTCTCAAACGGCGTTAAACCGCTTCTGCGCATGCGCGCTCATTTCGATTCAAACGAAATTCAAATGCGTACTCTCTAACCAGGCCTTGACTGAATCAGATTCTTATTGATTGAGTTTTACTTCAATATAAAAATAAACGTAAGCAATTAGGTAATGAAATTTACTTGTTCTTATAGAAAACAAATAAATCTACCACCACATTTTTTTATTTTACTATTATCTCCTTTGCAAAAATAAGATAATGGATACCAAATATGTAGCTTTTTTTCTTCTATGAGATTTTGCATAGAAAAAAAAAACACCTTTTTAAATACTTAATTAAAAATATTTAGAGGCAGATTTAAAGTCTGAAAAATCGTTAATCTGTTCCATTAAACAATCTAATATTTATTAGAGTTTTAATCACATTTTAAAAACTTATATGTCTCCAGATAATGGCTACCAAACCTAACTGTATGTTTGAAATTTAAATTAGCATTATGTCTATGCTAATTCAATACAAGTGGCGCCTCAGATGTCAGACACTGGAATCAATGTCGTCTGTCAAAAGAAAACGTCCGTGACGCTTCTGTAACCCTCTTAACCAATAGTAAGACAATATTTCACAGTCTTAAAAGTACCCTAACCAGTGTTTTCTTATGCCATTATAAGTGTGATTTTTTTGTATCCTTAAAAAATTGTGATTAACAACAAACTAAAACAAACATTAACATTATTATACTTTTACCTTTTTTATATATAACAGTTTTTTGCACCCCTTCGAAGGCTATTACCCAGAAAAAGAAAAAGATATCCCACAAACTTTTTTTTGGTCACTGTATTTTACCGGTCG
The DNA here is from genome assembly GCA_036925085.1 of Brachycybe producta. Lineage (NCBI taxonomy): Eukaryota > Metazoa > Arthropoda > Diplopoda > Playtdesmida > Andrognathidae > Brachycybe > Brachycybe producta. The sequence goes on along the minus strand of JAUPFP010000049.1, from coordinate 1,446,832 downwards.
CTTTAAGTTGGTTAACATCTGGGTTCACCACAAGAAGCTGTACAGGTTCTATACAGTAGAACCAATATAGTTAGTTGGGGACTTTTTATTTTTCACAATGTTCCTGCTTATGTAAGTGAAACAACAATTGTGTTTTTATTATATTTTATTTGTTTTTTTATTTAACATATGGTGATGGAAACTTTGTTCCCTTATTTGTAAACATATAAATGGTGGTCGAATTTATAGTATGTTAAACCAATAAACAAAATTCACAAAAGAAATTACCTGGCTACCTTATTATCTCTAAACAGTCTTCAGTGACTAAGCGAACCTCTCCAGTTAGCTATCTTTATTTTGAGAAAGAAAAGTGCTAACACCTGGAACCTCCAATAACTCAACGAAAAAGGACTAAAGTGCCATCGGCATCGACACGCACTATACAGGAAGATTCTCATGTAAAAACGGTCTTTTTGTGGGCCGTCACCGGGCCAGACCAGTAAATGTCCCAGCCGGTAAAATCAACCCCAAGAGCAGAGGCTGGCCTGCCGACAACAGTCGGCACAGGCACCATCGATTCAGCAAAGAAGTCGAAATGGTGGCATCAAAGGGCCAGCGACATCACATCTATGTCAGTTATTTCTATATAATCATTTAATTTCTACAATTTATTTGTTTTGTAGATTTACTTGCTGTATTATTTATTCAACTAGGTCACTGGGTCGACCAAGTCGATTTTTAGTCGACCACAATCGACCTCATCCTATGTGAACGATGCAATCAGCTCGGCTGACCACAAAACTGAAATGCAGGACTCTAGTTGGACACACAATGTGACTGTGAGACGTATGTCGAGTGCGGGATGCCGAGCGTCCAACGTTCGACATCAGATCATATTGGAAGGCATTCGAGCAGGTGTTGGTTTCCTTGTGTTAGACAAGGAAACCGTTAATGGGCATCTCTAACATTAGAATGTTTTCACACCACCATTTTAGACTTGGCCACACAATGTGTTCAGCATTTGAAACCAGTTCCAAAAATCCGCCACTAAGTGTGTGAAGGTTTCTCTTGATTCTCCATGACTTGTTTCAATGTTTACCTCACATTGGAACCAATGTTGGACACATATAATCTAATTGGTTAATCGACTGCAAATATGCAAGTGTCCAACTGGCAAATGCTGGGGGTAAATGTTGGAAACAAATATGGGTACAACATTGTTAAATGAAAGCACTTGTGTGTTAGTGTATGCTTATGTGTAGGTGTGCTTGTGTTTGTTTAATCACCAGTAGTGCCTATGTACAGTAAGTGTAACCCATTAATAACTAAAATAGGCAATGTTTTTAATTCATTTTTACAGATAATTAATTTTGCTGTCAACTTTCACGGTGCTGATGAACTTGCAATCTATAACATCAATCAGTCAGTTTCATTAGAGTTGGTAATACGTAATACAATTTTGTTCTAAATATGCACAACACAAATGTTGTCTTTTGTTCGATTTTGTTTTCATATATATTCCATAGGCAATTGAACTAACTGCAGAATACATCAATCACTTAAAGACAAGTACATGGCAGATTACAGTATTTGACTGTTACAAATTAAATTGGCTTTTCTTGATTCAGGTAAACTAAATAAACATCCATTTTATAATAGTTTTCATATTTCCTAAAAAAATCGATTTTATTTTACTTTTATTTTATAGATTTTATCATTATGTCTGCAATATGCTATATACTTATATTCTTACGAATGGTAGCTGAAGAGCTAATCTACAATTACTGATTTGGTCAAATTGTGTAATTATGGTGTGTCATTTGCCCTCCAAACCCTTGCCCTAGGGACACTTGCCCTAAAACCATTTGCCCTAAAAGGACATTTGTCCTAAAACCGCTTGTCCTAAAGGGGCATGTGCCCTAAAACCTAATGAGTAGTCTAAATGTGTCATTTGGTGTTTTTTTCGCACCTGCAGTGCACAGAACCTATTTAACATACTCCACCAAAAGACATTAAATCGTATGAGAAGAGAATACAAAAAAGTGGTTTTAGGGCACTCATTCTTTTAGGGCAAATGTCCCTTTAGATCAAGTGTCTTTACAACAAATGTCACTCGAAAAATGTCAACATTGCTGCAACATTGTATTGCAACAGAGTTTCTTAGTGTGTACTACCATTTACAACAATAACAACAAATGTTAAATATCTTCATAAAATGTCATTTATTGTTTTTTGGCTTTTAAGCCCTTCGTATATATCATTATAATATTTATATACTGTATAGTTAGTTATTTGTACTACTGTATATTACTTGTTATTATATTACAGTATTAGTTGCATCTGACTGAGTAGACGAATTAAAAAAGCACCCGCCATTAATAAAGTGCACCATTTATTTGTAACTTAGGCAACTATAAAAACAAACGATTATGTTACTAACAACTTCAGACGTTAGGTATTATCCGATTTTTTTGCAAAAAAAAAAACGGCTGAAAAAAAAAAAAAGACACTGATAAATATGAATAGGACTAACAAAAGTTTTAATGACAATCTCATTATTCAATTCAAAGAAGTAACATCTTTTGCTTATTATATTTCTTCATATTTGAAATGCATAAAAGTATTTGGATTTCAAATAAAAAGTAAACACAATGCTGGAGCTTCAAAAACAGACTTTAAAAGCATTGCTATGTTATGCTACAAATTATTAACGGTTGCATTCACAATTGGCTTGAACTATTTTTTTGTTAACTATCATCTTATACCATTTATGGAATTCAGCACAGTTCAATTAATGAGAAATGTTATGATTCTCATTCTGATGATAACTGCTCGAATTGTATATCCGATACTTATGTTTGAAAAAGACAAGTTTGTAAACTTTTATTATACGTTTTTTAAACACTTGAAAACACAATGTGATATCAGTGAATCTAAAGCTATCATAACAAAATGCCGTCACTACTGTAACATCCTGTAAATCGTGATCCCGCCAAAACCATAGCCCGGGGGATAAACAACTCTTGCTCATCCCTCTCCCTCCTTCTGACGCATACCCAAGCGGCGGATTGATACACATAGGACCATGGTCACTTGGACCTGGTTACACCTCGCAGGTGTACACAGGTCCAAGGTATAAAAGGACCGTGCTCCTCTTTGTAGTTAGTTCTTGTCCTTTGCCTGTATTACGTGATCTTAATCCGAATCATGGGCCTGAGGACGCACCGTTAGTATTAATATATTCATCCTTGTATTCTGTGTTTCTTACAAGTGATGAATAAAGAGTTATAATATGAAACAGCGTGGTCTTTCTGTAATGTAACCAACTTCTCTTCAGAGGCTGGAGACTCCACAAGGCAGGAGGTATACGATTCCTAGCAGCTACAACATCTTCTCTTGTCGGTGTACCGAAAGGAGAAGATGTATATCAGCATCGACCCGAAGAGAGAGGGATGGCCACCACTCTGCTGCATAGATTTCACCCCCATGCAGAGGAGTGACCACAATCCATCTCCATCCAACTCTCTCTGCAGCTCGAATCTTCTCCGTGCGGGCACCGTACGGTTCAGAGAAGAATCGAGATACAGAAGATGTCATCTTAAGGTTGGTAAAATAAAATGGCCGATGCCAAAAGCTCACATTTGGTGGAGGTGCGGGGTATAGCTCCATTTGCCTTCTCCGACCTATCAACAGAAGCCGTCCTTTGTCCTAAGTCTCGTGATTGTGCCTCACGAGGCTTCGTCCGACCCTTTTATGTTGGAACCACGTATAGAGACCCTAGATCACGTCAAAGTCAACCGCGTGGCGCAATTTTGTGTGGAACCACGTATGGAGGTCCTCGATCACGTCAAAGCCAACCGCGTGGCGCCGATTTTTTGTGGAATCGCGAAAGAGACTTGTGGCTACACACACCACGTGTCGACCGTGCGATTCTGTGTCCTGTTCTTAGAGACACGTGGGAACAGAACTTTTGTCTGCCAACCGCTCAGCACTCGGGAACCGAGGGGACAATTGTGGACACACGTGTTTCCGTCCATGTTTTTGTGTTATATGTTACCATCATCATCACCCACTGTAACATTAACTTCTTTAATTTTCGAAGTGAAACCCACTCGACCCTCCTCCGTATCATTGGTTGGTGTGTGGGCAACACTTCAAAACAAATTCTTTTTACTCTCCGAGAGGAGTTTGCTCAGCCGAAACTCCGTATCATTGTGAGGTGAGCAAACAAATCGCAGCTACTAATCTATTCACCTATTAATAGGCTTTTAAAAGACGTGTGTCTTTTAAAATGCCCTATTATCTTCACTCTTCATCTTTAATTTTCAAGTGAGTTTTCTGCCTAACTCCGTATCATTGTTAGGGGCTTACAAGCTTAAAAACACTTTATCTAGCCACATGGGACTTTCTTGTCCCCCCTTTCTCTTTGTTCCCTGTTTTCACATTGTGTTTCCCTTGGGACCCTCTATGTCCCAAGTCATGTTCTTCAATTTCTTCATCATCACCTCAATGCAGCCTCATATGAACTTTCTCCATTGGACAGCATTGAAGCCCGGCCGCCATCTTGGATCGACCGGACACTCTTCAAACAGCACCAACGGAGCGGTTTTTTGCTCTATGTGAGAACATTGTTGTAACTTTCTCATCTTTTTGTGTTCTCTTCTTCACTCTTCTCTTCCAGAGGGTTGCACTTACGCGCCCCCTGGTGGAATTGCTCTTGCCAGAGAAAACTTCTCTTTTTCTTGGAATTTTCTCTCTTTTCGTGTTCTTTCTGGCCACCATAAAAACATGCCCCGGAGGAATTTTTCAAGCCATCAATTTGTCGACATTGCAATAAACTGAACCATAAGTGGCCACACTAGCGCCACCTACGGACCTCTTCATTCTACTCAACATAGTCCCTCACTGGGCACTGACACTGTCTTTCTATCCAGTGCCATCCAGCAGTGAGGACACAAAATTTCAACAGTCTGAACATTTCTTCTGGTTCACCAAGCACTTAGCTTGTTGAACACTCTTCCATTTCTGCACTGATTTACTTTTTCTAATAAGTCTAAATTAAAACTTTTGACGTGCGGTAGCCACACCTAAGTTTTATACTTTTATGTAAATCAGCTTTTTTTTCTTGCTTCTGTGGAAAGTTCAGCCATCTTGAACTTTTCCTTTGTTTGTTCTTCTTTAGAGAGTTCAGCCATCTTGAACTTTTGTTTCTTTGTGTGTTCTCTACACACACATTCTTAATTCTTGTTTTTCAGTAAACCTAAAAGTGCGGGCACCGCGCTCTAGCTTTACTCTTCGTATTGCTTGCCTTTTCTTTAGGCAACTGCAATACTTTTTCATTTCCAATTCACTTTCCGCAGTGCACTTTCCGCAGTGCACTTTCGATTGGGTAGTGTACCACGCTCGCGATTGCATTGTACATCTGCTGTTTCTTTATTGAGACCTTTGGAATTCTCATAACCTCCATGTGGTCGCCAATTACCATGTGTCGAGAGAGATCCTTCTAAAATCTGACACTCAATAAAGAACTCACGACACTACACCAGTTGGGAATCAAAAATCGCCACACGCTCAACTGAGGACTGTTACCGACAAGCACTAAATTACCGGTGCACAGTGACATCACCGACCTAAACCGAGTCCCATCATACTGGAACCCGAAAGTATAGCTCAGAGTGTACTCGAGAACCCTCGGAGCTGCACACACCGACTTGGACTTCGTCGGACTCGTTCGTCACCGCACATCCACATTACACAAGCCACATCATTAATCAAGGCTACCTCACACGACAATACGGAGTCTCTGCCTGATCACCAGGGTTCGCACGAGGATCTGTTGGAAGTACCCAAGTAGTACCCAAGTAGCAGTGGCAGTGACAAGCCATTAGCAGTTTCAATACTTATTCTATGGAACAGGTTTAACTAAACCAACCAGAAATGACAAAATTCTTGATGTAGTATTGACTAATAGTCTGGAGTTATTATCCAATGTTAGGGTATCAGGGGGAATAAGTGATCATCAGATTGTCTTATGTGATGTTAATGCATGTGTGGAAAAAATTTCTGAGGTTAAAAAAGTAGTGTCTCTTTTTAACAAATGTAATTGGGATGGTTTTAAGTCACATTTGATAGATAATTTTCATAAATTTAAAGAATAATTTCATCCTCAAAATGTGAATTTGAATTGGTCACGATTTCATAGTTTAATTTTAAGTGGGTCTTCCTCTTTTATTCCAACCAAGGTAGTTAGAGACTGTGCCACACCAGTATTGTACACTAGCAAAGTTAAAAGGGTTCTCCATAAACAATGCTTATGGAGGAATAGGGCTAGAAATCACCAAGAATTAGTGAATTCCAATGAATTCCGTATTGCACGCACAGCAGCGAAACGGGAAATCTTATTAGCTCACGATAATTTTAAAACAGAAACGCTTAGAGAATGGTTAAAAACGGACCCAAAACTATTTTGGTGTTACATCAAGAACTCTAGGCGAAGTAGAGAATCTATTCCTTCTCTGGTTGACACAAATGGGAAGCTTGTTTCAGATCCAGTAGGGAAAGCTACCTTATTAAATGAATAATACAAGAAGGTATTCACAATTGATGATGGCATACCACATTGAGGGTTTTCCTTCAACATCTCTTTGTATGGATCAAATTGTAATAACTGCAGATGGGATAGTCAAGCAACTTCTAAAATTAGACTCAAATAAAACCTGTGGTCCAGATAGGATGTATGCTATCATTTTAAAAAATCTTGCACAAGAGTTGGGTCCATACCTTCAGTTAATTTTTCAACAGAGTTTAGATGTAGGTATTGTACCAGATATGTGGAAATTAGCTAATGTTTGTCCAATTTTTAAATCAGGAAACAAGTCTCAGGTAACTAATTACAGACCCATGTCTTTAACCTCGATAGTTTGCAAGGTCCTTGAACATATATATTCCTCCTCAATGAATTTTCTTATGGAAAACAATTTTTTGTGTGATAACCAGCATGGGTTTCTTAGGGGGCATTCATGTGAAACCCAGCTTATTCTTTTAGTTGATGACCTTCAGAAAATTTTAGACAAAGGCAGTCAGATAGATTTGGTTTTTCTTGATCTCTGCAAAGCATTTGACACAGTTTCTCACTCAAAACTAATGACAAAAATTAGTGGGTATGGATTGGGTGAATAGGTGTATAAATAGGTGCATTCTTTTTTGAGTGATAGGAAACAAAGGGTTGTTGCAGGTGGGACTGAATCTGACTGGATAGGGGTTACATCAGGGGTTCCTCAGGGTAGTGTGTTGGTCCGCTTCTGTTTCTTTTATATATCAATGACCTCAGCAGTCAAGTTAGCAGCAATTGCCGGCTATTTGCAGATGATACAATAATTTATCGTGAGGTTACCTCTGACAATGATTGCCATATTATTGATAGTGACTTGAAAGTAATAGAGGCATGGTGTTCTAAATGGCAACTTCAACTTAATAAGGGAAAATGTTGTGTAATGAGGTTAGCTAGGGGAAGGAATCCAATAATATTTCCATATAGGATAGGGGCCATTCCACTTAATAACGTAAATTCTTATAAATATTTGGGGGTAACGATTACAGCTAAACTTTCTTGGAAGCTGCATGTCGAACAGATTATTTCCAAGTCTATGCAGATGCTTAGGTTTAGTCAATGCATTCTAAGAAGGTGTCCCAGGGAGGTAAAATGTATAGCATATCATTAGTACATCCCCATCTAGAATACTGCAGCTCCGTGTGGAATCCCCACACTGAAGACTTAGCTCACTCTATAGAAATGGTCCAATGCAGGGCTGCTAGGTTTGTTTGTGGTAAATATAGATATCCCGACAGTGTAACTAAAATGCTTTCAGAGCTTGATTGGGATAGTTTACTTGCAAGACGTTCAGATTTTAGTCTTAATATATTTAATCGAATGCTAAAAGGCTCTTGCCCTAAACCTACTTCAAGTAAACTTTGCAGAGCATTATATTTGGGTAGGGGTGACCACTCTAACAAAGTTGGAGAGATTTTTGCACGAACAGACTCTTATTACTGGTCATTTGTCCCTAGGGCGAGTCGACAATGGAACTCGCTTGCTGGGGATTTTGTGCAGAAAAAACGTATTTTATGGGAGTCATAATTTTTTGTTTTGACAATGCATATATTTGCAGCATTAAAAAATATTGAAATTGTTGTTGGGTTTATATCAATAGGGTTTTATATTTTCTGGTTTTGACAATGCATTTTCTATGCTGCACTTGGACTCTTGTCCCTCTGCCATAGGCCTTTATGGCTGCTTGCAGAGTAATTTTTCAAATTCAAATTCAAAATGAATTCCTGCTAAATTCAAGCTATGGTTATCACAATTGACAAACAATGCATGATGATTTCTTGCAGTGATCCTTTGCTGAAGTCCTGATATATGGCCAGACATCACAGCAACATTGTAGTATTGAGATCGGCAATCAGTGAGAGGTAAGTTGTCATTTTCCAGTTTATCGACTAGGACTCTTTCAAGCATTGCTGCATCTTTGGCGTGGATTTCAATATAACCCAGAAATGATTCTTTAATATCTACTGTTTTTTTTTTACAAAATCCACATCAACAAATCAGATTACTTCTGAGAACTGTTCTCGATGTCCTAGATCAGGAATCGAGTCCAGAAGAATTCTATAGTAATGGTTGCATCGGATATCAATCAGTAACTGATACGGATCTCGGATTTTCTTTAGCAAATTCAGAATGGGTTGCCATCAATGGATCGTACTGCGATATTAATTTGAATAAGGCAAGAAAGTTGCCAATATTTGTTTTATCATCAGCATGTAAACTTTCTATATGACCATGAAATGGTAGATTTTGAGATGCTAGAAACTTGACACAGGCTAGTACTCTTTTTAAAATGTCTTGCCATCATTGCTTTTCTGACTGAATTTGTGATTGCACTTCGGCATCAATTCCTCTTCCTTGATTCTTTCCATGTAGTAAATGCTTTACGGTGGCTAGTGCTGTTTTCATGACTGCACCCGCTCTGTGTGTCGCCAGTTACTGAATCCAGATGCAGATTCAAAGGAAGATCGACTATTTGGAGTTGATGATGCATACAGTAAACAACAGAAGCAGTAAGCTGCTTCATTCAAAGGTGAATCCAGTAACCAAGATCGATTTACTTCAGCCCCATTTGCAAGTCGACATTTAAACCATACACGAGTCAGTGAACGCCCACCCTTTAATGCAAACGGGATATCTTTGTTCTGAAAAAATTGAGAACCACGGTTAACCATCTCTGTTCGCAATTTATCTGGTATTGTTGCTAGTTGTGATGCATCATCAAAATCAATGTAACCGACATCATGAAACTCCAGTACGGCAGGAATTGGTTTTTGAGGAACGTTGTCGCCATGATTATTACAATTGGTATCATCCATATTCTCAACATTAAAAGATTCTGAAACTTCGCTATCAGTCAACTGAATGTTAGCCATTATATTTTCTTCATTGTCGCTGTCATTTTCAAGATATAAATCAATGTTCTCATTATCCAATACTGGATGTTGCTCTTCTACAACTTCTGATTTTTCCCCATCTTCGTAATTTTCTTCGGATTTTGATTTTGTAGACAATGTGGATTCCACATCGTCTACAAAATCAAAACCCAAAGCATCATGCTTTTCATCTGTAGTCTTTCTTTGTTTTATAAAGTTTGTCATTAAAAAACTTGACTTTTTAGCCTCAAGTTTGACCTCTCTATCTTTCTTCCGCCATTGAGCACCACTCAGCTTTTTTGGAGGCATTTCAAAATTTGAAAGTAAAAGAAATAAAAAGGCCACAAAATAATTTAAATAAATTATTTACAAAATAATTTAAATAAATTATTTACAAAATAATTTAAATAAATTATTTACAAAATAATTTAAATAAATTATTTACAAAATAATTTAAATAAATTATTTGCAAAATGACTGCAATGCTATTATTTACATTCTAATCAAAGAGATCCAAATCAGATGTAATAGGCATTTCTGTGTTAAGAATTTTTCAGAGACAGCATTGTTTGATCAGTCACATATCTTTCTGTCACCTGTGTGGCCTGAAGGTTGGCTAATGAATTGATTTATAAAATCCGTAGCCTTGTGACTCGATTGGATTGGTTGTGAATTGACTCATGTGTCCATCAATAACCTCGATCTTGTAGGTGACGTTAAAAAGTTACTAACAACATCAACAATAAATGGTACTTATTACAAAAGTCCTTTCCCCTCTCCCCTCTCCACTTTTCCCTAATCCTTAACTAGAGTTGCTATTGAATCTGTGCAGCAGCCACCCGTGTTGCCCTGCCCCACATCAGTTGCCACTGCAGTTCTGTTGAGGCCTTCAAAGCCTGCTGCAGTCCAGCCTTAGGGAGCCAGTGTTGAGTGATGTCCTCCTTCTGGGTCCCTCTTTTGGCTGCTCATGTGCCAACTCATTAAACTGGTGTCCCACATGGGCCTTGACCCAAACAAGGTGAAGGTGTCGCCCCTCTTTGTGCCATACACTCAGCTTACATGGTAAGCTTCTGTGTGTACTCGGTCTCTTTCTGCAACCACCTGGCGGGATAACATAGAGTCAGAACAGATTGCTACAGATGTTCACAGTGACTGGTCCTGCTTGGCATAACTGACTGCCTCTTTGACAGCCAACAGCTCTGCCTGGAATACCGAGCTATTGTCTGGCATACGTATCTCACATTTGTTGCAGACTTCCTCTCCTCTTACTGCCACGAAGGCTGCACCTACTCTTCTTTCTATTTTCAACCCATCTGTATACATACAGGTTCATCTCAACTACCGTAGGTGCACTCCACATTTCTATTTCAAATGCGTATCTCCGGCAAGGTCTGTGTCACATACTGGGAGTGGAGAATCTAGGCTCTCAGTAAGCAGCCTTTTCTTCCCAAACAGACTTTGCCTCTTGGTTGCCAACACTAACAGTGGAGGGCTACTTGAAGCCACCTGGTGTGCCCGGTTTGCTGTAGTCTGGTATGCCTTGCACATGGCCAACAGGAATGCTCGTGGGCTGCATCTAAGTGTCCAATAATCTGACTCTTTGATTCTCTTTCTTGCATACCTCAGCTCCATAAAGAATCAGGGGAACTACTGCTTGCTCGTAGATTGCCTTCAGAGTGGTGGGGGCCATGCATGCTATCACAAAAAGATGAGGATCCCTGTCTCCCTCTCTCTCTCTCTCTCTCTCTCTCTCTCCCTGTGTCCTTCACAGGCATTTAGAAATCTGGGAGAACTTCCGTTGGTTCCACCCTTGTTATGACGACCAGCAACTGCTAATTGGTTTATTGTATGGTTCGACGTTGAAAATGGCGGAGCATGTGACATCAGACTATATAACCAACCAACTAGAAGTTGTGTTCGTAATAACAATGGCGGAGCCAACTGAAGTTCGTCCCGATTTCTAAATGCCCGTGTCCCCCTCTCTCCCTGTGTGACGAAAACTGAAAGGGGAATTATAGAATGAAACATTTCTATAGCCACCTTAAACCATCTAAACCTAACCAGACTGCAGTTTTCATTGACGCCATTTTGTTTTTATGTATGCAATTTTGATATAATTTGGTTTGAAAATGGCGGTTCTGTTTGAAATTTGCCACATGGATGCTGATTGCAGTTGAGTGTACATATGTGGTGAGGTTTTCACAAAAAGAACAAAAGAAACAGCATAAATAAAATTAATTTTAAATAATTTTAATTAATAATAATAATTTTAAATAATTAAGATTACGAATAAGTCTCAAAAAAATTTCCGTAGAAGGGTTTCCGGACCCCATAGACCCCGCCCCACGCTATGTGCCTGTATTGCTAGTTATTTGTATTATATGCTTATTATTTATTAGTATATTATTAGATGTACATGTATATGTCATGAAAAAAGTACTGTACACCAATTTATTCGTAACTTAGGCAACAATAAAAACAAACGATTATGCTATTAACAACTTCAGACATTAGGTCTCATTCGTTTTGGGGAACGGCGGTGGTTAAAAGGTGGTAAGACAAAATAATGAATAATATAAAACATAAAAAGACGTTGGTAAATATAAATATGGCTAACGAATGTTGTAATGACATTCTCTTCATTCAACTCAGAGAAGTGACATCTTTTGCTCAACATATTTCTCCATACTTGAAATTCCTAAAATTATTTGGATTTCAAGTAAGAAGCAAATACAATGCTGAAGCTTCAAAAACAGACTTTAAAAGCATTATTATAATATGCTACAAATTACTAACCGTTGCATTCACAATTGGCTACAGCTATTTTTTTGTTAACTATCATCTTATACCATTTATGGAATTCAGCACAGTTCGATTAATGAGAAATGTTATGATTCTCATTCTGATGATAACTGCTGGAATTGTACATCCGATACTTATGTTTGAAGAAGAAAAGTTTGGAAACTTTTATGTTACGCTTTTTAAATACTTGAAAAAACAATGTGATATCAATGCATCTAAAGCAATCACAATAAAATGTCGTCGCTACGGTTTGGTTATTTCAATTTTCATGTCGATTACCATTGCTTTAGTTTTTATTTGTTCAATATTTATAAACGAAAGTGCTTATCATAGTGAAGCTTGTTTTACATTAAAATCTAAATTTTCAAACAATACAAATTGTGACATAGAAAATATCTTTGTGGATTCATTTGAAATACCCTGGATTGCAATATTTGCATGTATTATATTTGCACAAGGAATACCATTTTTTTGGTATTATTTACATCTTATAATAATCATCGTAATTTGTTTATATAATCTGGACTGCTTTAATACGTATTGCTGTACTGGAACACTTTCTGAACGAATGTTGAAGTACCAAATGAAGCATTCTTCGATTGTTAAACTTCTGGGCCAATTTAATGATATATTCACAAATTGTCTTGGTCTTTATATCATTATTGTTTCAATCCTTTTAATATTTACTTTTAGAGGTATTTCCGAAGGAATTGATTTCAAAATGTTACTTCCAATTACAGTAGCAATACTTATAATTGGAACATTCGCTATTGAAATAGTTGAAATTATTAGCTATAAGGCAAGTATTACTAGTATGTGTGATGATTCACCGATGACTCATGATTGATTATCTATATAACTGACACAGGCAAGTGTGCACAGCAGTACAATTTTGTTGGCTCCGCCCTTTTATAAGTGTCATTAATTTCTAATTTTTTTTTTTTTTTACTTTTTCTGACTTCACATGCCCGGTCCTTTTCAATTTTTAATTGGTTGATATTTGGTCTGACGCTCATAAAAGGGTTGAGCTAACAAAATTTTACTGCTGGGCACACTTTCCTGTATAATTCACAGTTGGTCACGCCCACCACATGGTGCATGCTAGAGTATTTATTGAGCCAGTTTACAAAAAAGTAATGACATGGCCAGGATTTTTTTTGGGAGGGGGGCGGGGGGGGGGGGGGTTGAAGGGGTAAAAACTTTTTCCATCAGAATAAGACTAGCATTAGATCACTTTGTTCCATCTCTGACATGCTTCTCAAAATGTTGTATAGTATTCTACATAGACTCCTATAGGAGGCTATGGTCTTCTATAAAGATCATTTAGCTGTTTGCTAGACTTTACAGTAAACTGCATACATTGGACGATAGATGGCACTGCTAACTTGCTAACTGTTGTTTAGAATTCAAATGAAGGATACTGTACTTTGTACTATAGTTGCCCGCAAGGCAATGTGAGAGATGGTTAAAAGTGCTGTAACGCTAGTGATTAAAATTAGCCTAGTTAAGTGCCTGATGGTGGGGACAAGAGAGAGAAAACTATCACATGTAAATACAATTCTGTTATTTTTAAAATTTCTGAGGGGGGGGGAAGGGCAGGGACGTCATTTTGGGGGTGCAAGGGGGCATTTGCCCCCCCCCCCCGAAAAACAATTGTGTTAATACAATCAGTATATGCATATGTTATGACTAGAGTTTGTGCATATTTTTTAAAAATTTCTTGCAAATATAAATAAATAAATCAAAACCTAATTTATATTAAGTGGCAATATGCACACTTCTTGCAGCACTGGCCTGCATATATACCAAAATTAGCAAGTCGGTCAAGTTTTGCCCCCCCCCCCCTTGGAAAAAACTGAAATGACGGCCCTGGGGAAGGGTCCAGACCTCTACAACTCCTCTCTTGGCTTTGCCATGGGGGCGAGGATATGTGAAGCTTAGCATTAGAAACTACACTAGCACCAAAGAAAATATCCATTCAGCCACCTTAACTAAAATTATTTAACTAATAAATAGTAACAAATGAAGCTAAAATAATGGAAGGTGCATACATTATGTGTGCGTGCATATGTGTATAAGTGTTCAGTGTTGTTGTGTTTGTTTAATCATCACTAGTGTACTTTCTGTATGTGTAATCCACGAATCACCAAAATAGGCGCTGTTATTAAATTTTTACAGATAGTTAATTTTGTTGTCAACTTTCACGGTGCTGATGAACTTGCAATCTATAACATCAATCAGTCAGTCTCATTAGAATTGGTAATATGTTAGAAAACTTTGTTCTAAATATGCGCAATACAAACGTTGTCTTTTATTCAATTTTGTTTCATATTCTATAGGCAATTGAATTAACTACAGAATACATCAATCACTTAAAGACAAGAACATGGCAGATTACAGCATTTGGCTGTTACAAACTAAATTGGCTTTTATATATTCAGGTAAATCAAATAAAAGTCTATTTCATTATAGTTTTCATATTTTCTAATAAGCGTATCTTTTCCTTTTCTTTCATAGATTTGGTCATTTTGTATACGATATGTTATATACCTATATACTTATGATTGGTAGCTGAAGAGCAAATCATCAATTTCTGATTTTTGTGAAATTGTGTAAATTGTATAGAATAGTATGCAAGCAGTTTGTTTTGACTTGAATACATACAAGGTCCATCAAAAACATCTGTTACGTTAAGTTAATCATTTACTTCTGCACACACTTGTAAGCACACACTTGTGACCCCCCCCCCCCATAAAATACAGAGATGTATTCACACTAAAAAGCATTAGAGTGATCAACATCATATTGCATATGTACAGCAGCTTTTCATAATCATGTCATTTGCAATACATGTATGTATTGCAAATGACATGATCATGAACAACAACTTTGACAACAATTTTGACAACAGTTTGGTGTTCGTAACAATTAAGCAATAAGTGAGCACTGTGGATTTCAAAGCAACAGCATATAAAAGTTGGGATATGGACATTTGCCCTAAAACAATTTGCCCTAAAACTATGCCCAAAAGATAAGCCCGCCTATATTTTTTTAATTATAATATTTCTCTTTTTTTTTTTTCTTTTTCCATACGTTTTTGTGTCATTTGGTGGAGTCTGTTTAATATTGTCGGAAAGTGCCATGGGCGTCATTAGTGCGATATTAGAGCCAACATAATAGCCGCTATAGGGGCACTGACATCGATGAAACTAGCAAACATTTTCCTTTTTGTTGGTAGGTGACCAACAGAAAAAATATATCTGCGAGAGGGGTGCAAGTCATGTGGTGGTTAGTTTCCCCATTTACTCCAACTTATTATCAAATTAAGTTAATTTTGCTTTCTTAATCAGCATATACCTTTTATATTGTAGGGCCTCTGTTCTTAGAAATATTTTTATAAACATTTTTTCGCAAATGATAATAGTTTTAACGATGTCAGTGCCCCCCCCCCCCCTTACATCAGGCCTTATATCGGCTCTTATATCATCCCATTCATGTGGGTGGTTCTTTCCCACCTTTTTAATAGGTTCTGCATGCCACAAGTGTGCAAGCAACGCCAAATAACATATTTATACTTCTGTTTAGGGCAAATGTTTTAGGGCAAGTGGTTTTAGGACAAATGTCCATTTAGGGCAAATGGTTTAGGACAAATGTCACTTTAGGGCAAATAGTTTTAGGGCAAGTATCTTTAGAGCAAATGTACCTTTAGGGAAAATGTTTTTGGGCATGAGCCTATTGTGCACATGTCACACACTCATGACAGTTACTACCTCCTTTTATTTCTTTAATAAAAAGCCCAAAAACTGCTATGAATGTGGTCTGAAATTATAAATGCAAAATAATGGATTCAACAATTACAACAGCAATACATAATTTAAGTCATACATGTCATAAGATGGAAACAGTTGGTTATGAAGCACATTATCCCTCACATTTTCCTCTTTACACTAACTGGCAAAATACATGGTTATAGGTCACTTTACTTACTGTTGCTCACCTAAAAGACAGTTAAATTAAACTACATGTAAACCAAATATGCTAAATAGTATATCGATTAAAAGACATTATTTTAAAAGATGTTTTCTAATATTTTTTTTCCTAAAACATTTATGGTAAGTAGTATAGTAAAACTCATTTCTGCGCCACTCTATGGAGATTAACATGGGGTTCATTTCTGCGCCACTTACACCTTTTAATGTGGTGTAGATCTGTGCTGCCGTATACATTCAGTAGCTAGACCGTCAAGATTGAAGGGTGTAAAACCGTCAATACTAGTAACTGTCATTGATGGTTTTATCCTATTTCAATGCTCTAGCTACTGAATGTATACAGCAGCACAAATCTACACCACATTAAAAGGTGTAAGTGGTGCAGAAATGAACCCCATGTTATTCTCCATAGAATGGTGCAAAAAAGGAGTTTTACTGAATGTATACAGCAGCACAAATCTACACCACATTAAAAGGTGTAAGTGGTGCAGAAATGAACCCCATGTTATTCTCCATAGAATGGTGCAAAAAAGGAGTTTTACAAAATAAGAATAAACAAAACAAAAACAAAAAAAAAAAAAAAAAAAAACCAAAAAAAAAAAAAATATATAATACAACGGAATTTATTTAATCATTAAAATAATCATGGTTTAGGCAGAAATTCAAAAAAGCAATTCACTTGCTGCCTACACAAGATACAAGTATCAAAAAATTTTATTTTTTTTAATTTTAATTTTTTTAGAGAAGCCACAATTTGCTGGCAGACAAAACAATGAGCTTAAAATATATGTATAAGTATAAATTTTAAGTATTATAAAAGTATAACTTACCATAAGTAGTTTGTTGTGTTGGTGTTGTTTCTGATGAGTCTTCCATTGCTGATTATTGAATGATGTTTTTAATAAATGGTTAATGTTACAGGTCTTATATACTTTTTAAATTTAAAAAAAAACATTCATATGACGCAAAACAGAATATCCATCAATGTCTATTAACGGACAATAAATCATGTGGTTGAACTAAGGTGAGCAATACATATCGAACATTCACCTCAGCAACCACATGAATACTCTTTTTGAAAAAAAAAAAAAAAAAAAAAAACTTGAACTACACACATTACTGAAGGTCTTTGAGAAAATTAATTTTTTGTCAGATGTGTTATCACCTTGAAATGAATAGTCATAGAATATTCATCATATGTATGGAAGAAAAAAAAACACTTGCTGCTTATGCATCACTTATGCTTACACTGCAGAGAACATTCACCTTACTAACCATATGGATATATTTTTTTATCATCAGCACAATATCATGAAGGACTCAGCATATTAATTTGCATCAAATGCAGTATTGCTTGAAAAAACACAAAAGAACATTTGAATAAATTTGACACCTAGTATATTTTATCCTTTACCCTGTTAAACAATAATAAAACATTAACCTCACATATGACATAGTTATTTTTTGTATTACTAAGTACTACGCAATATTGTGATGGTCTTTTGGCCCATTAATGTGTCAAAATACTGTCAAGAAAACTAATTAAACATATACCTTTTATGATAAATGTAACAAACCATAAAAGATTTGTCATTAAGTCATTATTTACCTATAGAAAAGAATTATTTTCTTTATTTTTACAATAATAAATCATGATCACATGACCTCATTTTACTACTATAAAATGACCAAGATTCTCCCTTCAGAAATCACACTGAGCTTCACTTCCATTAGGAAACTACTGAAGTACACCTATAATCACTCCTTCAAACATGGAATCAGACAGTTCTGGTAAGCAAAAATTAAATTTCTTATAAAAGTATTATATACTTAAAAAAACAATAGAATTTTAACATTAGTTGTAGTGGAAGACTACATTGTAGAGAAAACTGGGAAGAAAAAACAAAATCTTAAGAAGCCATCTAAGCGAAAAGCTTACTCAAGCCGTGAGACTGGGCCTACAAAGAAATTCTCATCATCACAAGAGTCTGAGTCTCCAGTTCCATCAAAGGTTTCATCAGAGAAAATAACAAAATGGTTGGAAACTGGCAACAAGGAAGAAAAAATACAAGATTTTAATTTTGTGACTAAAAAGAAAATAACCCTTACAGACCAATGGAACATTAGAATTCTTTGTAATGAAGCAAATGATGAATGGTATTTTGATATAAGAAAATTTGCTCTACAAAATAAGTTCACAAAAGGAGCATGCATTCCTATGCATGTTTTTCCAAAGTTGTTTGCTGAAATTAAAAATACACCAGGTATATTAAGTGAGCTAGGATTTCATTTTAAGGAATGAACTGTTGGTATTGTGGAGCTAATGATGACTCTATGGAGCATTATATACAAGCACATCTTATTGGTGGAAGGGAAATATGTAATTTATGTAATGCACAATTCTTATCTAAAGACGAATGGCATAGACATACACATGATGCACACCAATTGCCAATTCCATTAAATAATTCATTCATTATAGAGAAGACTGGATTTGATGGTTTGATAGCCACATTTAAGCACACACTGAATAATGACATGATTAATCCAATATGCTACTTTCAATCTATTCATGCTAATTTATATGAGCTGCTTCATGAGTTTTCAAAAGCCATGCGACTACGTTTCCAGTTGTGTTTGTGCGTTAATTTTATT
Organism: Brachycybe producta; assembly: GCA_036925085.1. Lineage (NCBI taxonomy): Eukaryota > Metazoa > Arthropoda > Diplopoda > Playtdesmida > Andrognathidae > Brachycybe > Brachycybe producta. The sequence goes on along the minus strand of JAUPFP010000049.1, from coordinate 1,427,924 downwards.
AAGACAAAAGTTATTTACATAGATAATAAGCCAACAATGACACATGAATCAAACACATCATACTTTTGCAGTAGCATGAAGCTAATTATGACTAATAGAGAAATTGAGCAGTGTATGGATGATAGCCAGTCACAAATACTAAATGCCATTGAATCATTCATAAATAAAGGATCAGGTTGGTCAATAAATTCAATACAATATTTAGAACTCAAAATAGGAAAATATGTTCCATTTAAAGGTGGGTGTTCAGGAAAGCTTCCACTGAATCTTGTTAAGAAAAAGGCAATCTTAAATGTAATATCAAAAGATAACAAATGTTTTTTATGGTCAGTATTAGCTCATCTACATCCAATATTAAGTTCTAATCACCCGAATAGGGTGAATCATTATTTAAAATATGAAAACTCATTAGACACATCTATGCTTAAGTATCCAGTTACAGTAAACCAGATTTCAAAATTTGAAATGGCTAATAATCTTAAAATTAATGTTTTTGCCTATGAAAAATATATAGTACCATTGCAATTGAGTACTGTCAATTCAAAAAAAGAAATTAATCTTCTTTATTATGAAAAGCATTATTTTCTTATACGCAATATAGCTAGGTTATTAAGCCATAATGGTTTAAACAAAAAAATATTTTGCTATCGTTGCTGTCAAGGCTTTACTTGTGAAAATGCATTGAAAAAGCACACTCCTATGTGTGAAAATCATAAAGCTGCAAGAGTTACACTCCCAAACGAAGATAATTGCACTTTAAAATTTAATGATTTTCATAAGTCATTGCGCTGTCCATATGTATGTTATTTCGATTTTGAAAGCTTAATCCAAAAAGTAAACGGACCATCACCAAACCCTTCAAACTCTTATTCTCAGACTATACAAAAACATGAAGCCTGTTCTTATTCTTATGCTATTATAGATTATAATGGAAATGTAGTTGCACATGAATGCAAAAGATCTATGGACCCAGCATATGATCTTATAACAACCTTACAGGTAAAAGCTAGTGAATTGTTAAAATCTTCACCTATTGAGCCATTGTCTATGTCTGATGAAGATGAAAAAAATTTTAAAAATGCCACTCATTGCTATGCCTGTAACATTGAGCTAAATGAACTTTACACAGGCAAAGTAAGAGATCACGACCATTATCTTCCTGGCAATAATTACAGAGGGGCAGCATGCTATAGCTGTAATTCATCTTTACGAGATCGATCCTATCTACCTTGTTTTGCACACTGCTTACGTTCTTATGATGAACACTTTCTTGTGAAAGTGCTTGGAAGAATTAAAACTATGAAACCTATAAATATTATACCATTAAACATTGAACGCTATACAAGCTTCATTGTGGATGATCTAGTTTTCCTTGATAGTTTTCAATTTTTACCAGCATCACTAGCAACACTGGCTCAAAACTTACCTAAAGATAAATTCAATTGTGTCTCATGGTATTTCAAAAATCCCAAGAAAATTAAGTTGATGACTCAAAAAGGATTCTTCCCTTATGAATATTTAGATGATCATTCAAAGTTTGATAAAACTGGAATTCCTTCAAAAGATTGCTTTAACAATACCCTTAATGAAGAAGTTATTTCAGATGAGGATTATAAACATGTTAAAAATGTTTGGAATACATTTAACTGTGAGACACTGGGTGATTATCATGATATATATTTAAGAAGTGACTGCTTGATCCTTGCAGATGTATTTGAAAATTTTAGGAACATTTCTTTTAGAAATTTTGGTCTTGATCCTGCACATTATTTCACCCTTCCAATGTATGCATGGTCAGCTGCATTAAAATATACTAAAGTTGAACTAGAACTACTCACAGATTATGATATGCATTTGTTTATTGAAAAGGGCATTCGTGGTGGCATTGCTGTAGCCAGTCATAGATATGCAAAAGCAAACAACCAACTGTTAAATGATTATGATTCATCAAAGCCTAATTCATACATTGCATATTGGGATTGTAACTCTCTGTATGCAACAGCAATGTGTGAACCTATGCCAATGAATAACTTTCACTGGCTAACACAAGATGAAATAGATAAATTTGATATTCAAACAGTTAACCATGAAGGAAAAGATGGTTTTATCTTAGAAGTAGATTTAGAGTACCCAAATCACATACATGAGGATCATAGTGATTATCCACTTTGCCCTGATCGTTTAGATATAAATTTTGAAATGCTATCACCATACAGCAAACATCTGCTAAAAAATATCAGAGGGAAAATTCCAAAAGTATACAAGTCAAAAAAACTTGCACCTAACCTTTATGATAAAAACAACTATGTTATTCATGGAAGAAACTTGCAATGTTACCTAAAACTAGGAATGAAACTTAAAAAAATTCACCGCATTCTTGCATTTACACAGGGATCATGGCTAAAACCATATATAAATTTTAACATTGATATGCGAAAACAAGCAAAAGATGATTTTGAAAAAGATTTTTTCAAGTTAATGAATAATGCTGTGTTTGGAAAAACAATGGAGGACCAAAGAAAGAAAACTCGTGCAGAAGCTGTTATAGAAAAAAATCGATGTTTAAAGTTAATGAGTAGAGCTAATGTAGATTCATTTCACATCATTGATAATAACCTAACTATTTTCAAAATGAAGAAATGGTCTATTCATTTTAATAAACCATTATATACTGGCTTTACTATATTGGAAATTTCAAAATTACTTATGTATGATTTTTTTTATAATGTGCTGAAAGTAAACTACCCAGGAAATAAATTAAAACTATTATACACAGATACTGACAGTTTCATCATGCATATTGAAACAGAAAATTTGTATAAAGACATGATACACTTACATCATCATTTGGACACAAGTGATTATCCATTAAATCACCCATTACATTCAGTAACAAACAAGAAGGTATTGGGGAAATTTAAAGATGAGATGAATGGTGTTATTATTTCAGAGTTTGTTGCTCTTAAAGCAAAAATGTATTCAATTTTACTAAGTAATAGTTTATATAAATGTAAAGCTAAAGGAATAAAGAAGCATATTGTAAAGTCACAATTTAATCATAAAATGTATGTTACCTCTCTACATTCACCATTGCCAAGTAGGATTATTCAGAGACAGATTATGTCAAAGGTTCATGATGTTTATAGTCTTGAAGTTAACAAGATTTCACTAAATGCATTTGATGACAAAAGATATATTGAAAGTGATGGTATAACAACTCTAGCACATGGATATTATTCACTTAATAAGAATAATTAAAATACAATAATTTATGTAAATAAAAGTTTTTTTTTAAATGTTTTTTTCTCATTTGTAGAATTGTTCATCAATGTTAAAAAACTGAGTGATAGTTGTACTATACACATAAAGAGTAATCCAGGAGATGCTGGATATGATCTGTATTCTGCATATAATTATTCTATCAAACCTGGTGAAAGAATTCTTTGCATGACAGATTTGGTGCTTGAACTACCAAATGACTGCTATGGTAGAATTGCTCCACGATCAGGACTTGCTTTTCACTTTGCTATTGATGTTCTTGGCGGGGTTATTGATTCAAGCTATAGAGGCAACATTGGGATAATTTTAATTAACTTTGGTAAAAGTCAATATTTTATCAAAAAAGGTGACAGGGTAGCACAATTGATTTTGGAAAAAATATATTCAAATATAACATTTGTTGAAGCTCCACTTAGTTTAACTCAGCGTGGAAGTCATGGATTTGGATCAACAGAAAAAACACAATAAATATTTGTATCACATTGTTTATTATCTTATAGATACATAATGTATATGTACACAAAGAAAAAAAGTGTACACCTTCTATTGCTTATATTTAGAATTATATAATGGCAGATACTTTCTTATCATTTTATTAATAAAAAAATGAACAATCTTGTCATTATATAAATAATTAGATTTACAAAAAAGTGAAACAATTTTATGCATTGATGTATTAGAACATCAAAGTATTCCAAAATAAACACAATATTGACCACATACAGCTGTTCTTGAATGCTGAAGTCTTTTTGTATTATAAATCCAATTAACACTGTTTCTTTCAACAAACTGACGTATATGATTATTAAATAGAATTATTCCATAACTATCAAAATATTCAGCCATTCCATTTGGATTAAAATAAATTGTCACCCAGTGTGATCCTGGTTCTGAACTTGAATCAAGATTCACAACATAGAGTCTATGTTTTGCACGGAATGGCAGGTTATCGCATGCATGTACACCACCAAACACATTTCTTGTTGCTGGATGATGAAATAGAAGATGCTCCAGTTGTCTTGTATCCATTTCTAAGAGTCATTTATGACATTTCGATGGTGATCAACTTCAATCACAGATTGAAACACAGTGTACACAATAACATTTACTGTAGAATCCAATGGTTTTTTAAACTTCATCAAAAGTCGGATTGATCCATTTTTACTCAGGTTAAAGTGACTACATGCAAGTGCACTCTGATCACTTGTTAAATCAAATGGGTAGATTGAATAACCTTTAGCATATTCATCAAAGGTTACATCTACACCATCAGTGCCATAATACTTCGCACTTGCTAAAAATAATTGTTGATATAGTCGAGCATACTCTTTTTTTGAGAAATCAGGCTGAAGAGGAATTAAAGGAAGACTACCATCAACTTGTAGCTCAATAAAACTCAAATCTTTATGAAGAAAATTATATGGATTTTTCTTCATGTTTCCTGCTCTGGCATCACTATCAACTAATCCAACCAATACAAAACTTGGTAAAATTCCATTACATACATTGATGTTGATATCATGACCTCCAGAAGCTATGCTAAAGGAATTGCATTTTGTACGATTTATGGGATATTTAAACGTTGACTTTAATGAGCTTTCAATGTGTGCTTGTACAAGTGCAGGATTAGGACGTACTTTTCTCACATAAAGGGTTGCAGAGCGAATTTCAACTTTATAGTCATTAGGGTCACCATCTGGTTTCAATAAACAAAATGAATCTTTTTGACGAATTAGTTTTATATTTAAATCAAGTCCATTAGGTAGCATTTTTTCTTGCTGAAATATGTCAGAATGTAGTTTTCCAATCATATCCATTATGGAACTTCCTTTACATCTTTCATATCTAACCAATAAACCGTCACTTTTATGTGCTTTCGTTGGATCTCTATCAGTGAATGCTGATATTTTATCTTTGTAAAACATTTCTGATGAGAGGTAAGGTTTTCCATCAATATTTCCATTATAAAGTAGGGTTGATAAATAAGATTTGTAGCCATAATCGTGATCTGTTGATGTGATGATTGTACCACCAAGTGTAACAACTACTTCACTGAAAAGAGAGTGGAGAAATCCATTTACTGGACTCACTTTGCAATTGTCATCCAATACATCTCCATTACGTTTTACAATTCTGGCTTTCACATTGAGAAAAATATCAGATGGATCAATGTATTCATCAGAGTTTCCTAATATGTTAAATTCAATGGTATTCTGATCTTCAATGCTATTGACAGGATGATATTCTTTAACACAGGCATCTAATATTGTTGTTTGTGTGTATGGAATTGATGGAAGATGTAGTTCAGACTTCATTGCAGGATCAGATTCATGATGAACTAAATAACCACTCATTTTTTAAGCAAAAAACTTTTGCAGCTGATCAATTTTTCTTTTTTTTGATTTGCCTTGTTTTTTTGGAGCAGCTCTTTTCCTTCTTTCTTTCGTCTTTGATGAAGCTCTAGTTGTTTCTTTAGTTGTGCGCCTCTTTTTATTATGACTTTTGTGCTTACCACCCCCAGACATTGACTTCAGCACATTTTTTCCAGTTTCTAACCCACGTTTTTTTATCGCACTTCCGGCATTTTCTCCTGCCTCTATGTCTGAGATTACATTTTCACCAGTTTTTAGTAAATGTTTTCCTGTAGAAATTGCTGCTCGTTTAAGAAATGGGAATGCAAAACGAAATAGTGAAGAAAACAATCCATGACCACGTTGATAACGTGCACCAGCAAAAACAGGAAGTGAAGAGCCAGTTTGATTATTAAAATGGTAGCAAGGATCATTTGAAGACCCACAGTGGTATGGAACTCTCATATTGCTGGACGAAAATGAAGTGTAGCTATAACAATATCTCCGCTAGTGAAATGAATTAGACGACCGAAAACATCACTTATAAGTACTTGTATACTTTGTATATTTTCACGGTTTACTCTCTTGTACTGGGGACGATTGAAAGTCTTAGTAACTCTATTTACATCAGAGTCATGTAAATGTATCTCACGTAACAAGGGAGAAAGTACATCCCCAACATGCTGATATTCTATACAGTCTACATGCACAAAAAAGGAATTCACATTTGTTTGAAAATCTGGGGTATATTGAGCTCGAAAAATTTTTGTGCTTTTCAATGAATTAACAATTTGGTCCTCATTATAACCTAGCATACGTTGTAATGTCTTTTAAAATTTAAACATTGAGTTTGAGGGAGCTTTAAAGTCTATTTTTGATGATGCATTTCTGAAAAATGGTTCAGTTTTAGTACTCAATCTAGGGTTTATTATGCGTTCTTTTATTTCAAGAAGTTTTTCATGATTTTTTTTTAAATCACTTAGTTCAGTTTCTAACTGCATAACTTTTTCATTTTTTGTATTGTAAGACTGTTTCATTAAGTCATAGTTAAATTGCTCACCATTTCTTTCTGTGATAACTTTTTCAATGTCAGCATTATTCTCTGCAAAGTCTTTATTGCGCTTGTCACGCTTATCTTTTTCTTTTTTTTCTTCATTCTTCAGCTTATTTTTATGTTCTGTTATGTTTCCAATATTCTGATTGATTTGAAGTTTTAAATTGTCAATTGTATTGTATATTGCAAGTAGCTCCTTCTCGTGATTATTCCAGCGAGTGTCTCTTTCTCTACTTAGCCGGTTTTGCTTATTTTTTAAATTATTTACTTTTTCTAATGCAGAATTGCTGAAGTCCAAAGCTTGCTGAGCATTTTGTTTAGCTTCACTAATTTCAATTTGCTTTGCTGCAATTTCTTCTTCAGAATTCTTCACATTTTTTGCTGCATTAGACTGCAGAGATTCATTTAATGCATTTCTCAGCTGTGGATTACCAAAGTGTCCATCTATGCTATCATTTATAGTAGAAACAATCTGATCAATTGAAGTATAAAGTCCTTTTGGTACAAAGATTTCAGTACTATAATTGTCCTCGAGGTCAGTAATGGTAATTTTACCATCAATTTCATCTACAATGTTAAACCAATTCCGTGAAAAATTAATTTCAACCAAGGCTACTTCATACTCTCCATTCACAAGTATTGGTTTTGCCAGCTTCACAGTGTAGTCTGTTAATGTGTTTCCAGGATAATATTTCAAACTACTGTTACTTGGAAGAGTAACATAGAAATTATCAGGACGACTCATTGTCTAAGTGTTTCAAATCACTTGCTCTAATCCAGCTGTTGTGTTTATCAGAATAACCTTTCCACTTAATGAGTAGCTGTCGGTTATGACCCCTACCTTTTTCAGCAACAATCTTCTCAATAAACCACAAATCCTTATCTGATTTTACAATTTTTTGCAGTTCTTCTTTATAGAATGTTCCTTTAAGCTGCTGTCCATCAATATCTTTCACACGATACACTTGTGGTATACGATCTACACATTCACTTATTGTAAAAACTTCATCTGACCAATTAGGCAAGTATCCTTTCTGAAATCTATGTTTTGTTTTGGAGATGCGAACACTGTCTCCAATGGTGTATTTTGGCAAACTACTATTCACATTTGGGAACAGTCTCTTAAAAATAGCATTTACATCCTGAAGTTTTACTTTATTGGGGGGCATTCCAATGCTGCGATGATGTGAGTTATTATAACCTTTAACTAATTGCTGAAGTTTGTCAATATAGCGATGATTCCCTTTTGAGGTAAAATACCGCCACATGCGTGTCTTCAAAGTTCTGTTAAAACGTTCTACAACTGCAGCCTTTGTTTCATTAAACGTTGTATAGAATCCAATAGAGTTATTTTTTAAAAATGATTGGAAGGTATGATTTAAGAATTCTTTTCCTTGGTCAGTTTGAATTTTTCTTGGTTTTCTCCCTGCTTGTAAAATATTTTCCATTGTAGTAACCATTTCTTTTCCAGTTTTATGCTTCAATGGTCTTACCCATGCATATTTAGAAAAAATATCTATACATGTCAGAAGATAGTTGTAGCCATCATTACTGTTTCTATATGTCTGCATATCAACCAAATCCAATTGCCAAACATCATCTATAGTGTTCACAAGAGTCCTGTTTCTTTTGAAATTTATTCTTGCTGGCTTATGAAGTGTATACACATCCTGAGTTTGAAGCCAATTTTTAATTTCTTCTCTGGTAAATTTTTTTCTTGATGCCAAATAAAGTCTTTCTATACCCCCAAATGATCCACTAGAACTTGGATTATAGTAGATTTTTTTAATTGACTTGTATTTTTCATTTTTCTTCCCATAAAATTGGTTCATTAATAGATGAGCTTATGTCAGGTACAGATTTGTAGTTCCAACGTTTATCATTAGCAATTAACGATCTTGGTATGTTTATTGTTTTTAAATGAGTAATAAATGTTTCCCATCCAGTTGGATTATATTTTTGACCATATCTACTGTCTATTAAATCTCTAACTAAATCAATGATGTTTGTGTTTGGAATAATTGCTCCATTTATAACAAGTTGACGATTTGAATTCCAGCTTAAAGCTCCTTTACTAGATGCAATGGTATCCAAAAGATCATGTGCTCTTTTTTGTAGACTTTTTGGCATTTGATTTATAATTTCTTTGTAAAATGGAGGCATTTTGATTGCTTCATCAGGTTGGTTAGTTGGTGATGTGTGATCCTCTAACAAAACCCTTGTTGGCTCCATTGGTCTATGATCATATATATTCTTATATCTCTGCTGCAGTTGACCAAGTATCAAAACTTTATTGAAAGTGTCAATATTTTTTGAATCTAATATATTATAAATTTGAGATTCAATATCTTGTAAAGTGCGATTTACTGGAATGTCTCGCATCGCCTTTTCTCGTTGCTCTTTTTCCCACATATCTGCTGGAACGATGATCATTTTCTCTGCCATTATTTTCCAATCTCAGATGCAATTACCCCTCCAAGCATAGATAGTACAGGTTTAATGAGAAGACCAAGGGGTAGCCAACCACCTTTTTGACTAAGTAGAGATTGTTTTTTTGATTTGGGTGATACTTTCACATTAGTCAAGGTATGAAGTGTATGGATGTATGGCCTTAGTTTCAGTTTTTCTTTTTTGTTTATGTGAACATTATTTTTCTGTATATTGTGTGCACAATCACATAAACATTGTATGAAATCCAAATTAGATGATTTTATAAGTTCTTTTTGAAGCTTAGGATTACTTTCTGCAGTTACATAAAGTCTGTGAATGTTACGTGCTAATCGCTTAGGAACCTTCTGTTGTGTCTTCATCGTTGCTTTGGAATAAATACAGCTGTCTGTTCACCAGGAAATATATTTGTCCTTAGTCGCATATTCTCATCAGCAATCTGAGTGAAATCAGCCAGTAAATAACTAAATGGTTCTTTAGTACATTTGTTGAAGGCATCAATCATAAATTTGCTGTTACCAGGGTACATCTGTTGTGCCAAATGAGCAATCTGGGATTTGTCACGAGGGTTTTTAAAAAGTATAAGATATGAGGCATTCAATGAAATTGTTCGCTGATGTGGGCTTTTATGAAAAATGTTTTGTGTAATAAATATGACACTGATGTTGCGGTGATGTGAATCGCAGGTAAATAGTTGAACAATGTCTTTGTTCACTTCTTGAAAAAGATCATCCAGTACAATAAGGTGATTTTTATCACAATTGAATTCTTTCATGTCTGGCATACCATGAATAAATGTGACTTGATTTTGAAACATAGAAAACCAATCCTGATATTGGGAATAATACCATGTTATAGATTCAGGTGGAGGGTCAATCATTTTATTTGCATGGTGGAGAAGTTTTTTAACAAAAGTAGATTTTCCACAGCTTGAAGGTCCTGCAATTATCATTCTAAATGGAGCTTTCAAATGAAGCAAACCAGCCTCATTTTTTATATTTGGTAGCAACATAAGTTGATTCTGAAGGTAGTTATTATTAAATGTACAAGAAATGGCAATGTTCACAGCCTCAAGAATCAGCATAAGTGAAGAAACACATATTATAAGGTACTTTATATTTGTTTTATGATTGTTTGGAATTACCTCTTCTACCATCTGCGCAATGGTATATTTAGACCTTTCATTCACTCCACTCATACTCTTTCAGTCACAATACAAAAATAAAGAAAAATGGATATTTATTCAATATTTATACAAATATCATAAATCGATTTACGCCATTCATAATCATTCCAATGTGCAATAAGATACATAATTCCTTCTAAAACTGTGGACTTAGTTGGTTTTCTTTTTTCAATCCAATGTTTGAGCACAAAAAGATTATTAATGCATTTAAATAATACATCAACAGATTGTTTATATCCATCAACATCATCAATGGTGGAATATGTGAAGGGTTGACTTTCATATCCTTCATCCATTTCTTGGTAATTCTTTTGATTACATGACATGGTCCATTTTGAATCCATCTTCGCAATTTTCATGTAATGGATTACACTTTCGTTGATATCTGGAAAATCCTTTGGCTTAGACATTCTATTTAAATTTAATCAAAAAATATGTTTGTATATTACTTTATTTTTTTCTGTTTCTTAACCCACAGTCCAAACACGAAAGCTTCATTTTTTGAACAATGTACCTTATGATCAGTTCTTTCAGTATGACGTGAACAAGAATAGTCAGTTGTAATTATGCCAAATGAATCTAACAGATCTTCATATTTTGCATTTAGCCCAAGTTTCTCAAGATTAACACTTGGAATATCTAAACGGGATAGTAGTTGTTTTTCAATTTCCCCACCCTTGTATGCAAATAAAGCTCTAGGATTTCTTGTTAATGCAATACTGTATAAACTTATAAGCAATGCATCAAGACCATTCTCTGTAAGATCATCAACTTCATTTTTATAAGGAAGACCATGGACATGTTTTGTAACATAATGCATTGTCTTAAGATCTTTCAATGTCATAACAGGATCATGAGGTACACGGACAAAAATACTGTATGGCTGATGATCAGTCAATGTGTAATATCCCATTTCTTTGACGTAAAATTTTTGACCAATTCGAAACCCATCACAATCAATAATTGTAGTTATATTGTTGAGAATATCCATTCTGCAATGAATATACATTAACATCCAAGAATCTAAAGTGTATTTATGTATTCATTACCTTTATCAGTTTGTGCATCCAAAAAGTAGTTAAAATTGTGAGAAAAAGAAAATTGTCACATGTGTCATGATATAGCAGGTCTTAACTTGTTTTTGATGTGTCCTAACATAGCCATATGAGCAGTTGTGTTATCATAATTATACAAATCCATGTCTTTATTGTACTGTGCATTGAATGATTTTCTGGTAAGTTGCATAGTGATGACCAGCCACCTCTTTTCTTAATCCATGATGATGTGAACACAGATAAAAAATTTCCAATACACACTGCCATTTGTTGACTAAATCCACAATGGGCTATTTCTATAAGCAATGCATAGGCAACAATTATACTGCCCCATGTGACTTCATTCTGGTCAAATAATTCTTTCAACAGGAGATATAAAACTTCTTCATGATTATTTTCATAAAGTTTTAGTTTCTGAACAATATTGTGAAATAAGTGAATGTGTTTTCTATGAACTTTCTCAGCATGATTATATATTATTTCTGAATATCTTGATTTGTTGTACTGTGAATCAATTTTAAAACTAGCCATTTTCCATATATCAATGGCTATAATTTTTGTTGAGACCATATCATCTAGAAACATTTTCATCAAATGTTAGCAATATTGGTGTTTCAATCTTCTTTTATATATAGGTTCATGATGTTGTTTTTGTAATCAAAATTGTAGTTAATTTAAAAAAAAAAAACTCATTTTTGTGTCTTTTGAAGATTAACATGGTGTAAGTTTCTGTGTCACTTAAACCTTTCAATGTGGTATACTTCTCATGTTGCATACATACAATAGCTGGGCTATTAAGATCTTCAGGTGTAAAACCAGCAATGTTCATAAACTAAATTTTTATGCAATTGACGGTTTTACACCCTTCAATCTTGACGGTCTAGCTACTGAATGTATACGGCAGCACAGATCTACACCACATTAAAAGGTGTAAGTGGCGCAGAAATGAACCCCATGTTAATCTCCATAGAGTGGCGCAGAAATGAGTTTTACTATACTACTATGGTAAATCCTTTGTAACACACAGTAACTCCGGATCCCGCCAAAACCATAGCCGGGGGGGGGGTAAAACAACTCCTGCTTGTCCCTCCCTCCTCTCTGACTCATACTTCTGACTCATATCAAAGTGGCGGATTGATACTCTTAGGACCATGGTCACTTGGACCTGGTTACACCTTGCAGATGTACACAAGTCCAAGGTATAAAAGGACCGTGTTCCTCTTTGTTGATCGTCCTTACTTGCTCAACTTTTGTATTACGAAGATTTCTATATCCGTACCACATCATAGGCCCGAGGACGAACCTTTAATATAACAATTCATTCTTGTACTCTTTATGTTTCTGAGCAAGAATGAATAAAGTGTTACAATGAGAAACTGCATTGTCTATCTGTCTGGAAACTAATCCTTCTCTAGGCAAGCTGGAGACACCACAAGGCAAGGAGACATACAGATCCTGGAGGAGCTACAACATCTTCTGGTAATAACAGGAAGATGTACATCAGTGTCGACCAGGATAGATGGTCACCATCATTCTGCAAAGACTACACCCCTGCACAGAAGGATGGTCACAATCGATCTCCATCCGACACTTTCTGTAACTCGAATCTTCTTCATGCGGTCACCGCGCGATGAGGAGAAGAAACGAGTTATGGAAAACATCATCAAAAGTTGGTAAAAATTATAAGGTCGACGTTATCTAAATCCATTCACCAAAAATATATTTTAATTCACACACTCTTCTATCCGTCAGTAAACTGCTCTAGGTTCAGCAAGGGCTTGAGTCCTGAGGGTTTTTGAGCGCTGAGTTTGCTTGACTTGTGGACAGGCTAATTGACTTGTGAATTGTTTCAATTGACTTTTAAATTGGTGTGTAAATTGTAATGACTAGTGACTGGATTGGACTGGTTTTAGTTCTTTGAATAGACTTTATGGAAATCAATGACCTCGATGTTGAAGGTGACATTAAATGAGTTACTAACAACAATAACAACGAGAAATGTTACTTATCTCCATTTTTATATAAATAACACTTATTCTTCTTGGTTTTTAAGCCCCACGTTTATGCCATAATACTAAACATATAGTATACGGCTAGTTATTGGTATTATATTGTTAGTTTGATGATTGATCTGCCTATATAGACGAATTTAAGAAGCACTTGCTTGATTATTACTCGGTAAATATGTCATGAAGAACATACTTACTGTACATCAATTTATTTGTAACTTAGGCAACAATAAAAACAAACGATTATGTTACTAACAACTTCGAAAATTAGGTATTATTCGTTTTGGGGATAAAACGGCGGCAGAAATGTGGTTAAAATAGGTAAGACAAATTAAAGAAATATGAAAACAAAAACACATTGATAAATATAAAAATGACTAACGACAGTTTTAACGACAATCTCATCATTCAATTCAGAGAAGTGACATCTTGCTTATTATATTTCCCTGTTGATGTTTAGTCTCTTGTTACATAATTTCTTAACAGACACCACAGGTATAGATGGTACTTTTCCCGCTTTTAAATCTTTACAGATAATTAATTTTGTCGTCAACTTTCACGGTGCTGATGAACTTGCAATCTATAACATCAATCAGTCAGTCTCATTAGAATTGGTAATATGCTATATAACTGTTATAAATATTTGCAATACAAAACGTTCTTATTTATTCAATTTTGTTTATATATTCAATAGAGAGAAGCGGTTCGCACAAGAACATATGGAAAAAGAGTTAAATTATAATTTTCGAGTTTACAAAGCAATGGCAAGACAACAATTTCCTTTTAAAGATGAATTAGTTATAAAGTTGGTAATAAATCGATTGGCCCACCGCTGCCATTTTATCGGGGAGCAGACCTAATTGTTGAGTGCGGAAATCGGTTAACATTTGTTCGCCGATTCAATTTTTGCCGATTAGCTGTAAATCGGCAAAAATCAGTTCGGCAAAATCGGCTCAGTACAGTGTGAGCTTTTGACATCAACCAATATTTATTACCAACCTTTAGATGACATTTTCTGTACCTCGAATCCTCTCTGAACAGTACGGTGCCCGCACGGAGAAGATTCGAGCTGCAGAGAGAGCTGGATGGAGACAGATCGTGGTCACTCCTCTGCATGGGGGTGAAATCGATGCAGGAGAGTGGCGGCCATCTCTCTGTCTTCCGGTTGATGCTGATGTACATCTTCTCCTTTCGGTATTCCGACAAGAGAATATGTTGTAGCTGTTGAATCGTATAACTCTTGCCCAGTGGAGTCTCCGGCCTCTGAAGAGAAGTTAGTTATATAAAGACATGAAGACAACGCTGTTTCTTGTTATAACACTCTTTATTCATCACTTGTAAGAAACATAGAATACAAGGATGAATAGGTAAAATACTAACGGTGCGTCCTCAGGCCCATGATTCGGAATTTATCACGGAATACAGGCAAAGGACAAGAACTAAAGACAAAGAGGAGCGCGGTCCTTTTATACCTTGGACCTGTGTACATCCGCGAGGTGTAACCAGGTCCAAGTGACCATGGTCCTATTTGTATCAGTCCGCCGCTTGGGTATGAGTCAGAAAGGTGAGTCAGAGGGGAGGGAGAGACGGTTGAGAGTTGTTTACCCCCCGGGCTATGGTTTTGGCGGGATCACGATTTACAGGGTGTTACAACAGCCTTAGTAAATTGTATAGATTAGTATACTTGCAGTTTGTTTTGGCTGAATACATACAAGGCCCAACAAAACATTAGTTACATTAAGTTAATCATTTACTTCGGCACATACTGTAACTTCTGCATATATTCTGCTTATATCTGTAAAATACAGAGATGCGTTCACACTATAAAGCATTGGAGTGCTTAATATAAAGTTGATATTTAGTGTTTTTTTCTCTTCGAAATCATGCCATTTGCAATAAATGTCAAACATTTCTGTGTTTTTACCATTCAAAAATTAAGGATTTCAAAGGAACACCATATGACAGTTACATACTCCCTATTTTTAATGTTAAGCCCAATAACTGCTATGATTGTGGTCAGAAATATAAATACAAAATAATGTGTTCAACAATACTATTATAACATCAATACATGTACAACTTTCATCAATGTCATCAGAAGATAAATACAGTAGGCTACGGGGTACATTTGCATAAGCATTTCTCCTTTTACACTAACTGTCAAAACACACGGTTCTAATTCACTTTACTTAATATTGTTCATCTAAAAGACCGTTAACCTAAACAATATTTAAAGTAAGTATGCTAAATTTTAAATCACTTAATGGACAATGTTTTAAAGAATGTTTTTTTTTTTAATTTTTTATGTAAAACATTTATGATAAATCCATTTTACCTAAATTCATTCACCAAGAATATCTTTTATCTCTGACATTCTTCTACTAAACATTTTTTTCCAAAATATTTTTCCAAAAACACTTTTTGCCTATATTTATTTAAGGACCCTAGAAGCCAATGAGTTTTTAATTGCAGAGATCTTCATACATGTACTACTTGTTTAGTTCTATGTTTTGATGTTAAATAACAGCAATGGGTAGCTTCTTCATTTATTTCTCTCGTCCTCCAATTCTTTATCATTGGGTGCCTTTATCATGTGGTGCCCTAGGTAGCACAAATTAGTTGCGCCAACATTGAAGCATCATTGGCCCATTGTTGGCATAATTAGTTGAGCCAACATTGCCATAACTTGTTGGGCCAGCAGTGCACCAACTTTGGCATGCCATTGGGCCAACAGTGGCATAATTAGTTGGGCCAATGTTGGGGTTGTCCAAGTCAACCAACATTGGCCCAACGTAAGCTAAATGTCGTTTACAACCATTGGCACAACTTTGGGCCAACGGTTGTAAATGCCGTTCAGCCAAAGTTGGGCCAATGGTTGTAAATGCCGTTCAGCCAAAGTTGGGAAAACGTCGAGCCAACAGTGTAAATGACATTCAGCCAACGTTGGGCCACCATTAGCTGACTTGGACAACCCCAATGTTGGCCCAACTCACTGGGCCAACAATCGGCCAATGACGCTCCAACGGTGTGCCAATGTTGGCCCAACTGATTTGTGCTGCCTTGGGGCTTTATGTCGACCCAATGGTCGCTGTGCAGTGTATCTTGAGGTCTTTTGTTTAGGCAAAAAGCACAACCTTAAGGACCAAAAGATACAATGCATTGCGGATGTTGTGCATGTATTTTGAACTTAGACAAATTTTAGTCCCGCTACTTCACGGAGTCGTGCAATGATGCGATTCGAGCAGTAGTTGGTGGCTTTTGGTAGACGATACGGCAGCAAAATATGGTGTAATCTTTCGGACATTTATTGTAGGCAATAAGCATAACCTATGGTATTGAAGATACATTATGTATTGCGGACGTTGTATAATTATATTTTTCGGACATGGACAAATTCAAGTTCCGCTACTTTACGAAAGTCGTGAAATGGCGCAATTGGAGCAGCACTTTCTCGTCACTACAGATACCAAAAAAAATATAGATCTAACCCTTTCTCCCTAACCCAACCTAACCTAACCGAACCTTACCTAATGAAACCTAACCGAACCTTACCGAATCGAACCTAAACTAAACGACTCAAGTAGCTGTAGAGACCGTATTGATAAATAAAAAGGCCTATATTTTTTGGTAGCTGTAATGACCCTTGGTAGCTGTAGTGACCCTTTTGATAAAAAAATATTTATATATTTTTTTGGTAGCTGCAGTGACCCTGGTAGCTGTAGTGACCCTTTTGATAAAAAAGGTTTATATATTTTTTTGGTAGCTGCAGTGACCCTGGTAGCTGTAGTGAGCCTGGTGGCTGTTGTGACCCAGGGGTCGTGAAGTTTACAAAAGTGGGTCATTTCTTTAAACAGTGGACAAACGGGGACTGGCTTACTACAGCTAACTGGGTCACTACAGCTACCAGGCAAACTACAGCTACCAGGGTCACTACAGCTACCAAAAAATATATAGACTTTTTTTTTCATCAAAAGGGTCACTACAGCTACCAAAAAATATAGGCCTTTTTATTTATCAATATGTTTAGTTTAGAATACATTCGGTTCAGTTAGGTTTCATTATGTTCGATTTGGTTTCATTATGTTCGTTAGGATTGGTTAGGTTCAGTTAGGATCGGTTAGGTTCGGAAAGTGATAAAAAAGGTCTATATTTTGTTCCCCCTGGTTGCTGTAGTGACCCTTTTGATGAACAAAAGGTCTATATATTCTTTGGTAGCTGTAGTGACCCAAGTAGCTGTTCTCCCTCTAGTAGCGCTTGTGAGCCTTGGGGAGCTGTAGTGACCCCCAACCAATTTAATATTATGGGGTTCTTGGATGGGGAGTGAGCAACATATAGTTGACCTTGAGAAAAAAAAATCTGTTCATTTATACATTTAAATTTATATAATTTCCGTCGTGCTTCAATGTTTTTGTACAGTGTTACCTCCACACACACACACACACACACACACACACCAACCTCCACACCACCTCCTAACTCCCCCTTATTTTATTTTTCATTGATTTCAATTTTCAATGCAAGAATAAACCAATAAAAGCGCCCCCTCTATCTTTATTTCTCTTTTTTAAAGTTTCATGTCGTCCCTCCCTCTCTATCTATCACGCCACGTCTCTTCAACACTAGCTTTGTGTAAAGTACACACAAACATGTAATCTATAATTGTGTGTGGGGGGTGGGGTGGAAAAGAAAGAGCCAATGTTGTCAAAGAAAAAGATGGGGTTGCTGCACTTTGTTACATTTTTTGTTGGAGATCCAATATCGACATTTTTATAGGATCAAACATATTTGATAATACCATATTTTAATATAAAATTTACTATATTATAGAGAACATTTTATGCTTTCATTTTGACTCTACATGTGCAACAGCAGCGGGGGTTTTTTTTTTTTTTGAAAGAAAAGATATAATGGAGATAGAGAAAACAAGCAGAAATCTTGTACTTGCACTGAGTGAATCTCTATTTTTGCTGGATCTGTTATGTGTGAATTTAAAACCATCTAATGAAGTTCACTCATATTGTCGAATTGTCAGGTGCTTTATTTTTAGTACACAGTGCGTTTATTTTACTTATTCTTTTTTTTCAATACTGAAAATTATTTTCCCAGAAAATTCAGAAATTCCACACAGTGATAATATCTACATACTTAATTTGCTGTTTTGTGCAAATGCATTTGTTTTTACATATCAGTACTTTGTAATTCATTTAAACGTTGTGAAACTAAAAGCACTTTATGCACTAATGAAAAAATGTGAAATAAATGCACAAACCAATAGTTACAGAAGAATTCAATTCGCATCAAGGTGTTCGATTTTGGTTGTGTTAATTGTTATGTTTAGCACATTATCTTGCATGACTACAATTATAAGTATAGTTGCAATACAAACTAGTGAAGAAATGTTCAAAGCTTCTGAATTTACTCCGAATACATTAAAATGTATAATAGCACTTCTTATAATTATTACAATCACTATTATATTTACATTACACTTAATTCCCATCGTAAGCACAGTATTTATTTTAATAAATCTTCTCATATGTGTCTACATAAAACACGAGTTGAAGCACGTTCAGAATAAAATTGCTGAAGCTAAAACATGTTATATTTTACGACACGAATTTAAGTATATGTTAGTAAGACACAATAATTTGATAGACCTCCTTGACAAAGCAAGTTCATGTTTCACTCATGTCCTTCTTACTCAAACGATACATCAATGTATAGCTATTGCAATATTTGTACGTGCCATTGTTAATGAACTGAACAACGAGCTAGGATTTGATTTTGGTATTTTCGTATATTTTTTAATACCTTTTCAATCCATTATCATTATTTTTACATGGATGGTGTATGCAACAAATTTGAACACTGAGGTGAGTTTTCTTAAAATGTCATTCAGTAAGATTATCTAGAAATTGGGGGTTGTGTAGAGTCCTTTTTGGCCCCACACAGTGCCGCTTTTTGCACGTGATTATGAAGCAAATTGAGGACAAACATTGGTTAAAAATAGTTAATTTTTTGTATGTATGCAAAACCGCGAGTGTTTACAACTATTCTTTTCGTTAAATCTTAAACTAAAACATTTCTCTTATTGCCAACACACTCCACACACTTCTATAGACGTTGTTGCGATATATAAATTATTGCTGATACTTTATTGACACCTAATTCAAAATATAATTCACCCATAGCTTAACTGCAATTTCCACGATAGTTGAATTTTGTGCTATGTGTCTTTAAAGTATAAAAAGTTACATATTACTTGGATCGGAACAACGTTTGTGACAATCACTCCTATGTATTTAAGTTAAGAATTATTGCAAAACATAAATTAACAAAATTAAAATTTTGGAATAATGTACAGCTCTAAAATATACAATTAGAAACATGTTTTTTTAGTTTTGAAACTTCATATGTCCTTAATTGAATACACTGCCGCATAATCAGACTTTTGATATGTTATCTGTAATAATTAATTCTACCTAGTTTATGGTTGTCATAGACTTACTCCAATCAACACAATCTGTTTTATTTCTTAAAATTTCAAAAGGTTTAAAGATTATTTCATTTACTTTTATACAGTATGTCTCTTAGTCAAAAGGAACAAAATTCAAAAGTACACAACTAACATTTTTAAAATAGCAGAAGAGTGTACATTTTTGCCAATTGCCGCACTTTCCCCACTTTACCGTAGTCCTTTTATATAACATTTAAAATATACATTAAACAGTATAATTAATCATAATAATCAACTAATATTTAACCAGGTATTAAAAACACTCACTTCAATTCAACAAGTATTAGTCCGAGAACATTCGAAGAATAAGCCGGTGTTTAAATCAAACGAGGTACGTAACTGGTCACATGGGTAATTGCATCATTTGCATGTAAATGCTACGACTTACGAGCAATCTTTAAAATATACTACACTGATAGAAAACATGCACATAAGAGGCTCGTCCACGCTTGCGTAACTTTAGAAAGATACACAATGTATTCATTTTGTTGTACAGATGTTGGTTTTTCTTGAGTATGTCTACATCTTCATGGTAAAACCATTAGGAACCACGTTTGGAGGCTTCAAAATGTTGGATTCTCTTATGATTGTGGAAGTGAGAAGCAATTAAAATGCATCATCTTTTGAAATTTTATAAATTTATGGTTTTGCTAATCATTTTTATAACGGTTTTTTTCTTATTATTCTGATAGATAACATTCTTCATTGTTGACTGTGTGAATTTGTTTGTTACAAATCGCGAAAAAAATAAATACAATGTATAATGTAAATAATGTAAATAAAGAAAATTAGTAGAAAAGTCAAGAAATAATATTCAAAAAGTGGACTAATTGATAAAAAAAAGAATTGGAGAAAATGTACCAGTTTAAAATTGAATTCACCTTTACAAATAACAAACGTCTTTTATAATTTAAGGATTGAATATAAATTCAACACAAAACACATTCTCGATATTGCAGTAGGGCCTAATACATTTTTATTTATACATTTGTTATCAATTTATTCTAACCATTTCAATGTAACTTAATTGTAATTTGTGAAACTGAAACTGTAATTTGTAACTTGTTATTGGAAATAAATAAATAACAGGATAAATAACATATTTTACGATGCTGACCGAGAGGGCACTGAAATCAATATGTTGGCAGACTGTTTAATTTAATTCAATTCATCTCAGTCAGTTCAAGAGCCAAGTGAAAGGGGCGATAATATACACATTATCATCATCAAATTAAAATCGTCCTAACACACAGGTAGAAGTATGACAAGAGTAAAATAATCAAATGATAGGTTTCAGTACATTTTAATGTAAACAGAATGGCTGATGTTTCAATCACAATAGTGATCATCTTCAAAGCCTACAAATTAAACAACCTTCACAAGTTAAAACTATATTAAATAAATCTCCATAAAGCTTCCTACATCATTCAGCATGATATAACCTGTTAATGGACTGAAAGCTATTGCGATGACTTAGCTATTACTGAGCTATTTTATTATTGTATATTTTAACCATATTCAAACAACGTTTAATTTACCATTTAAACGTATTTTTTGAACAATATTTCAATGTTCACTGTATGGATAACAGCCTATGATTTGTTTTATGCTGTTATTAAGGTGTACCCTAAAGTGATTGTGACAGTTTGCTGTAAATGGAACAATATCTGATGGAAATGGACAATTTGGAACAACAATTGAGATTTTGCAGACAGCTCTTGTTTTCAAGAAAAATTGTATACAAAAAATATATATATTACTGTAAAAGGTAATAGGCCATAGTAGAAGCCCGGAACTTTTCCCATTGGCTTGTACTCTCAATAAACTTCAATGGACAGTTTTTATTTTTGTTTGGAGAACCCACCGGAGGTGTCCATAAATGCATACTTTTTATTACAAAATTCAAACGCATGTATCTCGTGGAAGCTTTTGCCCAACTTATGATGATGTTTTCCATAACTCGTTGCTTCTCCTGATCGCGCGGTGACCGCACGAAGAAGATTCGAGTTACAGAAATAGTCAGATGGAGATTGAGTGTGAACCTCCTTCTGTGCAGGGGTGTAGTCTTTGCAGAAGGATGGTGACCATCTCTCCTGATCGACTCTGATGTAGATCTTCCTTTGATCTTCCAAGATGTTGTAGCTCCTCTAGGATCTGTATGTCTCTTTGCCTTATGGTATCTCCGGCCTGTTTAGAAAAGTATTAGTTTCCAAACAGAAGGACAATGCAGTTTCTCATTATAAACGCTTTTATTCATTCTTGTACAGAAAACAGTAACATTACAAGAATGAACATTTGATTAAAGATGCGTCCTCGGGCCCATGATGTGGTATGAATATAAGAATCAGACATAATACAAAGTTGAGCAAAGTAACGATGATGAACAAAGAGGAACACGGTCCTTTTTATACCTTAGACCTGTGTACACCTACGAGGTGTAACCAGATCCAAGTGACCATGGTCCTAAGAGTATCAATCCACCACTTCAATATGAGTCAGAAGTATGAGTCAGAGAGGAGCGAGGGTCAAGCAGGAGTTCTTTACCCCTGAGGCTATGGTTTTGGAGGGATCGGGAGTTACTGGGTGTTACACTCGGCACATGCAACGAGTTGGCATGTATTATTTGCAGTGCGGTCTGCCGGGCCCCATGCATTTTAAAACAGTCTAAAAACTTTTAAAAATACCATAGACCTTTATGTAAATTCTAACTTTTGCACGCGTTTTTTAGTATGTCCTGCACATACTAAATTTCTTTTACAATGTTACCAAGTTATTTTCATATTTAGATCCATGTAAAGAATGGGTACCTGCTAGTCTACAAAAATAAAATTGTAGTTTGGTCTGAATGGGCAACTTTCTAGTTCGATAACACTCTTTCAAAAAAGAAATATGCTGTTTGGTTTGCTTTATCACAATATGACCTACCAGTATATAATGAAAATTTCCAATTTCAAAATAATAAAATATCAACAATAACTATCATTGAATTCAAACACAAATCTAACAAACAAACTTTCTCAAATACTGTCTAAAATACCGGTACCAAATAAGCATAAGCTAAAAATTCTACTGTAAATAAGCTAAACAGAGTATTACACATTTTCAATAGAAATTTATTGAACCGCCTCTTGCTTTTTTATACATGTTAAAAGCTTCCCAATACATCAATGAGATATATATGTAAATACCAAGTGAACAATTAATAAAATTATTACAAAAAAGTAAATCAACTTGAATTACTTTATAGCCCAAACAGTTTGTTAGGTTGTATTACTATGGTTATATATTTATAAAAAAAAACATGGGAAAAGTATGGTTGTCAATGGTTTCCATAAAAAATAGCAAACCGTATATTATTGTATTTTTATGTGAGCAGTATTTAAAAAAAATTATTATTTGGTGACATACTCTCTTAGAGAAACGAATTTAAAATGCCATTCGAAAAATCTGGTCAGGTTACACTTGCAAGTGCCCTTAATGACATATTCTTTCTGTTAAATTTCTTCTTTGTGCCTTTAAAAAAAGTCACAGAAGAAAACTCTTTTGGTCACATTCCCAGGCGTTTTGTTTGTTGTTTTGAATGTCTGAATTTAACAAACGTATCCTTAATTCTGGTTTTCACATATTATGGTTTAAAATCGGAAAGCGACAGTATTAATGATAATACCCTCGTACAGTTTACTATGTATTTCGCTGTAGTGTTTGTCTCTGCTTTTCAATACATCCTCATTAATTCAAATAAGAACAATTTTCGTGACTTATGCACACTACTTAAATATTTTAAAATAAGTCCTCATGATGACAAAAAATTAAAAACCACTGTTAGATGTATGCTTTTCATTTGGGCGTTTCTCAGCACGATTCAGTTAATAATAACTCTAATAGTCGATAAGGAAACTAGCATAGTCTTTTATATTACTTTAACTATTGTTTTTTTCTCACTTGCATTTAGTGGCATTAACGTGCTTTTACTTTTATTGCTCCTTTCCATTTGTTTTTATTTAAAACAAGAGTTAACTAGTGCCCAGAAAGCTTTTGTCGAGGAAAAATATCCTATTTCGTCACATAAAAGGATGAAGAAGCTTTTGGTTTCGCACAACAGTTTGTTAGAACTTTTAAAAAAAACTGGCTTATGTTTTTCTAATATTCTTATGGTGCTTATTTT
Organism: Brachycybe producta; assembly: GCA_036925085.1. Classification (NCBI taxonomy): domain Eukaryota; kingdom Metazoa; phylum Arthropoda; class Diplopoda; order Playtdesmida; family Andrognathidae; genus Brachycybe; species Brachycybe producta. The sequence goes on along the minus strand of JAUPFP010000049.1, from coordinate 1,403,860 downwards.
ATATCAGTGCCTCGTTGCAGCTTTGTTTTTGCGATTTCTTATAAATGTATGGTATTTTAGAATACCAATAAGTGATTATAGTACTATCATATTTTTCACAATTTCATCGTGTTTCACGATTTGCGGTTTTATGATAATAGTGTATGTATCTCATTTGAATGAAAAGGTAAGCCTCAACAAGCAACTAATAAATTTGCATAAACTGTACAATGTACAAGTATATCAAACCAGTGGCACCAGCACGATATTTTGCAAGGAGGTGCATGTGAGAACCAATTTTTTGTTCACCAAATTTTCGAATATGTGCAATTTCTTAATTAAGAGAATATGCTCTTTTTAGTTTTATATTATGCAGTAGGAAAAATTAACACGTGGACTTAATTCTATTAATTAATGAAAATAGGTGGTGCACTTGCACCACCTTGCTTGCACCAATGCCACCAGCGCCTATGTATTAAACAGTGATCACACAATTCAAAGAGTCTTATTTGCTGACTTAATATTTGTTTAGAAACTACATGTATACAATTATTTTTTCTATCTTTTCATGTTACTCAAACGCTTTCTTTACATTTTTAGGTAATCAAAACACTCACTTCATTTCAAATTATTTTGTTTCAAGAAGCATCAACAAATAGCATTTGCAAACAGCAGGCTATGCAGGTACTTACATCGTAAGGCACATTTATAAATTTATAAATCTCAAGAAACTATAAAATTAAACATTTATAGAGCTCTTATTGTAGAATGTTCAACATCATAGCAAAATTTATATTTAACAAAATTGAACCTATTGGACAATGCACATGAAAGTTTTTTAATTTTATAACAACCATTTACAATTAAATGAATCTACCTATACACACACACAGAGCGAAATTGAATAAGTTAATCTTAAATATTTAAAATGTGTACAAGATATTATAAATAGTGAAACACAGCATAAAAACTATTTTAGGAAAATGGAAATGTTAGAGGTTTTAATAGTAGATGGTTTATTATAACTTTAGATTTAACTTAGATTACAAAATATATTTCACCACCATTTGCACATTATAACATTGAGACAAGAAGAGATAATTTCAGTGAGACTTGATTGCAGTAAAAACACCTATATTTATACAACCACCAAAACAGGTTAATATTGGAAAGTTCAGTGACCATAAGCCACTGGTCACTGTCTAGAAAAAGTCGGAACAATAAGACCATTGTATTAGAGAAGAAATGGTGTCACCTTTGAGTGACCACTGTCAAGTGAAACTTAATTTGGGCGCATTTTGGATAAAAATAATTATCATTTAAATCCGTTCAATTAAGCAGGTGCATACAAGAGATTCGATCTCAGAAAAATGACACTTTAAAAGATTATTTTCATAATTAAAAACCTCTTGTTAATTTAAACAATTAATTTTCATTTGTTGCAAACAAACACTGTTGCTGTTATAGTTTATGAAATTTAACTAGTTAAAATAAAAAAAATGCTGATAAACTAATTGTGTCGAAAAAAATTAAACAGGAAACATGTTAGTCAATAAATGACTATGTTTTACACGGAAAACATCTCAGCTAATACATGTAGATTACCGACTTTTACTACATGACGAATATCTGTATACAGATGCTCAATTGGCTTTGCTACGTCTACACTTTTCTAGTAAATCCATCAGGAATCCAGTTAGGAGGATTTGAAAATCTGAATTCTCTCATGACTCTGGAAGTGAGTTATTAACTTATTAGACACGCTAATGATATCAATTACACGTCAATAATATTGTTTCTTGTATATTTTTCAGTTACTATTCTTCCTGATTGACGCTATAAGTTTGTTCGTAAACAATCGCAAAGAAGGAATTGTATTTTTTTAAGATTTCACGCACTATATAAGATCTAATGAACTGTGTTCAACCTATGATGAAGTTTGATTCTACTGTATCTCCCTACGGTATATTTAATCTGATTTAGGAATAGAGCACAGAGAAAACATGCTTATTGAAACATTCAAATATGCCCAACAAATTAGAACATATGCACAATATGCATATGCATTGATTGTGTGCTTTTATAAAATTATTTTCGAAACAATAACACGTTCATACTAATACCAGTAAACCAGTCATGCAATTTGCTCAAAATGAACAACGAGCTATAAGCAAGGTCGATGGTACTACACATCAGTGTTTCTAAAACTATTTTAGGTCACGGAAACCAAAGCAATATTTTTTGACACAACCAACCTACCGGGTATTAATTCTGTGAAAGTAAAAAGCATATTAATATAGTGTCATATATTTTAATTAGTTTGTTGTATTTTATTTTTAATTTCTAATACTGTAAAATAAAAAAACAAATAAAAGATTAGTTAAATGAAACTATTTTACAGCGTAAAATATTTTAAATATTATAAAATTTTCACAGGCCTTCGTGGAACCCCAATGGTTAATTCGCAAAACCCTAGGGTTTAACGAAACACAGTTGACGAGTCACTGTCTCTCCTTCACTCTCCCCCTCCCGTTGTGCACGAATGTTCTTGGAAATTATACACTCTAGAATCATGAAAATTAACCATTTTACACATCTTTAGATGGGCTTCTTGGTATGCTACATTAGAATATTGAATTTTCCTCCATTTACCTCATTTTTGTGAAATATCATCAAATTTCACCAGTACCCCTGAACATATGAAAGTTTTCAGCCAAGAAAGCATGCTTTATTGCATCATGTTTTTCTAAAGAATAAATTAACCCAAGTGGGTTATGGTAAAGGTCACCTTTGATCTCACAATTCACATTGGTAGCAAAATTGGTTATGTCTTTCACAGGGAAGTGAGAGGTCCTTGGTTCAAGTCCTGGCTGGAGTTTTTGTGTATTCATTTTTTCAACGGAAGGCAGGCTTATACTAGGATCAAGCAAAGTACTCGAAATGTATATCGCGAAGTGTTTCCAATCCGATATATCGAACGGCGCATTTCATATATAGAGATGCATCCCAGAAATTGGTTATAACTTAGGCTACACTTGATGGATTCGCCTGAAATTTTAACAGTAAAGAGAGCATCCTATATTATAAACTTTCTGCTAGGCAGAAAATTTTTTTCTTAAAAAGGTAACAATTTAATTATTGTGACAAAATAACATGCTGAACACAACAGTAACATTAAAATTAATAAAATATACGGCTGTCCTGATGTTTTATAACTTAAAACATTGATTTCTACATAATTTAAACAATATTTATAAGCAAATTTACAGAAATTCTGCCTCGAAGCAGCCAAAATGGCACTTTTCAACTCTGCTAATGTAATATAATCATGGCAATCTACTTAATAATTACGTCCCAAAAGTTCTCTGTAGGATTCAAGACTGGAGACACGCCTGCCATTTGATGATATTTTGGTTTCCTACTCAATCATCCCTTAGATTATTGGAGTGAACTGGTGCATTTTTTGCTCGAATACTAACACCAAGAATCAACTTCAGTTGGTCAGTAAATCTTCTCATAACATTGTTTAATAATAAACATTATTTTTTGGTTCAAACGAAGGCAAAGCTACTTCTTTCAAAGGCACTAAACACTTCGGGTATTGTTAGGCTCCCACTACCAAAATTACGGAGGGGGAAAAATTCTATCTCGATGATCCAGACGGTTTTTCTTCTTTTCTTCATATTGGAAGAATGTGAGAAAAAAACCACACTTTTTTTGAAAACGAATGACATGGGAAACAAAGATTCCCTAGCATTAGCTTAGTATTCCAGCAATAAAATGCACCAGTTCACTCCAGTAACCTTACGAAGAAATGGTTAAGAAACCAAAATATTACCACTGTCGAATGGCGATGTGTTCCCCCAACTTAAATGCTATAGAAAACAATTGGTACAGCAGAATCACCATGATTATAATACATTAGCAGAGCTGAAAAGTGCTAGGGTAATATATAGGGTATATAATTTCTGTAAATTTGCTTAAAAATATTGTTTAAAGAATGGAGAAAGAATGTTTTCAGTTGTAAAACATCGGGACAGTCGTATACTTTTTTAATTTTAATATTACTGTGTTCAGCATGTTATTTTGTCACAATAATAGATAAAATTATGAAATGGTCATTTTCCAGAATTTAATTTTTTTTTTAATTTTTACTTTTTTTAAATAAAAGCTTGTAATGATATGGGCCGGATGTCGATATGTATATATTGATAAGACATTGATTTCGATTTGAAAGGGTATCAATATGACGTACTGTACATGTAAATGTGATAATAATGATAATGTTATCAGAGCATATTCGAAATAATAAAATGACAAAAATAATAGTGCAATATTATAAAAATATGCAACGAAAATTATCTATTTCAAAATATTAGAATGCCAACAATAACATTCATTGGATTCAAATACAAGCATAACAGACAAACTTTATGAAATACCAAATAAACATGATACAAAATAACATTTGCAAATACTAACAACAGAAACTTTCAGTTTCAATAGCAATGTTTACGTTTGGCTTTTTCATTGGCTTTTCATAGATCTTTTTCATATATTCTATTGATGTATTGGGAAATTTTATATGCAAAATACCAAGAAAACAAATCAGGATATACTGTATAAAAAACTGAACATGAAAAAGTGCAAACGCAGAAAAACGTTCATAGAAAAAAGTAAATCAATCACAAATATTAGCAATATATAAACACTTTTGTTATTGTTAAGTTGCATTTATTTCCTTGGTTATATATTTATGACATCCTAGCAATAATATGGCTGCTGTACAACATCACTAGTATGTAAAATTAAAAAGCATTTAAAGCCTAGTTCAGACTTAGAAACTTTACTTACTAAAATATAACAACAGACATGACCTAACAAATGTTGGCAACGGTTTCCGTAACAAATAACATTAAATTTTATTAATGCATCTTGAGCAATATGTAAAGAAAAATATCATTTGGTGATATACTCTTGTATAAAGTGAATTCAAAATGCCATTTGATAAATCTGAACATGTTACACTTGCCAGTGCCCTTAAAGACATATTATTTCTGTTAAATTTCTTCTTTGTGCCTTTAAAAAAAGTCACAGAAGAAAACTCTTTTGGTCACATTCCCAGGCATTTTGTTTGTTGTTTTAAAATGTTTGAATTTAACAAACGTATCACTTCTTCTCGTTTTCACATATTACGGTTTAAAATTGGAAAGCTATAGTATTAACGATAATACTATCTTACAGCTTAGTAGCTTACTATGTATTGCTCTGTAGTGTATGTTTCTGCCTTTCAATACATCATCATTAATTCAAATGGAAACAATCTGCACGATGTTCATACACTATACTTACAAATTTTAAAATAAGTTGTCATGATTTCAAAAAAAAAAAAAATACAAACTACTGTTAATTTTGTGCTTTTTGTTTGCACGTTTCTCGGCACTAGCCAATTAAGCTCGCAAATTAAATAAATTCCAGGCCGATCAGAGTCCACTCTGTAGTTGTATGCATTTTTTCTCTTTCCTTGCAAAAGGGCTAAACGTCTGTATGATGATACTGGTTAGTCAGTATCATTATACAGACGTTTAGCCCTTTTGCAGGGAAAGAAAAAAATTCTTCCGATACAGAATTCACTCTGTATGGGCCTGAAAATTCTTTAATTGCCGCTCTTTCTATGACGATACTGATTAGTCAGTATTATCATACAAACGTTTAGCCCCTCCCCAGCTAACACACATACTGTACCTATGTTTTTACTATATGCCGATATTTCTACACAGAGGGTCAATTGGCTTTGCTAAGAATACACTTTTCTAGTAAATCCATCAGGAATACAATTAGAAGAGTTTGAAATTCTGGAATCTCTCATGACTCTGGAAGTGAGTCATAAACTTAATAGACAAGCTAATAAGTTCACTTACACAATAATAATAATTGTTATTGTATTTTTTCAGTTGCTGTTTTTCCTGACTACAAATTTGTTCGTTAGCAATCGCAAAAGAAGGAATTGTAAATTTTAAAGAAGTCACAAAATACATGATCTAACTTCATTTCTATGGCTTATGAATAGGGCAAGAAAGTTTATGCTATTTCAAACATTCCAATATTTAAAAAAAAACAATTATTTATGCCCAAAATATGTACAATAGCACACAAACATGCAACGAACCTAATTTAGCCTGACCCACCCTAACCTTAGCTAAACCTATCCCCACCCTCACAACTTAACAGACAAAAAAACGTTTTAAACGCCATAAGCCTCCAAAAAAGATCTAATTTTTGCATGCATATTTTTACGTTTGTCTGGTATTGCCGCCAAAACAATTTGCATATTCAAATTCAGTTGTGCAAGATCTTTCCAACAAAGTATAGTTTAAATTAGCGAGGGGACCCTATATTATGATTACACCAAATTTTAGCATATTAACAACACACACATTCAGTTTGACCTACTCCACCTAATATGTATCCCATGTCACTTGTATGTAAGATTGCTTCTACAACCTACGTGGCGTTAATTCGAGAAAATATACAAAAATAAATATTAAATTTAGTAAACATTAATGCACGCTATTATAAATAAATATTGATGCATTGACAAAAGAAGTTTTTTTCATTGTGACTTAAAAACAGCCAAAGTAGGTGTACCATGTTGCATTTACATGCATAAAACACTAAAAGTAAATAGAATAACAATAGAACAACATGTTCAATATTTAACATGAAAGTAGGAGAAAAACGATACAATTAATGTGAACATTTAAACACAACTGGTTATTAATCGTGTATGCACCTACTTTCAACAGTAGACTATAACTTTTCAATTAAAGAGACACGGATTATCAGCCAATAATGTCAAGGCCAATATAATGTAGATTCCAATATAATGTAGATTTTAAAGTTGATAAAAAACACCCAAGGAAATTATTTATGATACAAAATAACAAATTCATTTCACAGTTTCATCCAAACTGAAATATTACGTTTTAGAAATTCTTCAAGAAATCCAAGAGAAAAGAAAGCAATGAATTCTGAAAAAAAATCTAAACCACTGACACTTGCTAGTGCACTAAGTGAACCACTTTTTTTGTTGCAATTATTTTGTGTGCCTCTAACACCAACCAATAAGTCAAATTTTTGCATTAATATTATTAGACGATGTACTTATGTGTATCAATGTGTTCTGATGATTTCCGTATTTGTATTCTATGCATCCTTTTTGATAGAATTGAAATTCGAACCAGGAAATAAACGTATGCTACACTTCCTAAGCGAACCAATGTACTTATTCTTCGTGCTTTATTTTATAACAGTTATGCACTACGGTATTAATGCCATACTCGTTAATTTAAATAGTGTCAATTTCAGAGCACTCTATACACTATTAACACAATGTGAATTGCAGCCAGGAAGTAACAGTTACAGCAAGTTACAAAATATTTCGAGAGGAGTGCTTTGTGCTTGTACATTTCGTATATCACTACTAGTTTACGTTGTGTTCTCGGCAATTATTAAAAACGAAGAAGAAGTGCCTGACCTGCCAGCCACGCCTTTAAAAATTATTCTAGCTATAACGTTTATGTTGCCACTTTTATGTCCTTTTGTAAGCGTCCTATTATTCCTAGTTATTCTCCTCATATATGAATACGTTAGGAAAGAGTTAAATCATATCCAGAAAGATATGATCAAAGTTAAAAATCCTCGCATGTTACATGAGTCAATTAGAAGATATTTGCTTTCTCATAACAATTTGTTACAACTTCTTTCAAAAGTTAATGCATGTTTTTCTAATGTCATAATGGCAACAACAATATATCAATGTATGATCGCCGGCATATATGTTCGCTTAGCCATGAATGCATGGAATGAAACAGAGTTTCAACGCCGAAAATATTTTTTGTTATTCATAATGCCGTTGTATTCCACCGTTTGCATCTTCATGTGGATGGTCTATGCGCCAAGACTGAATAATCAGGTAATTTTCCACACAGAAGTTAACATTCTAAACGAACATTTGTAAAATATTTGCGAAGAGAAAAAAAATGTCATAAACTGGCAACAAAAAAAAGCTGTCGTCTACAGCGAGTATAAATTTGCTCTTTTTAAATTAATTTAATTTTTAATTTTAACTGATTCAAATGAAACAAATGGTAAAATGGTTAACACTTTATATAATAAATGCTGAAATATTTGCAAAAGGGCATAAAATTTCATTTTAGTATGATGCAGAGTGATTATTCAAATTATATATTAGCGAACATTTCAGCTCAAAACAATGCAAACAACAAGTGTTCTCAAACTTGTTTACACAATGTTCAGCATTCTCATTTTGTGCACAATTACTTTTGCTATTAAATATGTATTTCTTTTTCCTTTCTATTAGATACTAAATTCTCTCATTTCAATAAAACAGACAGTATTATTGAATGAAGAAGCAAAAACGAACTTCTGCAACGTTACGAAAACTGGAGTAATTACATTACTAGTAAAATGAAAGTTACTTTTTTGCACGAACATTTAAAAAACGACTCATAACGTACTAGTGTACTTTTGGTGTAAACGGGAAAAGTTCGATCAAAACTTCTTGTGGCAATTCCGTGCATAAAGTAGAAATTAGCTTCATTTTAATATGAAACCAATTTTAAACCTACAGTACATAGTGTAAAACATAACTACGATATGCTTTTAGAACAAAAGTTCAATTGCAAATTTTACAATTAGCAAGTAGTTTTCTATGTAAACAGGGCAAAACAAGACTAATAGAAGCATATTGGAACCTCACACATTTGTGACCAGGACCAGATTCTGACCCTTTCTCTAAGGGGTGGCAACCGCCTTTAGTGCAATTAGAAAGAGAGAGAGATAGATGGTCTTTGTTTCTGTTTTTCGGTGACCATAAGAAAGATGTCTACCATCTACCTCCTGACTTCTATACCTCCTATTTCTTTGCTTATCGAAGTTGTTGGGAAAAAAATAAACTTTGATGAAGGACGACGATGTTCCTTGTTAAACCCCTTTATTCATCTTTGTATTGAATGTAGAATCTAAACATGATTAAAAAAGATTGATGGCGATGACCATGGGCCCATCTAGCGCGAACGATGTTGTTGTGTAGAAATGAATGGACCACGAACTATTTGGACGGTGGCACTTTATAGGCTTGGGCCTGTGTGCACCTGAACGGAGCGCCCAGGCCCAAGTGGCCACGCTCCAAAGATTTCCCCGCCATCTCCACACAACCGAAAAGTGGTAAACAACTAACTCTTGAGATAGTTTGCCCTCAAGAGAAGGGGTGATGGTCTGATGGAATGAAAAAGCAGGGATATCGCATTCCAGGCTAGCATTTGGACAACACACTAACATTCTATCTATACAATGCAAAAGTACTAATTGGTAACTGCAAAAATTGTAAGCAAAAGAAAAGAGCAAGTTATTTTTTTTCCAGGTATGCCAAAATTTCAATTGGAATTTACATTCAGTCGTTTTGTAAAATGTTTGAACAAAAAATAAGTTGCCATTTGTTCTAAACGGTGTGTAACATAACAAAGTATTAAATCTAGTAGCTAACGATTTGTATACATATAATATTAGACTAACTGTTTCAGTTGTTGTAAGATTAGAAAAGTTTAAAGCTTACAAACACGATTTAAAACACGATTTAAAACACGATTTAAAATATATACTTAAAAGGTTTTTCGTCAATCGGTTCAATGTACTTATTATTTACATGCATTACATTATACATGTTTTGCTTATCTTACCACTATTTACCCTATTTCCCACTTTTTATTGAATGATTAAAAATCTTTAAATTTTTTATTAATCAAAATTAATAACCCTATAGACCTACAGTCTGTAAAATGTTATTAACGCTTTGTAACGGTACACAATAATAACACATAATTTTTTTTATTAATAAATACCAATAAATACTTTTTACTCAGATTCTAAACTGGCTCTGCTACATCCAAACATTTTTGATAAAACCAACTGGAATTCAATTCGGAGATTTCAACGTGGTGGATTACCTCAACATTGTAGAGGTGAATACTCGTTACCGGTAGTTCATCATCATTTCCTGTACCTTATCCCGCAAGCAGCAGGGTCGGCCTTGCTGGTTCTAACTCTCCACTCATTCCGATTTTGCACCAAGCCCCCAGTGACCCCACATGCCACCATATCCCGTTTTACGCGCACATCCCAGGTTTGCTTGGGTCTTCCTCTACCCCGTTTTATTCCCAGGTCTAAGTTCATTGCCTGTCTCAGCAGCCCATCTTCTCCACTCCTGAGGACATGCCCAAACCACCGCAGCCTATTTTCCTGCATCTTTTCTACTATATTTGTTACCCCTATACTACCCCTAATAAAATCATTTCTGATCCTATCCCTTCTGGTCACCCCACTCATAAACCTTAGCATTCTCATCTCAGCTACCTGCATTCTATCCTCATGCACCTTCTTGATTGCCCAACATTCTGACCCATACAACATAGCTGGTCTGACTACTGTTCTATAAAACTTTCCCTTCAATTTTATAGGTAACTTCCTGTCACATAAAACCCCACTAGCCTGCCTCCACCTATGCCAACCTGCTTTTATCCGGTTTGTGATGTCTAAGTCTAAGCTCCCATCATCTTGCAGCACAGATCCTAAATATTTGAAGTCATGCACCTGCTGCATTAAACTGTCCCCAAGTCTAATCCCCTCATTCAACTGTTCTTTCCCATCCCACTGAAATTTCATGTACTCCATTTTTGCCCTACTTATTTTCAACCCCTTTGATTCCAAGGCATTCATTGTCTCCTCTAACCTTATCTCGAGTTCCAATTTGGATTCCTCAACTAAGACTATGTCATCTGCAAACAGCATACACCAGGGGACCTCCTGCCTCACCCCTGCCAGTAACTCATCCAGGACCAAAATAAATAGATATGGGCTAAGTGCTGAGCCCTGGTGCACACCAATCCTAACACGAAAACTGTCAGAGAACCCCCAGGCAGTCTTAACGCTTGTCCGTGCATCCCTATACATGTCCCTCACCATATCTATATAACTCTCACCCACCCCTTTCTTCTGTAAGACCTCCCACAATAACGTCCGTGGTACTCTGTCGTAGGCTTTCTCTAGATCTATAAATACCATGTGTAACTCTTTCTTGGCAGCCCGAAACTTCTCAATAACATGCCTTACGGCAAAAATAGGGTGCATTGTGGATTTTCCTGGCATAAACCCAAACTGACTTCCCCCAATTGCAGTTTTATGGTACCTAACTTGGCATACATGTCCGCATATTTCTTATGCTTTGCTAAGGCTACCTGCTGTTTGGCCTCTATCTTGGCATGCTTGTATTCTATCTAGGCCTCCCTGCTTCCATCGTGCCACCAAGTCTTGAAAGCATCTTTCTTCTTTTTAACTGCCATCTGTACCTCCTCATCCCACCACCAAGTTTCTCTGTCTAATCGAGACCCCCTACTCGTACTGTCCCTAGTACCTCGTTTCCACAATCACGGATCTGTTGTGCTACCCTTGTCCACAGCTCTCCTGCAGTGCCATCTAAATCCCATGCTATCTTACCTGCCATTTTCTTAAACTCTTCCGCCTTGTCTGGTAATGCCCATCACCTAATTGCTGTCTCTCCTCTATGTCTGACCAATTGTTTTGCACCCCTAGGTTTTAGGTCTAACACTACTAGCCTATGTTGTCCCGCTAAGTTTTCACTTGGTATCACTTTACAATCCTTGCACTCGTTTCTATCCTCACTCCGAATCATGAAGAGATCAATCTGGGATTCTCCTGCCCTGCTCTTAAAAGTAATCAAATGTTCCTCTCGCTTCTGGAATAGTGTTTGCTAAAATTAACTTATGTGCCACTGCTGCCTCCAGGATACTCTCCCCTACTTTATTTCGCTCTCCATAGCCCCACCCACCATGTACCTCTTCATTCCCTTCCCTACCTCTACCTACATGTCCTTTAAAGTCCCCACCAATTATGACCCGTTCCTTCCTACTCAGGCCCAACATCAGGTTATCAAACTGTTCCCAGAATGCTAGCTTCCTGGCTGTATCTAATCCAACCTGGGGGCCATATGCACTAACTACATTTATAACAATGCCACCCCAAACTACCTTTACTATTAACAGCCTACTATTTATCCGCCTAACCTCAACCACACTCTGTCTGAGTTCCTGATCTAGGACAATTCCCACTCCATTTCTACCCTCCTCACTACTTGCATAAATTAATTTATACCCATCCCCAATGTCCCTGGATTTATCCCCTTTCCATCTTGTCTCCTGCAGACATGCAACATTTACCCTCCTAGCCTTTAGAACACTAGATAACTCCCTAGTCTTCCCTGTCAAACTCCCTATATTCCAGGTGCCAAACCTAAGTTTAGTACCTCCACTTCTACCACTACTTCCAAGACCTCCTTGTTGTTGATGCTGGACTCGCTTCTTTAGCCCCACCCATCCACTGTGGGGTAGCCCTTGCCAATTTGTCACAGCCACCGGGCATTGCAGCTGCGCGTCGCTTATGGCGGGGGACGCCCTAGCCATATTCGGAATACTATTTCGAATCAACATCATATGTTTTGGCAAATTTTTACAACCGGCTGCCAACCTGACGTCGACCCTCCACTTTGGCACCCGGGCTGGGAGACCGGCAATGGTGTGGTTTTGTTTTGGTCTGCCCTGAGTATTTTATGCCCTCAGTACCCTCCATATCTAGCGGGCATTCCCCTATCTGCCACCTGGGGAGGCACCCGATAGGGGACCAACTACCCCCACGGGTACTCGGGTACTCGTTACCAGTAGTTAAACTTAATTAATCATAGGCTCTGATTTCGTGGGGATGGCATGCTCAATAGGCCTAAGCAGTGTAATGACCCGCCAACTGAAAGTCCCCATAATTTTCAACACTGTGCTCCGTTTGAAGGATATTCGTTACCGGGGTACTCGTTACCACGGGTACTCGTTAACGGTAGTTAAACTTAATTAATCATAGGCTCTGATTTCGTGGGGATGGCATGCTCAATAGGCCTAAGCAGTGATGACCCGCCAACTGAAAGTCCCCATAATTTTCAACACTGTGCTCCGTTTGAAGGATCAACTGATTGAGCAATGAAATTAATAATGATATTTACGTAAAATATTGTGATTAGCACAATATGGCCTCAAACAAGCAACGCTACAACCTATAGCATCTGCTCATTTTGGCACTAAATCAGTACCTAAATCAGTGTTTCTCAAACTATTCCCAATTGTGGACCACTAGATAATTATCAATGCTAATGCGGGCCACCTACTTTTAAAAGGTTAACTGCACAAACAGTGCACACGTACTGCAGTACATTATTTGTAAATTATTATAAAACTAGTGGGGTAACCCGTGATAAATGACGGGAGCAAAATTCACAGGCAATTGTGCCCATCATTAGAATTTATTTTCCTCTGCCCTTTTATGACGTCAGACAAAGTAACAAACCAATTAGAAATTGATGACGTTCATAAAAAGGCGGAACAAAATAAATTCTAATGCTGGGCACAAGTGCCTGTGATAAATACTAGTTTAATTTTGAAAGAGAAAATGAGATTTTCATTTTCTCTGGTGTGCGCATGTGCGTCGTTTTTTTCTTTTTTTTTTACTCCTTTCATTTCAATTTCGGTTTCCCCCTTTTTTTTCCCCTCCACGTTTCCCTCCCTCCCCCTCTACACTTTCCAACCTTTTTTCCTCTCCAATTTAATATCATGGGGTTCTTGGATGGGGAGTGTGCAACATATAGTTGACCTTGAGAAAAAAAAAGCGGTTCATTTATTCATTTAAATTTATATAAATTCCGACGTGCTTCAAGGTTTTTGTCCTTAATTGTTTTATATGTTCTTTCTAATTTCCGTTCTGATAGTTGGAGTGTAAATATATTTTTTCTATGGTCCCCTCTGCGGACCATATGGCACACCGCCACGGAGCACCAGTGGTCCGCGGCCAACAGTTTCAGAAACATTGACCTGAATAGTACCCTAAATGAACACCTCCTTAAGTTTCTGAAAAATCGGTGCCTATGCCATTATTATAATTTTTTATTAATATATTTGTGAACAACTTATAGGTAATTCTTTTAACTGTTGACTATGTGAATTTGAGCATAACCAATCGGAAAAAAGATGGTGTAAACCTAGACATGTTCTAGAAGAAATATTAAAACAACATCCAACTTCAACGTGGAACACCATAAAGCAGCATTTGTTTACTTGTATTTAGGATACATAAGATAAACACTTATAGTCAAATACCTGGTGAATGCACAGTAAATCTATATTTTTCTTTATATTTACTATAGTGATGTGCCATTTGAAACGTTTCACAGAAAGTTTGTTCAGTTACACTTTTCAGACACCCTTGAAATACTTTGAAATTTGATGAAACTAATTAAAAACTTGTAACATAGGCCTAGCCATTTTACATGTACTACTACAGTAACTCAAGTAATAATTGACGATCAATCAAACACATGAAATTATGCATTTGATGCAAGCATTCTACACATTACCCTAGATACTTGTTAATTATAGAGAAATGTTAATAATTACTTATGATATAAACTTACAGTGAGGTTAAATGCCATAAGTTTCAAAAATTTAAATTTAAATTTAAATCAAAACAGTAATACATTTTGAAGTTGTAATACGCTTAAACATGTATCTAAAACTTGATTAATTCAAATTGAGCAATGCTCTCAGCACAAAGTAACAAGCCATTGTAGCACATGTTTACAATTTATATTACCATTGTTCTTTCTAGTTTTTAAAATTTATTTGATATTCAGAATTATATTTATTTTTTCTTTGTTAAATTCATGATATTGATCACGAATTTTATGTCCAATTTACATATGTTTAATTTTCTTAATTCACATAAAATATTGCAAGTAAAGTGAACTTACTGAAGTTCACTTTTAAACCCACGATGACTTCATTTCATTCTTTAATACATGTACGAGCCGTATATATGCTAGTGGTAACCAAATGTTTTTTGCACACAGCATAGTATATTCTGGCAAAATTGCGGCACACCTAGAAAAACTCATAGCACACTATAGTCAGCAGTGTGAGTGTGCCACAGTACACCCTTTGGAAAGCATTCGTTCAGTATATACAATACATGTAATATGAGAGTTGTGTTCATTTTGCATTTTCCAATTAAATTAAGATTTGAAAATATTAGATTACTAGTGGGGTAACCCGTCATAAATGTCGGGAGCAAAATTCACAGGCAATTGTGCCCTGCATTAGAATTTCTTTTCCTCCGCCCTTTTATGACGTCAGACCAAGTAACAAACCCAATTAAAAATTGATGATGTTCATAAAAGGGCGGAGCAAAAGAAATTCTAATGCTGGGCACAATTGCCCGTGATAAATTCTAGTTTAATTTTGCTACTATTAATTGCTCCCCTTTTTCCAACGGCATGCTAGGAGGAGGCTATCTCACTGTAATTGCATCTACTGTGAAAATCTATATTTTTGTTATAATCTGTTATAAATAAATAATTTATTGGCACCAGGTTATTTTGTTCTTATTCCAAAACACTTTCTTGTTCATTATATCAGTATAAAGCAGATGTCTAACATTTCTAGGAATATTTATAATCACTACTTTTTATGTTGTAAACAATGTCAATGGTAGTTTATAAATAGGGACGGACAAAAGGGACACAGTCGCAACTGTGCCACAACCTAAAGCCTCCCAAACTCACAAGCTCACAAACGCATCCGGGCGCGCGGACTTTTGACTTTCCTTACAGTTTCGTGACCTTTTGGTTGATGACTTTAGCAGGCCTTTGCTGAATCCTCTCCTAACGTCTCGTTCTCCTCTAGCTGTTTCTTCAACTTTCGTCGGTTCTTATAGTAATTTTCCCAGGATTTTCGCGGCATTTTCAAATTTTCGTCACCAATTTATTTTAGCTAAAAAATCAATAAATTTTAAATCCACTTTATTTCGGTTTATCACATACCCGGTATGTCCGTTAGCTCTGACTGTCAACTACAAAATGCGCGGCAGAGGTCATCGCTATTATTATCAACTAGCTAGTTATCAACCTTAAAACGGTGTGCGGCAAAACAGAACCACGCGAAATTTAGCTTAATTTTCTAACGCTACTGTATAGAAGGGTTAAAGGGTGGAGAGTTGAAACTTGTTTTGTTATAAATGGGCCTATAAACTATCTAATTATGTATTATTTATTTATTACTCTACGATTATTAGTTTCAAAGATATAAGCGTTCAAAGCGTGAAATGTTTTCATTGCAGCTGTACTCCCGATGTTACCCCGTAACTAGCGCGGGGAAAGACGTAGTTCTACATAAAATATATACAAACAGAAGAATTATTGTACCTAGGGTCAGTTGACAATGGAGTTTATTTTCAGAGGATGTTTTGCATAGGCAAACGTATATTTTGGTAGATTTTCAGGGGTACTATTCGGATCGCACTTTACATACCGTAAGTATGGAAAAAAATAGTATACGGTATGCATTAGCAGTTTATTTTGAAAATGTATTTCTTATGCTGCTTTGATATTCCCGTGTATAAGCTTTTGTAGTCCCTTCAAGGCTTTTTATTCGAATCCAACTTCAGTTGAACAATTATAGGCCTACAATAAAGTTAAAAAATATTTATCAAAAAATACTTGTTTATTTTGCTTATGTCTTTATAATTCTAAAACTATTTAATGTCTTTTTGTGTATTTAATACATCGTGATACCAATATCTTCTTTTACTTAGAGGATCTATAATTTACGATATTGGTAAACACACAATGTTTTGTACATTTATAATGACAATGCCATACATGTGATACTTTTAGAAAAACATGCAAAGCATCAAAACAAAATTACATTAGAAACAAAGAGATAGCCATAGTATTATTTCTTTGATTATTCTTTTAGCCGATATTTCATGAACAATTCAATGGAGTGAATTGCAAAATAAACTTCATTACAATTTTACTCATAAAATTGGGTTTATTATATATATATATATATATATATATATATATATATATATATATATATATATATATATATATATATATATATATATAGGTTTATTTTCATTTTATACAAAAGAATAAGTTTACTATGCAAATGTGAGTTATTGTCTTTAAACAAAGCTTAAAAAAGCCATTAAAACATAATGCATGTAATATGTCTTAAATCAAACTTCAAAACATTCATTTCGACTTCATACAGATGGTAACAACAGACCTTTTTTCTTCTTCTTTATAATCGAGAGTAAGATTTTTAGCATGGAATTAGAAAAAAATGTAACACTTGCTAATGCACTTCATACAAATCTATTTTTGAAAGATTTCATCTACGTCCGTTTAAATAATGACAAAAAAAGAAATTGTTTTGAAACGTTTGTCAAGTATTTTGTATTTTTTTGTCACTGTGTATATGCGACAGTTCTCTTCATACTGGAATGTTATTAACGCCCCTCCCACCCGAAGGTTTTAGGGCGATAAGTGTCCCAGTTGTATCTGTACACAAGAACTATAACTCATTTGACTGGGAAAAGCCATAAAGGCACAAAAACCCAGTCAAACTAGGGGAAAGTCACAGAATTAATTAACATATTAAGAGTCAGTTTACGGAGAGTTCTAAGTTAAAATGGCTTCATTATATTAACTTTCCGCTATTATAGCCTCGTTGACTGGGAAAAGCCAGTGGCACAAAAACCCAGTCAACCTTAGCACATCAATCACAAGATTGATTTCATGGCAAGAGCTAACTTGGTTATAGCACTTTAGGTTCCTACATACATCCAATGTATCCTTATATATCTGCTACTATGGCTTTACAGAATTTTTTGGAAAGCTTTAATTAATCTCGGATCTATAAGGTTTTGCCTTTCACATGGCCAAGAAAAACCTTCTCTAGTAACTGCAGCCTGGAGACCTAAGCGGGGTTCTGCCCTTTTACGATCTGGGCATCTCCACAGAATGTGCTCTACGGTGTATTCTTCGTTCCTGCATATACATAGGCCAGGAGTCCCATCTTTTAGGAGGTTGAATCTTTTTAAGTAGATCCCAAATGCCCCGTGTCCAGTTAAAATCTGTGTAACACAGCCAGAGAAAAGATATCCTTCCATACTAGGAACGGGGAGCCATTTAAATGTTTCTCTCCCCTTTGTGGTTTGACTCCAGTCCTATTTCCATCTTGCCAATAGTACCTTATTAGCCTCTTGCTTGAACCAAGAGATTGGCCAACTATGGGCAAGACAGGTTAGGTTCATGGTCCCCTCTTTTGCAAGTTTATCAGCGATCTCGTTGCCTGGCACCCCGGAATGGGCTCTTACCCATATTAAACTGATGTAGAACCCTTCCTCTACTAGATTATCTAATTTATAATGTGCTTTACATGCAATTTTGTTATCTCTACTACTGCTTTTAGCAACACTAGTCAAGGCTGAGTGAGAGTCAGTACAGATTAGGGCTCTACCTTCTGAACCTCTCACAGTTGGTAGTAATGTTATTGCCATATAGATAGCATAGACCTCTGCCTGAAATATAGAGCACTGGTTGGGGAGACGTCCTTTCCACTCTTTAACATTAAGACCGTTCTTCATTATAACTACTGAAGATCCCACCCTCCCATACTTCTTAGAACCATCGGTATAACATTGTAAACTTACTTCGCAAAGGGGTGCTTCCTCCCAGACCCCTACCGGATAAATTTTCCGCTTTGCGGGATGTAGTTTCGAATAGGCCTTATGGTGACTCCCATCTTCCTGAAAGTATTGATTGAGTCTTTTCCCTAGGTTATATTTGTTGCTTGCCAGTAGCCATAGTGGAGCACACTTTGCTAGGATTTGGATTGCCTTGTTCGGTGCAGTACTATATGTTTTAGTGATGGCACGCATAAATGGTCTTTGTAGAGCGTCCAATCTAGAGCTAATCCGCGAATCGCTGCCTCTACTACCCCATATTTCGGCCCCGTATAAGATCATTGGTTCCACCACGCTAAGATAGATTTTCCTTAGCATATGTGGAGCAGTACCCCACTGGCTTCCACAAATATAAAATAGCTTGGTCGCCATAGTTAAACCCTTACGCTGGAGGTATTTAACGTGGTCAATCCACTGGAATTTAGCATCCCAGAGTAACCCCAAATACTTAATGTTGGATTGTAATGGTATGACCTGCCCATACATTACAATCTTGGGACCCCTTTTAATATTAGTGGCAGGGTAAAATAGTGCTGAAGTCTTGCTAATTGAAAATTGCAGGTTGCACTTCTCTGCCAATGCTTCACATGTCAATAAAAGTCGACTCGCTTTAGTTTCAATCTCTTTTGCTGACCTGCCAGTGATAAAAATCACAGCATCATCAGCAAAAGCTTGGAGATCGTCTCCCTCCTGTAAAGCTTCCCTAGTTGTTATGAACCAATCCTCCATCATTGTCAGCCATAATACTGGTCCTAAACAGGATCCCTGGGGGCACCCCATGTTAACACTCTTCTTTACTGGCCCTGATTGTACTGTCCGGTCGACGAAAAAAGATTTAATAATCTTATATAGGTTATCTGGACAACCCATCCTTTGGAGTTGATATAAATCATGGGGTGCCATGCACAATTGAAAGCGTTTTTAATATCAAGGGATACAACCAATGTATGTCTTTTCATAGATTTTTGTACAGCTACTATCTG
This sequence comes from Brachycybe producta, assembly GCA_036925085.1. NCBI lineage: Eukaryota > Metazoa > Arthropoda > Diplopoda > Playtdesmida > Andrognathidae > Brachycybe > Brachycybe producta. The sequence continues at coordinate 1,384,175 of JAUPFP010000049.1, read as the reverse complement.
CTGGAATCTTTCGCAAGCCATGGTTGTACTCCTGCCTTCCCTAAAACCAAACTGTTCATCAGACAGATGATTATTTTGTTCTAAGAAGTGCATTAATCACTTTGCGCAAAGCTTATCTAGGACTTTACCTATACAAGGAAGTAAACAAATAGGGCGTAGCCTGTCTGATCCTTGTTTGGGGACCCAGACAACTATGCCCTCCTTCCATACTTTTGGAAATACCCCACTCAGGTAGCACCTGTTGAGAACTTGAAGTAGGTACCCATCATTACACTCGTTGATATATTTTATAGTTGCTGGAGGTATACTATCCCCGCCTGCAGCCTTATCTGTGTTAATAGTCGCTATAGAGTTAGTCAGTTCCTCCATTGAGAAAGGAAGGTCTTGTTCTGGAAGCAATGTATTTTCCTGGGAAATTAGCCTCAAAGTCTTTTGCTGCTCTGAGTCCAATAAAGGATTATCTATTGGGAAGTACTCATGTAATAAATAACTCATGGTATCCTCCTCGTTAGTAGTCCAGGAGTCATCAGATTTAAGAATACTTCTGATGGTATTTGCTGGCCTTATTTTACCAGCCAGAATTTTGTACGGCAAACTGTACACCTCTTTATTGGATGCTGTTGAGCAGAAATTTTTCCAGGAGTCTTCCCTTGCGAGCTAGCCTTATTTCGGGATCACTGGTTCTTTGAAATCGTTTCCGAGCCCGCCTCAACCTTCGTCTATCCTCTTGAAGTTCTGGGGTCCACCATCGACACGGGTTTTTTGAAGTCCTACCTCTGCTTAATGGCATACTATCTTTGCAGGCTGATTGTATAACCTGTTGAAGGGCCTCAACTTCTTCATCGATACTTTGTTGACCTGTACTTTGTAGCTGAATCTTTACAAGGTCTTTAAATTTTCCCCAGTTTGCTTCCTTCCATTTAAATTTCCTTGGTTTAGGGCCTCTGGGGGAATCGTTATTATTAATCGTCATACTTATATATCTGTGGTAACTCATAGTTTCGACTTGCGGAATCTCCCACTTATCTATGTCTAAGTCTCTGGACAACGTCAGGTCTATCCAACTGATTCCATTGGTAGACATGAAGGTGGGTCCTTGTTCTGGTACATTATTTATACTTAGGTGGTTCATTATTATAAATTCTAGGCAGTAGTTACCCCTATGATCTGCATCATGCGATCCCCAAATAGGGTGTTTGGCATTGAAGTCACCTAATATGAGTTTAGGACCAGGGAGTTGGGTTATAATATTCCTTACATCTTGGATAATTTCTTCAATATTTCTCGAGGGCTCTATATATGTTAATCAAGTCGAAAACTTTTGTTTTCGTTTGTACCCTAATAGTAAGTATGTTTTGACTGCAATACTGTGTGAGTACTACTACACCATGGTTCTCTCTATTCGAAATTATGAGTACTTTAGAACTATGGGAGTGGACTATTAAATCTCCCCCGGCAAAGGTAGAACGCTTTAGCAAAACATGATATGGTTCTTGAATACAGATGATATCATATTCTTTGGCAATGCTTTCTAGACAAAGCATAGCCTCCCGACCCTTCCCCATGTTAAACTGCAGTATTTTCATTGTAAAATTATTCATAGCCTATACTGGACCTAATCCTGTCCCTTAGCAGTTGATATACTGGGCACTTTTTATCTATAACGCTATGGCCCCTTAACCCAAATCCTCTTTTTGCACAATTGCTACAGTCCAAGATGTTGTCATGGCAGTCCGTTACAAGGTGGTTATCTCCACAGTTAATACATCTTTTTTCCTTCGATGTGCATTCCCCTGCCCTGTGGCCGTATTCATTACATTTGAAACACTGTACAATCTCGATATATTCTTCAACTCTATGCCGTGTCCAACCTCTTCATACTATCAGTAGGACAACTAAATGACGAAGGAAAACATGCAACTCGTGTTGAAGATGTAATTCTTGTAACAGTCTTAACATATTACACCTCTATGTTTACTTGTTCGTTCCATTATTTCCATTTTTATCAAAATGCTGCCAAAATGAGGGCACTTTATACGCTATTAACGCAATGTAAAATACATTCAAAAAGCAATAGTTACAACAAAATTCAGTATTTATCACGATGTGTTTTATCAGGTTGGGCATTTGCAACCAGTACAAGTTTTCTTATTCTATCATATCAAAGTTACCCTGCGAATATGAAAGATCTAATCGGCTTTTTTGTATTGTTTACAACTTTCCTTATACACATACCGGTAATTTCAGTAATTCTCTTAACCTATGAATACGCAACACAAGAATTAAAGTGCCTCAGGAAAGACATAACTGATGCGAAAACCTCTTACATGCTTCGACATACGTTTAGAAAATTTCTCGTCACTCACAATTTTTTGTCAGAACTAATTACAAAAATTGATTCCTGTTTCTCTTTCATGCTTTTGACATTCACGGTCTATCAATGTGTAATTATTTCTCTTATTGTGAGATTTGGTTTCAATTGCTTGTGTAAAGAAAAAGCGATTGGTATTTTGATATTTACTAAAATGATGTTAGTGCCTTTATTGCCCACTTTTTTATACATAATGTGGATACTAAAAGGATCAAGACTGAATGAAGAGGTGAGTGAGATTCAAGCTAATAGCAGAGAACATTGTAACAACCCCTCAAGAACGGGGTTCTATTACAGAAAAGTCCTACATTTCATTTTGGAGAGTTCATAGGGGTCTTTTCAACAATGTAGGTATTGTTAGTTATTATGCACAAAGCAATTTTAATAATGCTTTTGGACTTTGTTGTTCCTCTGCCACAGGCCATTTGAACTGCTTGCAGAGTATTAATTCATATATTCAAATTCAAGAGTATTCCTTAAATAAGATTTTTCCACATTGAAACCTCGTTCGGAAGGTACATTTTGAAAATATGTTACAAGGGCATCCATATTGTGATACCAGTCTATAGGCCGGTTATAGAGGAACAACCTGGCGACCGAAATCCTGATCAAAATTTCAGGTGCCAGGTAGCCAATTTATAACATTGACCACATTAGTAAATTCTAATTGTTAAGCTAACGCTCTGCAACGTTAGTAATGTTAACGTTACCATTACCAAACAATTAAAATATAAAAATGTGGCCATTAACACATCTTTTCTTGTATTTAATACAATAAAATGTGAGAAACGTTTTTTTTTATAAAAATTCTGGTAGGCCTATATAAAAGTAAACATTAAAAAAACATTCCAAATGTTTGTTGGAATTGATTCTTCTTGTTGCACTTTCTCTATTCAATATAATGATTTTCGAATGGAGTTCTCAGTTTTTTTTAGCTTTAAAAATATTTTAATTCGTATTCTTTTTATACTTCTACTAGCTTTTGTACCTGGCTTGCCCGGATTTTAAACTCTCAGATTAATTTCTCTGAAAAAGATCAAAGAATATTGGTGCTAAATGTGACACCCAGTAACTCCCGATCCGCCAAAACCATAGCCCAGGGGGTAAACAACTCCTGCTTGTCCCTCCCTCCTCTCTGACTCATACTTCTGAGTCATAGCGAAGTAGCGGATTGATACACTTAGGACCATGGTCACTTGTACCTGGTTACACCTCGTAGGTACACACAGGTCCAAGGTACAAAAGGACCGTGTTCCTCTTTGTTCATAATCCTTATTTTGCTCAAACTTGTTGTACTACGTAGATCTTTATCCGTATCACATCATGGGCTCGAGAATGCACCTTTAATCAAACATATTCATTCTTGTACTCTTGATGTTTCTGAGCAAGGACGAATAAAAGCGTTACAATGAGAAACTGTGTTGTCTTTATGTCTGGAAACAGAGGCCGGAGACACCATAAGGCAAGGAGTCATACAGATCCTGGAGCAGTTACAGCATCTTCATTTGGGTAAACAATAAAGATGCATATCCGTGTTGACAAAGAAAGATGGCCACCATCCTTCTACACAGATTACACCCCTGCACAGAAAGATGATCGCAATCAATCTCCATTCGACTTTTTCTCTAGCTCGAATCTTCTCCGTGCGGGCACCGTGCGATGCAGAGAAGTAACGAGCTATAGAAACAACATCTTCAAATTGGTAAAAAATATAGAGTCGACATCAAAAGCTCCAATAAAACACAGCAACTGTGATAAAAAAAACCGCACCCCTTTCACAGACAATGAAAAAAATTCTGCAGCTTTATATACACTTGTGCAGGTTTCTAGAATTCCGCAATTCTTCAACAATACATTATTTATGTGTTGGTATGGAATTCTGCAGAGATGGATTGCCTACCTTAAGGCATTGAAACTATTTTCCCCATTTCAGCTTCCTAATCTTTTTAAAATAAAATGGTTTGCCTATTAGGGATGACCATCGATAGTATAGAAATATCGATATTTCGATGTTGATATTCGATATAGAACCATCGTTAGTGACCTTTTCGATATCACTATCGATGTCAATATCGATATTTAGCTGGCGAGATCCCATCCTCATTGCCCATCTGTGTAAAACTCGGGAAGTGAATGACGTAGCGAGCTGAAAATAGTTGCATTAACTCGGAAATTCCAGAAAAAATAACCTGTGCAAATTTCATGATGCCAGCCCCCACCGTTCAAAAGTGTGACCACCAGCAACTCGTGATCCTGCCAAAACCATAGCCCTGGGGGGGTAAACAACTCATGTTTGTCCCTCCCTCCCTCTCTACTTAATATTCAAGTGGTGGATTGATACCCTTATGACCATATTCACTTGGACCTGGTTACACCTCGTAGGTGTACACAGGTCCAAGGAATAAAAGGAACATATTCCTCTTTAATAACTAATATTCATTCTTGTAACATTGATGTTTCTATGCAAGAATGAATAAAAGTGTTTACAATATGAAAGCGCATTGTCTACTGTTCTGAAACTAATACTTCTCTAGACAAGTCGGGGACACCACAGGGCAAGGAGACATACAGATCCTTAGGAGCAACATCATCTTCCAGAACAAAAGAAGATGTACATCAATGGTGGCCATAAGAGATGGTCACCATCCTTCTGCACAGATTACAACCCTATGCAGAAGGATGATCACAATCTATCACCATCCGACTACTTCTATAGCTCGAATCTTCTTCGTGCGGTCACTGTGCAATCGAGAGAAGAGACGAGTTATAGAAAAAAGCACATAATGAATAGGTAAATATTCATGAGGACGCCATCAAAGCTCACAAAAGCCTATAATGTGCAAAGAAATATTGACTTTGTTTTACATATAAGATAATAGTTGTTAATACAAAATGGTTTCATGATTGTCAGATGATAACGACACTCGTTTCAACTAAAGATGTTTTATTCCAAGAAAATTCATTTAAACTGCATACAAAGGAGGTAAGTGTTTTCATATTAACATTCATTATACTACGAACTGGCAGATGCCCCTCACTGTACTATTGACCTAAAATTACCATAAAATTAAAAATGACTTATAAACACACAACTCATCACAAATAAGAAAAAATCTAGAAAATTTGGATTTCTAAAATTGTCTGGTTCGCATGATATAGAGAATTGTGTTTGGGCCATAGTTTAAGTTTAATGCGGGGGTTAATATATGTGTACTTTGTGTACTCCTAGCCATTATAATATCTTAGTAAAAATTAACTGAATGTTTAAATGTTAAATTTGTTAATAAACATGTAGATGGTGAATTGACTCTGCTACGTTTACAATTTCCTCGCAAAACCACCAGGAGTTCAATTTGTAGGTGTTGATATGCTCGATTCTCTAGTAGTTGTGGAAGTGAGTTACAAATAAGACTAATTTCTTAAAACAAATTCTTCTTCTTTATATATTTCTTTATTATGTTTTGCAGTTATTTTTTTCATCATTGACATGGCCAATCTATTCCTAAGCAAGCGCAAAGAAGGATTAATCGATTTCTAGAAGAACGCACACGCAAAGCCACAGCATTCTGTTAAAGTAAAGTTGAATCAGATCGTGAACGAAGGAAAGCCATCTTTACCCATTTTCATGACAATTACTAATAAATAGTGTAACAAAACAATGGAGATAGTGCAGGATAAGGATTTTGTCTTTGGCTTCAAAAGCACCGCACCTGTACATCAAAAGTACTCTTAGCTCTCGGCTCCACTAAACACATCTGTCCACTAACCCCGATGGTATACTTGGCTCATTGGTCTAGTGAGTATAGTCGTCCACTGAGGTTAGTGGTTCTATTAGCTAATTGGACGACTAAAAGCCATAGTTCACTTAGCCCTATGGTCCTTTAGCCTAGTAGTCCATTAAGCTCAGTGGCAACTAAGCCCAGCATTTAGTCTTCTTGTTTTAAGCAAATTAAAATTTCTTCTAACTGTTACTTCTGAAAGGAAGAATAACCAGAATTCTAGATGATTTTATTGTTCCCTTTCGTTTGATTATTTTGCAAATTAAAACATAACTAACTCATGAACGCTCCTTCAGTCATGTGTTTTCAGGAGATGTCTAACGAACTTTTGAACTGCATTCAAATGATGTGTATTTATGTTGTCTGTGACGTTACACGTCACGCCTTATTTTTTTTTTTTTTTGAAAGGCTAATAACTGTACTCTTTTAATTTGTGATATGTAAATTTACGTTTATCAAAATTCAACAGCGGCTTAAATGTCTTTACTTGAAAAACTTTTACTGAAAAAAACGTTGCTAATTCTTGTGGTTTGTTTCGCTCGAAACTAGATGAAATATATTGGGAGCGTGAGAGCAAAGCACTGTTCCCGGATATCGCCGACCGCCGACCTAGGATTTTTGAGCCAGTACGTGCCTGTAAAACACGCGACATGTTTTTGACATGACCATTCAGTGCATCATAAATCGTAAATTCCTCAATTTTCTTCAAAACAGCCAAGTATATCTGAACGCACCAAGTTTTATCAAAAGGGTTCCACAAAATAAAAAAAAATCGAGATTGTAATAAATCTATATTGAGACGTTTGGGCCCGCCGCTTATTTTCGCTCTTTAGCGTTTTCGTTTTTTTTAGGTTTCACGCCACCCTGTACTATTTAGCTTCTGGGCCACTCGGTACTTTTGGTACCAAGTGACCCAGATGTCATATCTGTTGATCTTGACCTTTTCGTTTCCCCTCAATTTTTCTTCCACACGAATAAATTTTATTCGTTTTTAATTTGATTTTGTTTTCGTTTCTCCTGTTATCACCTATGTGTGATAACAGGGGATGAATCATGGTTTTGGACAAATGGATCAATCTTTTGATTGGTCCATTTGGTCCAAAATATTGTTTTAACCAATTGTTGAATATGGCCCTGAGAATCCGACTTTGGGATTCTCAGGGTATATAAAGAGTTACATTTTTAATGTCAAAAAAAGGACGCTTTTTAAACTTCTGATTATATACCGAACCTATGGCCGATTTTGGCCCGGTTCTTTTCTTTTAATATTTTTTCTAAGTTATATTTTTATGTGTGTGCAAAACCAGTTCGCCAACTTTGTTTATCTTCGAAATAAACAGATTTTTATATTTAAACCAAGCCAGTGGTGTTTTATTCATCGAAACTTAAATTCCGCGATTGGGAATTCATCATTTGCAGGTCTTCACCTATTTGGATACATCAAAAGGGTCCCAACAGGTGCAAACCTGCAACGCACCAGTGAGTATATTTTTACACGATTCTTAGGGCAGATTTACGGACGAAAGTCTGAGAGATACAGAGATTAAAGATCCTCAAGACTGTGAAGTCTTTTGCCAGAGACTAGTGAGGACATAAAATAGACGTTATATTGGTCTAGTCCTCCCGGGCCAGTAGAATTAGTGGCCTAGCCAACCACTATCAATACGAGTGTAAACTCGCTCGTATTAACCAAAAAGAGCAGATTCTACTAGCGGAAAAAGGTCCGTCACAATATATGGTGGAGGTGCGGGGTAGTTTATAAAACTTGCTACCTCGTTTTGCCCTAAGAAACGTGTTGAAAAACACGAGAACTATCGTAATTCAATTGTGCAAACAATTTTGAAACCAAACAAAATTTTTCGAAACATTTTTACGTTTTTATTGACACAAATTACGATACATAATGATGAATACCAACGGAATAACCGCAAGGTTCTCCCAGCAACTCCAATACAGACGCCGACGTGAACAGCTCGTAAAGGAACGAGCGAAAGCTCGGGAAACACGCCGTGTTGCCCGCAAAACACGGAAGCAGGAGAAAGAAGACAAGCTGAGGGCCCTTGCGTCAGAGAAGCGACTCCAGGAGGAAGAACAGCGTGCTGAAGACGAAGAACGACAAGCCGACACCCGACTCAAGACTGAAGCATCTTCTGAGGCCTCTCGACAAAGCAACGAACAGAAGATGGTCGACCGGTTTGCCGAACTGATGAAAGACGCTACTCCTGAAAGTCGAGAAGAATTGGTGAGACGGTTATGTGGAGAATCGACTCCACGCCGCTTTGAACACACACATGAGAGAAATCTCAGAAATAGAAGCAAATCACCGACAGAATCCGGGCGAAAGCTCAGGCCTGAAGCTCCTGAATGGACTCCAAACCTGGGACCTACGCCATATTCTGAAAAGAATTCGCTACATCCACTCCAGGGTTTTCCGAAGTATACTGGGTCTGAAAACATCCTTCTATATATCGAAGAGTTCGAAGATATTGCGATTGCGCACCAGTGGAACTCCCTGCAGCGATGCAGCCACTTTACTGGTCTCCTTCGAAAACGAGCAATCAAATGGCTTGCTCGTTTCCGCTTGGAATATGGCGAGATCAATTGGATCATGATGAGAAATGGAATAATTAATGAATTCCTATTGCCAGACCAAAAAGTAAGGATGAAGAACGAGCTGTCCGCAAGGACCCAGAAGGACAACGAAACCTTCAAAGTCTATGCGGAAGAGTATGCAGAGATGTATCGAAGGATACATCCCAATGATGACGACTCTTTGTTGATCTCAAGTCTGAGGAAGAGCCTACTACCATCTCTCAAACAGTATCTATTTGGGGCACCTAAAGACAATTTATATGACTTTGTTAAATTTGCAGCCCAAACAGAAGGAGAACTTATAGAGGAGAAGATGCTAGTGTACAGGACGTCTACTGGTAACCAACCGGCCCAGCAGCAGAAGCCTCAGCAGCAGAAGCAACAACAGCAGCAACAACAAAGGAAGCAGACGTGGACTCCTAAGAATCCGGCCACGTCTGAAAAGACGCAGGATTCACAACCAAATCGAGATGGTGGATCGAGACCCCAGCAGAGAAGGAAGTCTACTGGGCCACTCATCTGTTATCAATGTCAGGAGCCTGGACATCGAGCGTTCCAGTGCCCCAACGAACCGAAACCGAAGAAGGAGGAGAACAAGACGACTCCACCAACTCCAGTTAATAGAGTTGATGAACCGTCGGAAACGACGGCGCCAAAAGTTATCCGCGCCGACGAAATCCATGTTCTACCCAATGGAATGAAGATGGTGCCTGTCCTAATAAATAATCGAACGCATTATTTCCATTATGACAACCATCTGACAGCTTTAAACTACTAAGGGCGCCACTCGCACCCAAAGTAGTGACGCCCGAAAAAGAAGATGTCAACGAGAGCCCGAAAGAAGAGGAGTCAACGAAATCTGCAAAGGTTGACGTCACGGTCCGACAGGACCAGATAACGAGAGGATCTATTGGTTTGGCTGCGGTCAACCATGCTGGGATGCCTCCAGGTCTGGGTAGCCTGTGCCAAAACGACAACAGAGAAGAGGAATCCACGACTCCTAAGCAGAGCTGTGCTGCGGTACAGCTAGAGGACTCTCCACGACATGAAGCAGACTTTGGAGATGGGATCCACATCCGTACCATTCACGAAAATGGGAGCCGGCGGAACCCACTGCAAAGTGGGGCCTCTACGTCGTTTGTAAAGACGAACGACGCCAAGATGTCCAATCGAGCAGAACAGATAGTAGTCTCAAAAGGAGCTACTTCTGTTAACAATCAAGCAGAACAGTGTGTGGCGAAAAAGAAAGTAACCACACCTGTTAAAACTCAAGCAGAACAGTGTGTGGCGAAAAAGAAAGTAACCACACCTGTTAAGACTAAAGAAGAGCAAGTAGTTGTCTCAAAAGAAGCTACTCTTGCTAAAAATCAAGCAGAACAGGTAGTAGTCTCAAAAGGAGCTACTCCTGTTAAAACCAAAGCAGAACATGGAGTGGCGAAAAAGAAAGTAGCCACGCCTGTTAATTCGACTGCAGAGTCTAGTCTTCTCTGTCGGTTGAAGAACCAGTGTTGTTCGAAGACGATACAAGATGTCTGGACCAAGTTGACTGAGACAGTCACGCCTCGTGAACTTCAAGTCCAACAACAAGATGAGCAGACGGCTCCCAAAGTTCGTGTGAACTTCGGAGGTCGTGAGTTAGTGATGACTACCGACAGTGGTGCCGAAGCTTCTGTCATAAGTGAGTCACTAGTCAAAGAGATGAAGTTGGTAATGGATCCGCTACCTTTTCCGCCGAATTTGACTGGCGCCGGAGGAAATCCATTAAACATCATGGGACAAGTCATCGTGCCGATTCGAGTCGCCGAAAAACTTGTCAGAGGAAAGCTGATTATCATCAAAGGACGACGTGAGGCTTTGCTGGGAAACGATCTCGGTAAAGACCTCAACCTTTGCCTTGACATGAACACAAAGAAAGTGTATTTTGGAGAGGAACTGTTGCCGAACACTCTCCAAAAGAACCAAAAAGCAGAAGATTTTATTGAAAATCTTAAGAATAAAGAAGAGGAAGATCTGCAAGAGAAACTCCTGAATAAGGGGCCAGCTAAGCTACGTCTGGTCCAGAATCTCGTGCTGGATCCGAAAAAAGTTGCAATCGTCGAGGTCAATGCTCCTGATGATCTACAAGAAGGTAGTCTTCAATTCATCGACTCGTGCGAAAGCACGTTCCAGCAGAGAGGAGTCAAAGTTTCTCCTGGGATCGTCGAAGGAAGAGGAAAGTCTATCCTTCAAATTCAAATCTTCAATCCGTCTGGAGAGGTTATTCACCTCGGAGCCAGAGAAACGATCGCAGAGATCGAGGACGCCATTACAGCTCTTGATGTGCCTGTGGGCCCCTCGATTTATAAAATTGAAGCACAGAGTGACGAAGTGACAGTGCAAGACTATGTCAAATTCCAAGACAGTCTGAATGTCAATCCGAATCGTTCAAGAGAAGAACAAATGGCGATTCGGAAACTTCTCGGAGAATTTAGAGACATCTTTGCCTTCAAGACCTCCGACTTGAAGAAGACAAATTTGGCAAAACACGTGATTGACACGGGTGAAAACCCGCCGGTTCGAGAACCGCTCCGGCGTACTTCACCTGCTCAGAGAGAGATCATCAAGTCGACACTACGTGATATGTTGGATGCCGGCATTGTTAGCCCATCCAAGAGTCCGTACGCAAGTCCGGTGGTGATTGTCAAGAAGAAGAATGGTCAGCATCGATTTTGCGTCGATTATCGCAAATTAAATGCTCAAACCAAATCTGACCAATATCCGTTACCACGGATAGATGACGCTTTCGACTCTCTGTCTGGAGCCACGATCTTTGCAACCTTGGATTTAATATCAGGTTATTGGCAATTTCCGGTGGAAGAAAGAGATCGAGAAAAAACGGCCTTCGTATGCACAAATGGCCTCTACGAATTTAACAGAATGCCGTTTGGTTTGATGAATGCACCTGCGACGATGCAGCGTGCTTTGGATTTGTTACTGGCAGGCCACAAATGGGAGACCTGCCTGGTTTATTTAGATGACATTGTCATCTTTGCAAAGAACTTCGAAGAGTTCATGAAAAGATTGAGAGATATCTTGGTGCTCATCAGAAACGCCAATTTAAGTCTTCAACCCAGCAAATGTTTCTTCGGAGAAGACGAGATCAACTACCTTGGACACAAGATTAGTGCCCTTGGTATTCGACCTGATGAAGAGAAAGTGCAGACGATTCAAGGATTTCCTGCACCGAAAAACGTGACTGACGTCAGAAGCTTCCTTGGAATGACCGGCTACTACAACCGTTTCATTGAAAACTACTCCAAGATCGCCAAACCAATGCAAGCCCTAGTCAAGAAGGACCTGGACTTCAAGTGGAATGACGACTGCGAGGTCGCTTTTGATGGTCTGAAGAAGGCTCTTTGCTCCGCTCCGATTCTAACTTTGTATGATCCGGAGGCAGAAATTGCCTTGCACACTGATGCTTGCGATTACCAGATTGGTGTCATAATCTATCAGTATGCGAAAAACGAAAAGAAACCTGGAGTTCTAGGTTACTACAGCCGAAAACTCCAAGGAGCAGAACGAAACTACGGAACGACTGAAAAAGAATGTCTTGCAATCGTTTATGGCATAGAAAAAGCCAGACCGTATGTTTTCAACCGGAAATTCAAGATATTTACCGATCATAAGGCCCTGTGTTATTTAAGAACAGCACAGAATTTAGATGGCCGATTAGGTAAATGGCAGATGAAACTACAGCCATATGATTATGAGGTAGTTTACAAGAAGGGTAAAATGCACGTGGACGCCGATTGTGTCTCACGTTACGAGAGCAACGTTCCTGCTAATTGGAAGCAGAAAAATGGAGAGATGGAAGCTCTCGAAGATCTTCACATCTTTACTGTCTACAACGATTTCCAGTGGGAACGGGAGCAATCCCTTGATGAAGAACTTCTCCTCATCAAAGAATCACTCCAGCAAGATCGACTGCATCCCTATCACAAAAAGTTTGCGATAGTGGATGGCGTTTTATACCACATGAAGTATGAAGACACCGTGCCAGTACTAACGTGTACTGTGCCCCGACAATTGAGGATTGGGATTCTCGAGATGCTCCATGATGTGCCTGAGGCCGGACATTTCGGATTCACCAAAACGATGAAGAGAATCCAGAAGAGATTCTACTGGAAAACAATGAAAGCAGATGTCGCCGACTATGTCAGGTCGTGCCACATCTGTCAGAGAACCAAACTGTCGCACCAAAAAGTACCTGGATTGTTACAACCAATCATTGTGGGAAAACCGACAGAGTGTTGGGGGATGGATTATGTTGGTCCTCTTCCGAAATCAACCGGAGGAGTTCAACATATCTTGATTGCAGTGGACTACGCGACGAAGTATTGCATCGCCAAAGCAGTGGCAAGAGCAACCGCTCAGGCAGCAATTGCCTTCGTCAAAGATAAAATTGTAAACGAATTTGGAGTTCCTCAGAAGATCATCACTGATCGAGGACCCCAATTTTTGAGTAATGAGACTCAAGCGTTTTTCAAGACCTACGCAATCCAGCATGCTGCCACGACCGCCTATCATCCACAAGCTGATGGGTTGGCAGAAAGAACGAACCATACAGTCATGGAAGTGGTGAAACGTCACTTGGATGTCCTTCAGCAGCAGGCTGACTGGAAAAAGAAATTAGGTGACGCGGTTATGGCCTACAATCTGGTAGAACATAACTCAACGAAATTTTCACCATATCGATTGATGTTCGGGCGCGAGCCCAGGACCACGTTGGACAACATGATGCCACGCGCTCCTATCGTGCCACCGCCCGTAACAGACGAAGCAGAGCAGTCCGATCCAGCTTTGGATGCTGCTAAAAAGAATATCGAAGCTGCCCAGGAGGTGCAGAAAAGAAATTACGACGAGAAGCATCGTACGATTCCGGACTATAAGCCGGGTCAGAAAGTGCTGATAAGAGATCGTGTGCCAAAGCCAGGAATGGCTCAGAAACTCATCTGGCCATACAAGGAACCCTGCCTTGTCACGAAAAAGATAACCGACCTAGTCTACGAGATTGAGTACGTCACTCGATCTGGTCTGACTATGAGAGACACCGTCAATGTTCAGCAAATGAGACCCTATTTCGAGGCCACTGACCTGAGGGCTCCTCAAACAAACTTACCTGATGACATTGAAGAAACTACCAGCGCAAAGGAAGAATCCGACGCTGATGAGGAAATTATCAACGAAGCAGACGACAACTTACCTGTTGAGAATACTCCAGAAGTTCATCGTGAAAAAGAAGAAGTTATCCCCGATGCCAGCCAAGAAACTCATCCGGAAACTTCTGAAAAAGAAGAAGAGGAAGTTCCAGAAATTCCTCTGGAACCACCTAAAAGGAAACGCGGGAGACCAAAGAAAACTGCTCCAAAAGAACCAGTCCAATTGGATTCCCGTGTGCAAACACGTGGTGGAGAGAAGAAAAATTATGCAAAAGCTAATTTACCGCCAAGATGGGCGAAATTTGGCGTTAAAACGGTCAAATTAGACCCAGAGAGTCAAGAAAAAGCATCAAGGGATGCAGAAATTCGAATTTGCCGCCTTGCGCAGCGCCGCCTGGTGGGAGAAATCGAGAGAAGAGCAAAAGAAGAGAAACCGGAAATAGCTAATAGCTCCGCCTCTTCTAACCCGGAAATTAGACTTGGCAACCCTGTAGAACCACGTGGGGACGCCGCCGCCATTTTGGACGCCACTTTCAAATTCACTTCTGAGAGAGAAGCACGCGAAAGTAAAGTTTCGCGATTTTCTACTGTGTCAAGTGTTAAAAAATTTATTTTTAAGAAGAGAATGCCGCGTTCCTTTGGAGGAAAGTCTACCAGCAGTGAGGACTCATTCAATTTTACGGCCTTATTTGGAGAGGGCCACGATGATGATGTGATGGAAATCGAGGACGCCGCCCTAAAGCCCGGAGCAGCCATCGCGGCTGAAAAGCCTTTAGGCAGCAATGCCTCGACTTCCAGCAAGGATAAGAACGATTCGGGCAACTCTTTGAAGAAACGGAAGAGCCCCGAATCGGAAGATGACTTGGTAAATCGTTTCGTTCCTCTAATGAGATCTCCGCCTCCTCAGTTAGGTGATCCAGAACCGGACATCTACATGGGACCAGCCCGGGACCCGAGACAGCAGTTCCCGCGACCCCCAGAGGAAATGGACACGCCGCCCGGCAGTGATGCCGAAGGGGGAGTACCAGCCGAATTGTACTCCTCAAATCGCCGGGGCCACACCCGAGGAGAAAGGAATGCAGACAAAAGGGCTATGAAAGAGTGGATAGCCCGCCAAAATGAAGAGTGCGTCAGGAGGGGCCAGAAGCCCATCGAAGTCCCTGAAGTCGGCACCGTACTACCGACCACCAGAAAACCAGTCCGTGATGCGTCTCCTGCCAACAGTTGGGCTACGATCGACCAGCCCATCGTTCGAGGATACCGGCCGGAGTTAGCAAAGAAGCTGGTGCTGCCAGGACCAATTTCGGTCCCAGCACCACCAAGAGAAGTATCGTCTACATCTCTACCGCCCGTTATCCCTTTCAGGCCACAATCGACAGTGACTGTCGTCCGGGAGGGAAACAAGAGGAGGGAAGTCCACTTCGACCGCCGATCGCCGCCGAGGGACCGACCAAGAGATATGAGACGACCGAAAGGTCAGGGGTCCGCTGCCCGCCGAAAAGCTCGTCGGGACGAACAATTCCAAGGATGCCAAGGACACCCTGCCATTCCAGTAGAAGCGCCGTCTCAGGGAGCGATCCCTAAGCCAGCAGCAAAACCTAAGTCGCCGTCGCCTTCAAAGACGACACCAGAAGAGGAACAGGAGCGCCAGCTGCGTCTCCTTAATAATGGTTTAGTCTCCTTTTCTAGACGCGGAGGACGACACGCGCTCCGCTACTTGGGAGTCTTCAACAGTAGGAGGGAGATATCAAGCGAACGACCACGACCCAGGAGAGATGTCCTCTGGACCGCTGTCGTTTTGGAGATGCCAGGATATCCCGCCGTCGTCGCACTTCACGCTAGCGAGTCAAATGTCATTCAATTAATCCACCCTGGGACTCGGGAGCAATCCCGCACCAGGACTCTAGAACTCATCGCCGAGACGATGTTGGCCACCCTGATTCCCGATCGGAACCAGGACCGAAGATTTCGTCACCACTCGCCGAGGGCCATCGAGAGGGACTTCTCCGCCACCAGGATGTTGGACTTCGTGGAGGCCACCGTGCTAGCCACCTTGGAGCGGTCGACTGTCGTCCCGCTGGAGACGTTGGAGCGGCTCTACGAGACCACCACGGAAGGAGAATTCGGAAGGAGGGATCGACGCGGCCACCTATCACCGGAGCCATAGAGAAGGATGTCCACAAGAAACAGAATCATCGCCGGACCAGTTGGCGCGATGATCGAATCTAATTTCTAGTCGAAATTAATTTATTCCAGAAAATTTTGTATAATTTTTTATCAGAATCAAATAATTTTATTTTGTTGTTGTTGTGATCAAATACCTGTGATACCCCTGGGTTTTATTAATTTAGATCCAGTCGGGGGGAGGGGGATTTTTTTTAGGAAAATTGTCTTGGAAAGTAGGGTACTTTCCGCTTAGTCGGGGGGAGTGAGACGTTTGGGCCCGCCGCTTATTTTCGCTCTTTAGCGTTTTCGTTTTTTTTAGGTTTCACGCCACCCTGTACTATTTAGCTTCTGGGCCACTCGGTACTTTTGGTACCAAGTGACCCAGATGTCATATCTGTTGATCTTGACCTTTTCGTTTCCCCTCAATTTTTCTTCCACACGAATAAATTTTATTCGTTTTTAATTTGATTTTGTTTTCGTTTCTCCTGTTATCACCTATGTGTGATAACAGGGGATGAATCATGGTTTTGGACAAATGGATCAATCTTTTGATTGGTCCATTTGGTCCAAAATATTGTTTTAACCAATTGTTGAATATGGCCCTGAGAATCCGACTTTGGGATTCTCAGGGTATATAAAGAGTTACATTTTTAATGTCAAAAAAAGGACGCTTTTTAAACTTCTGATTATATACCGAACCTATGGCCGATTTTGGCCCGGTTCTTTTCTTTTAATATTTTTTCTAAGTTATATTTTTATGTGTGTGCAAAACCAGTTCGCCAACTTTGTTTATCTTCGAAATAAACAGATTTTTATATTTAAACCAAGCCAGTGGTGTTTTATTCATCGAAACTTAAATTCCGCGATTGGGAATTCATCATTTGCAGGTCTTCACCTATTTGGATACATCAAAAGGGTCCCAACAGGTGCAAACCTGCAACGCACCAGTGAGTATATTTTTACACGATTCTTAGGGCAGATTTACGGACGAAAGTCCGAGAGATACAGAGATTAAAGATCCTCAAGACTGTGAAGTCTTTTGCCAGAGACTAGTGAGGACATAAAATAGACGTTATATTGGTCTAGTCCTCCCGGGCCAGTAGAATTAGTGGCCTAGCCAACCACTATCAATACGAGTGTAAACTCGCTCGTATTAACCAAAAAGAGCAGATTCTACTAGCGGAAAAAGGTCCGTCACAATATAAATAAAATTGTAGTTTGGTCTGTTTTTGTCTGTGTTTGTTTTGGCAGCAGCGCAAACGACTGAATCGGTATAAAAAAATTGATTTCAACTAACACAAATAAAAAACGCAAACACTGATGCAACTAGCAACAACAACAGAACCATTATGATCAGTTTTTAACCAAACATTAATAGAAAAGTAATAAATACGATGTAGGAGGATTTCGGCTAATATTGCAAGAATATAAAAGCAAGTGCAACCATTACAAGCGAATTATTAGAAACTAGCCATCTTACTTAAATCTTACAGGTCCCTCTAGTAATTATTCAATTTGAATCACTAATATCACTGTCTACACCTCCTAAACATCTATTATTGCAGTTGCAGCCAATATTCAACAAGATTTTCTAAAAAAAAAATATATACGCTCCTATAGTCAACATGAATTTTGAAAAAATATATAATAATCACACACTTGCCAGTGCTTTCAACAACATTCTATTTTTAATAGATTTCTTCATCGTCTCTCTAAAGGAAGACAAGAAAGAAAATTCATGTAAAACTATTGTCAGACGTACAGTTTATTGTTCTCAGTGTTTTCTTGCAGTATTACTCATTTTAATTGCCGTGTGTTTGTTTAGTAACGAGCGTACTCCACAAGCTCTCGATGATCTTGCACTCTCAATAAGTGTACTTCACTACACTAGCATAGCAATTTGTATGATGCATTATTTTCATATTAATTCAAATGCTGCCAAAATGAAAGCACTTTATGTATTATTAACACAATGCCAAATGCACTCACAGAGTTACAAGAAAACACGGCATATCACTTGGTTCGTACTTTTAGGATGGACATTTGCATTCGTCGTTGGTTGTACAAGTTTGACATTTTTTCTAGTTAAACTAGGAATATCTGCATCAGTGAACCCAGTTTATACAGGGATTAATGTTTACGCCATTTTACTAATACATACGCCAAGTTTTATCCAGACACTATTATTTTTGTTTATTTTGCTTACCTACGAATACATGAAAGACGAGTTAAAGTGCATTACGAGAGAACTTACTGAAGCTAAAAGAAATTACAAGTTGCGACGTACATTTCGAAAATTGATCGTTACTCATAACTTTTTCTCAGAACTTCTTCTAAAAATTAATTCATGTTTCTCCTTCATACTTGTGACAAACACAGTTTATCAATGCATGCTTATAGCCATTTTTGCTCGAATTATGCTTAATCTCTATCTTTCGACCAATTACTCAGCAATGTTACTTATTATACAACCAATGTTTTGCATTATATACAACTTTGTATGGATGGTTTCTGGAACATGTTTGAATGAAGTGGTAAGTTAACAAAAAAATGCCGTGAAACACTTTCTCTATAATTAGGTCCAATTCTCCCACTATGTGTGGCGAAAAATTTGCAAACACTTTATTTAACTTGCACTAAACATACGCCAATTAGGCCTGTATAAATAATCTTTATTTTAGCTTTGGTAAGTGAATGCCGACACTAAAAACGGTCAATTCATAAATTTAGTGTTTGGTTTTCAGTGCTTAAGCTTTGTATCCACTTGCTGCGGTATCACGGTATCACCGTTGCGTATTGTACACGTATCATTTGCTGATATGGATATGGTGTACACTGTACACGCTACTTGATGTTTCTCGTATCATCAATGCGTTGCGTTTCTAAATACACAATACGAGATTGCAGACATCCCAGTTTCATCTAGATTCCTTTCAACTGCCGAAATATTGTGCAACGGAGTGACCGAGCGCGCTGCCCGTCCCAACTTACTCCACCGCGTATCGTGTCATTTCTTTGATGTGACGGGAAAAAACCGACAAATGACCGATTGGGTTCGTTGCGTTTCTTTGTATCATATTTTGATACGGAATGGTGCTACGCTAGCTGTATCCATTGATATGCATCGTGGATACAATATGCAGAAATGCAACAAGTGGATACCCAGCTCTAGTGTCACTATACGTGTGTCCTCACGTTTTGAATTAGCGTTTGGTTGTTAGACCCAGAAGTGCCCAAGCCTCCTGAAGGAAATAGAGACTACCCCCTACTATTAACCCCTGGAACCTATTCTAAATTGGAAGAAAGCGTTTTTATAATAACTTTTAAAAGAAACTTTTCATAACGTTTTCTAAAAGTTTCAATTGTCATTATCATCAAATACTATTAACATACTCAGAAAATTATTTTAGTAAAAGAAATTACATCATTTTGTGATAATGTTGAATAAATTTTGATCTCAGTTGTTATTTTTTTGAATAAAATATGTAACACCCTGTATTTCATCCTTTTGTCGTTACTATAGCCTTGGGGTCCCTTGTACTCCAAATGACCTACTTTCGCCCCTTTCGTTCTCTACCAAAACCCCAAAGCATCAAGTCACATCCTGGTTCCGGTATTGGCGGATGGATACCCGTCGATGCATGGTCCGGTCCCTTGGGCATGGGTGCACCTATATAGGCGCACACAGGCCCTAGGTATAAAAGTCCGTGTTTTGGTAGTCTCTGGGTCCATTCTCTGATATCGAAATATGAAGTCTACTCGACTCATTTAATGGTCCGGTGGCTAAACATGCCACACTCTAACTCTTTTCTACTCTATTGTGTCTAAATGATTGTGCATAATAAAGCAAGTATAATCGACAATCTGCATTCATCCCGCCTGTCTACATGATTCTTTTTCAGCACCGTCTAATCAAAAGAATACCAAGGAGAACGACTCTGGCACCATTGTACTCAGGTTCTATATCACAATCTCTTCTCAGTCAAAAGCGATATCTGTTCTAACTAAGAGAGTTTCAACCTTAGCCCCGTAACAAGAGCTCTACATTGTTACAAGTATTTACTGTTTACATACAGCTAATAATACAGCTAACCCACAGGATTGTTTAAGAAAAAAATTAGAAGTGGTTTAAATACTATCTGAATAAGGGTTCCTTGAAGGGTTTCTGTTGTCCTTCTTCAACAGACCTTCATTGCTGCTCATTGAGTAATTCACTATTTAAAATTTAAATTTTCATTTATTTGCATATTAGGTGTATGTTACTTGCATTAAATTCAAAGTTGAAGTCAATTTATTCATTTAACTATCGGTTAATTTCATGATTATTAGATGATGAAGACACTCACTTCAATAAAAGGCATTTTAATACAAGAAAACTCACAACTTAAGCTTACGACAAACGAGGTAATAATACGTCTAGAAAATACAATAACATCATTCCTTATCGATTAAATACTACATAATGCCCGAATTACTCACAAAGAAAAGGTTGGCTTTGCTCGAACTTTTCAGTGTAAATGTCAACACTTAGAAATGTTCGATCAAACTTTTTTTTTTGAAAATGTCAGATCAAAAACTCAACATTCATTTCAACTTCATTTCATTTCACTTCACCATAAAATATTTAAACATGTAGTACAAGCAGTGGCGGAGCTTAGTTAGTGTACTCCCGCCCCGCACGGTGCAATTTTGCGCCCCCTTTACCTCACCCACTACTGAGCCCTCATGTTATCATGCCACTTGTAGAGAGTTGTATAATTTATTTTATACATAAAACATAAATATTGTTTTAATGTAAAAGGTTAAATATGCGAACAGAATAAAAAAGAATAGAAATTGCACCCCCAAATTCTTCCATACCTCCTGCACCAGCCCCAACCCCCACCCCTCAGTCGCGGGGCTGTGGGTCCATAGCCGAGTACACTCCTGTAGTATACTCCTGAGTCCACCCTAGAGTACAAGGCTGTTCTCGTCACGGAATTCTTTTAATGCGAGCCTGGTCAAGTGATTTTGCCAATTCTACTACCAGACAAGTACTTGCTACAGTATGGGACCCCAATTTTTAGGGGCCACCAAAAGTCAAAACTTTAGTCAAGTATATACATACAAAAAGTTTTCAAACACTAGGAGATCCGATATTCCACAGGGCCTAGGAGCCTTAGCAGATACAAATGCGCCAAAAAAATCCTTTGAAATCACAGCACGAGTATATATTATGGTCATCAAAACACATGCACATTTGTTTTTCATATTTCAAAGACTAAGGAATTATCTTCTGTATGATAGTTTAAATTTGTCGAAATGTAAAATTGTCTAAATGAAAATCATATACACTGTATGATTGGGAAATATACCCCCACCCCCGGTCCACATACACTGTAGCTCTCGAGCTGATTGCAGGTGTCCTAAATTGAATTGAATTAGTTACATTAATTAATTTCCTTTTAAAGGCGGGGGTCTGTAACGAAGAGTGGACAAAACGGATTAATAACCCCTTTCTAAATAACCCAGATTTAAAAGTGGTTTGAAGCCTCGCCATCTTCATAATTAGTTTTTTCATTAACAATATTTTTTTTTACATTTTAATATTAATTAATAATTACGTTAAATAGATGGCGGATTGGTTATGTTACGCTTACACATTCCTCACAAAACCACAAGGAGCTCAGTTCGGAGGAATTCAAATGCTGGATTCTCTAATGCTTCTGGAAGTAAGTAAATTATCTTAACATGCTCAGTGAATAATTGAAAAAAAAAATGATTTCTCATTTTATCGTATTATTTTTCAGTTCATTTTTTACATGATTGACATGACGAATATGTTCATAAGTAAACGCCATAAAGGATATGTTTATTTATAGAAGAGAGGAACCACGTTGCACAACATTTGACTGAAGAATTCTATGTTGTATACACTTATAACTTATATATATTTTACAAGCAGGCCTTCACAACTCGGTATGGAATTCCCACTAGTTTAAACTCTTGAAATCTTATTACACACTGGGTGCGTTCAGATACTGTTTTTTTTTTAAACTGCTTGAGGGGGTATTCCTTTGATTAGCAGCCATGGGTAGCCTCTAATTAATCTAAGCCTGTGGAGGCGTTATGTTGATTGCGCCAAAGGCACAGAGGATAAGCGGCTGCTAATCGAAAAAAATTCCAAAAAAAATTGCAAAATTGCAAAAAAAATTCATAATTGGTCTTTTGACATAAAAAATCGGCCTATTTTTGCCATGACCGATGAGCAATGGAAAATTTCTTGAGCTATTTCAAAAAAGCCAAGTACTGAACTCATTAAGTGTTATCACAAGTGCTGCACAAAATATGAAATCCAAGACTAATAATATTCAATGCTATGTAACCACAGTATATACAGTGATATACAGTATGCAAATTAAAGCATTTATTTTAGATTTTATTTAGAAGGTTTCAAGAAATTTCACAACTTTTCATAAATTTCATGAAATACTTCAACAAAATAAATATCATGAAAATGACCATTACTAGGAACAATACAGACATCCCATTATAACAAACTAATATACAATGGGAATGCACATTACCAGACAGAAATCTACAACAATAATGACACCAGGAAGAACAAACAATTCAGAATAAAAAATAAACAAAAAATAGATCAATTAAAAAAAACCTACCTGTACAAATATAAGTATCCATAAAAACACAGGAACAGAAATTGATAAGAAAACTGGCGTAAGAAATTGGATAAAAACAGTAAGAAGCAAGTTTTGGTAAGCACAAGAAACTAAAAACAACTAACAGAGACACTGGCTGGAACAAAAACAAAAGAAAAATGAAGGTTGTAACTGGAATTTCTTCTTTAGTAAATCTGCATATAAACATGAAAGGTCACCTACATCACTTCCAATATTTAAAGTATGGTCAATTTATTAATTTTAATGTAAATCATTTCCTTAATGTTATGTTTGAATCAATCAACTTCATTAATTTTATGTTTGAACCAATGACCTTCATTAATTTTGTTTGAAAAAAATGCGTTTCATTAATTTTATGTTTGAAATAATGAGTTTCATTAATTTTATGTTTGAAATAATGACCTTCATTAATTTTGTTTGAACCAATCAGTATCATTAATTTTATGTTTGAACCAATGAGTTTCATTAATATATATTTGAGGAGAATCTCACATTTAAGTTTAGAAATTAATTCAGATTTTTTTAAATCAATAATTTTATTTGTGGTATTGAAAAAGACATAGTTGAGAATATTATGGAGATTAAATATTTAAAAAAAAATTCAACTGCCCATTATAGAAAAATGACAAAAGATACATTTTGTTTTAACGTTCAAAGTATTTTTAATATGCCTTTCTTGGTAATAAGATATTATTGTAATTGTTGCAATTACAATTTGTTAACAAATTTAACAAGACAGTCATGTTTACATAGGATTTTAATGGCAAATTTCTACTAGTGAAAGAAAATAACAAGTTCTATCGAAAAGAGCTTTCATGAATGATAGATAATTTTTGAGACTTAGGATGGTTTGAGAAATAATTAATGTAGCAACCCTACCATGTACGTTCGTGGTTCCAATCAGTACCAATAATGCCCATGTTATTAAGGCGTGACTGCCTTAATAACATGGGCAATATTAGTACTGATTGGAACCACGAACGTACATGGTAGGGTTGCCAGAAAATATCAGAAAATTAAAATTTCAATTTTATCTACAAGTTGAATTCTAGGATATTAAACTATTGACAACATGGGCACTATTAGTTTGCCCGATTGATAAAACAAACCTTCAATGTCTGGTCACAACTTCAATTATAATTATTTCTCAAATCATCCTTATGACCCATAAAAGATCAGTCATGAAAGCTGTGTGCAACAGGGCTTGCAACCTATCGTCTTCCATTAATCTAAAGAAGAAAAATCTTAAATTTACCTCTAAAATTTTATGTGAAAACGATTCTTCTGTTAAATTGGTTAACAGAGTCACTAGTAACAACTACAATAATACTAATGTCATTATTAATAAAGACTATTATTAATATATGTACTATGAATGTAACCAAAATGTTACTTTTCCATGTAATAATGTACAATCCGAATTTTTTTTTTACAAAATATACTTACTAATCATAGTATAACCATTTATATTAAATTCTCAAATACTCTCAATTGCCTCATTTACAAAGACAAAGTTATTGATTTAGAAGAAACTGTCTGTTAAAGTGAACAAACACAAAAAAAACTGTTACAAATGTCAATATCGATTACATTGTTGTAATCGATTTTGACATCTGTAACAGTTTTTCACGTGAATCAGAATATTTGTTCTCCCTGGTGTTCCTCCTATTATGGTTGCTGGTTTCTTTATGTATTTATTCAATTTCATGACATATTATTTTTTAAAAATTGAATTTGCCCTGAAAATGAGTCACAGTTGGCGAACAATGCTAAGAGCTGTATTCGATTATATTTTGGTTGTAATGTTGGTAGGATTCATTTAAACACTCAAGTCTCTCAGTGGTTTATACATGGTAAGCTATTTCGAGCTCTACCTAAAAATAATAGGAAATGCTGAGTCTCATCCAAAGATGAAGAAAGATGTAGATACTGAGTGTCTCGGAGACTTCCGATTATAATTATCAGACCTCACTTGATCTAAACACATCTTCTCATATATGCATTAACATTCTGTTCTGACTTCATGACTACCTACAACAATGGATATGAAACGCTATTTGTAGGGTGACGTAACTGCCACCCACCTGATCACAGCTATTAGGGTAACCGCAGACGACAGACAATCGGTGACAGGCAGATTATTCAGTCAGGGACCAGCCATGATAGCAGGCATCAACGCACAGGCACAACCACCGACAAACTGATGGTTGTGTGCTCTTGCGTTTTGTCGGCCACAGAAATCTGACAGACTGTCACGTCATGTGCACTAACCTTATAAAAAAAAAATTTGAGATGGTTGACAAAATTGATTGCAGCTCTGGATACAACTGAAAATGTCATTTGGAGGTTGTTGACAATCCTAATGAAATTAAATCAATGATTGCTGAAATTGAAGGTAAAAATAGATCTTCTAGTTTGGCTACCATAAACAATAGGTTTATTGTTTTGGAAAATGATAGTTAGAGATTGAAGGTTCTTTCAACACAGTCAGGAAGAAGAACGTTTTGAGACTCAATCAGCAGACTGATGCTCCAGAGTTGATTAGAGATGAGTAAAAGTAACTAACTTCATGCAGGTATTTCATTTATGATTGGGAATTACGGACCTGTCACAAGGATTTCGAGCTGATTGCAGGGATGCTGCATTGAATTGAACTGAGCAGTTACAACCCCACCATTAATACTTCATACACCTCCTGAAAAAGAACAACTGGCAATGAAGTAGCCCTTTCTTTAATGGAAAAAGAAGTTCATTTCAAAAGTACGTCGTACCTCGTCTCCAC
The DNA here is from genome assembly GCA_036925085.1 of Brachycybe producta. Classification (NCBI taxonomy): domain Eukaryota; kingdom Metazoa; phylum Arthropoda; class Diplopoda; order Playtdesmida; family Andrognathidae; genus Brachycybe; species Brachycybe producta. The sequence continues at coordinate 1,358,607 of JAUPFP010000049.1, read as the reverse complement.
TTTTTTTTCCATTACTCTTTAACTGTAAACAACATTGTTGCTTCGTAAAAAATGTACAATGTTAGACACGCAAATACTACGCACACATTCTCAGACGATTATCAGAAAGCAACGTTTTATAAACAATAAGACATCACAAAAACAGTTAAACTGTGAAATTAGTAGAGCCAATTTATACTTTTACATCAAGGAAACGTTTCTTGCTATGAAGTCCAAATGCGACCTCAAGTAAATCAAAATACTCACCTTGAAAAAGTGAAAAATTGACATTGCATTGTCATTTTGGGCCTCATGTAAAGAAATACTTGCTTTAATTCATTTCTCACATAGAAATCCACTGTCTTTTATTAGATTCAGATAATTATAAATTACCTAAACAAAACCTGTGAAATCATATGTGTGATGAGACCATCTAGACTCAGGGCCGGGGCCGTCCTCATCCGGTTGCAAGCTTTCCAGTGGATGTTTGTCTTGAAGTCGCCTAATCTGACGTAGAGTCCTGCATCGACCAGGGTGGTCGTTAGCCGATAGCTGTTGGCTGAATTTTTTTATATAGGTTATAGACAAATTCTTTTTTTTGTGTGGCCTATTTGTATAATTTGCCAACAGAAACCAATGAAAAAAAAATTAGTGGGTCGACCAGCTTTTCTATTGGTCGAATGGGCCGTTTGGGTCGAATGGGCCGTTAGGGTCGAATGGGCCGTTTGGGCCGTTAGGGTCGAATGGGCCGTTAGGGTCGAATGGGCCACTTGGGTTGAATTGGCTGTTTGGGTTGAATTTGTTTTTTTAACATACATTTTTTTGTCCCACATTAGCCTTCTCTATAATAAACCTATAGGAAGCTTCACATTGTCAGTCCTGAGTTACTGCTCTACTACTCTTTATGCTTAAGAATTCTGAAGTGGATGTTTTACAGCCAACAGAAATGTTTGAATTTTGATACAATTTATAAAAAAAATCAATATTTACTTTGTTGATTCTTTTAATAGCTTAATTCGACCCGGCCGCTTTATTCCGCCCGGCCGCTTTATTCCGCCCGGCCGTTTTATGCGGCCCGGCCGCTTTATTTGGCCCGGCTGATTTCTGGTCGACCATGACCGACCCCACCTTGTATGTTGAACCAGCTTGGCCGACCCTCAAAAAAATAAAAATGCAGGACTCTAATCTGACGTAGCCTTTCCAGCCAATTGGAAGCATATGGATCACTGGGAGATCTTTGTTGACTCTGATGTATAAAAACAATTAAAAAAACAATACTTGTTAACGAACACTTTTAAAATATATGTTTGTCAGCAACAATAACCAAACAACACTCCACAATTTCGGTTAATTGCTAGTAACAAATCTCACTATACTTTCAGAAAATAAAAATTAAAATAAATTGAGATTTATAAAAATGGAATGAGAAAATCAGAACTACCAAATCGAAACATATTTAATTGTTATTATAAGATGTAATCCCAATAGCTCAGTTTCGTACTTTGTATACTCTCCATTTCACGAAGCAACGCTGACAACAAAATTGAGAATATCATTTTTTAAAAACTAAAAGAGTAAACGAATCATGTAAGTGTGTTTTCTGTGTTCGTGTCGTAAAAAACAAACGTTTTATGGAGCAAAATTGGAATAAATGCCAACTTAAAACTGGATTATTTTCATATTGCGTTAAAAAGCATTATTTAAAATAATATAACAATGAAAGTAGACTTAAGTGATTCAGGTGCTCAGTTTCTTAATTCGATTATTGTTAATTGTAAAAATAAAAAATAATGGAAAAAAAAATTCCTCATTTCTACGTATTGTCAAAAGACTCACGTTGGCATGAAGAGCCAGCTGCCGCACCAAAGTTACAAGATTGCAGTCAGAAATTATTTTCACTTCGTGACTACCCAACAATTCATTCAACTCTGGAAAAACGTAACGAGAAAAAAACAATAGTTTCTAACCTACAACTTCTTAGACTACAAATATTATCTTCATACCTGGTTTTGTTTTTACAATAATATGATTGCTTTCTTTATCCAGTGGCTGAATAATAACACAAACGTAAATGAACTGTCCCTGTGAACAAATAAAAATGAAATATTAAGATATAAAAGAATTATATGGAGACAGAGAATTTAACCTTCATTGTGTAAATGTTGTAATCTTCACCACTGTCTTTGACTTCAAAAGCACCGCACCTGTACAGTGTACATCAAAAGTCCACTTAGCCCAGTGCTCCACTAAGCATATCAGTCCACTAACCCCGATGGTATACTTAGCCCATTGGTCTAGTGAGAATAGTCGTCCACTGAGGTCAGTGGTTCTATTAGCTAATTGGACGACTAAAAGCCATAGTTCGCTTAGCCCTCTGGTCATTAAGCCCAGTAGTCCATTTAGCTCAGTGGCAACTAAGCCCAGCAATATCTTAATTCATTTAGTCTTCTTGTTTTAAGCAAATTAAAATTTCTTCTAACTGTTACTTCTGAAAGGAAGAATAACCACAATACTAGATGATTTTATTGTTCCCTTTCATTTGAATATTTTGCAAATTAAAACATAACGAACTCATGAACGCCGCTTCAGTCATGTGTTTTCAGGTGATGTCTAACGAACTTTTGAACTGCATTCACCTGATGTGTATTTATGTTGTCTGTGACGTTACACGTCACGCCTTAATTTTTTAAAAGGCTAATAACTGTATTCTTTTAATTTGTGATATGTAAATTTACGTTTATCAAAATTCAACAGCGGCATAAATGTCTTTATTTGAAAAACTTTTACTGAAAAAACGTTGCTAATTCTTGTGGTTTGCTTCGCTCGTCATTAGATGAAATATATTGGCAGATAGAGAGAGCAAAGAACTGATGCCGGATATCGCCGACCGCCGACCTAGGATTTTCGAGCCAGTACACGTGCCTGTAAAATACGCGACCTGTTTTCGACATGACCATTCAGTGCATTATAAATCGTAAATTCCTCAAATTTTACTGTCGAAAAAGCGTCTTCCGATCCCGGTCGGTTAGGACCCGGCAGAGTGGTGGGCAACCCCGGGCCCACTTTTGACCTACCGAGGGCTCAAGTGGGACGACCGTGGTCAAAAGTGACTATGGGAGCCATACATTGAGAACGGTAAAAAGAGTTACGCCTCGGGGGAGTAAACCCCTGACAAAATTATGACTTATTTACTTCAAAACAGCCGAGTATATCTGAACGCACGAAAGGGTTCCACAAAAAAAAATCGAGATTGCAATAAATCTATATAAATTTATAATTTTGCCTGTTTGTTCTAGCAACTAGGCAACAACAGAACCAACATGATCAGTGTTTAATCAAACATTAATAAAACTAATAAATACGATGTAGGAGGATTTCCGCTAATATTACAAGAATATAAAAGCAAGTGCAACAAGCGAATTATTATAAACTATTCATCTTACTTAACTCTTACAGGTTTTACCCAGAAATTATTCAAATTGAATCACTAATATCACTGTCTACACCTCCTAGACATCTATTATTGCCGTTGCAGCCATTATTCAACGAGATTTCCGGGGAAAAAAATATATATACTCTCCAATAGCCAACATGAATTCCGAAAAAATATATAATAATCACACACTTGCCAGTGCTTTCAACAATATTCTATTTTTGATAGATTTCTTCATCGTCTCTCTAAAGGAAGACAAGAAACAAAATTTATGTAAAACTATTGTCAGATGTACAGTTTATTGTTCTCAGTGTGTTCTTGCAGTATTACTCATTTTAATTGCCGTGTGTTTGTTTAGTAACGAGCGTACTCCACATCCTTTCGATGATCTTGCACTCTCAATAAGTGTACTTTACTACACTAGCGTAGGAATTTCTATGATGCATTATTTTCATATTAATTCAAATGCTGCCAAAATGAAAGCACTTTATGTATTATTACCACAATGCCAAATACACTCACAGAGTTACAAAAAAATACGGCAAATCACTTGGTTCGTACTTTTAGGATGGACATTTGCATTCGTCGTTGGTTGTACAAGTTTGATATTTTATGAAGTTAAACAAGCAATATCTGAATCAGTGTACCCACCTTCTACAATGATTAATGTTTTTGTCCTTTTAGTAATACATGCGCCAAGTTTTATCCAGACACTATTATTTTTGTTTATTTTGCTTACCTACGAATACATGAAAGACGAGTTAAAGTGCATTACGAGAGAACTTACTGAAGCTAAAACACAATACAAGTTGCGACGTACATTTCGAAAATTGATCGTTACTCATAACTTTTTCTCAGAACTTCTTCTAAAAATTAATTCATGTTTCTCCTTCATACTTGTGACAAACACAGTTTATCAATGCATGCTTGTAGCCATTTTTGCTCGAATTATATTTACTCTCTATCAGTCGGCCAGTTTCTCTTACTTATCAGCATTACTTATCATACAACCAATGTTTTGCATTATATACAACTTTGTATGGATGGTTTCGGGAACATGTTTGAATGAAGAGGTAAGTTGACAAAAATGCACTGAAACACTTTCTCTATAATTAGGTCCAATTCCCCCACTATGTGTGGCGAAAAATGTGCAAACACTTTATTTAACTTGCCCTAAACATACGCCAATTAGGCCCGTATAAATAATCTTTATTTTAGCTTTGGTAAGTGAATGCCGACACTAAAAACGGCCAATTCATAAATTTAGCGTTTGGTTTTCACTGCCTAAGCTTTGTATCCACTTGTTGCGGTTTAGCGTATCGTATCACAGTATCACTGTTGCGTACCGTACCCGTATCATTCACTGATACGGATACGATGTACACACTACTTGATGTTTCTCGTATCATCAATGCGTTGCGTTTCTAAATACACAATACGAGATTGCAGACGTATCGTATCATTTCTTTGATGTGACGGGAAAAAACCGACAAACGACCGATTGGGTTCGTTGCGTTTCTTTGTATCATATTTTGATATGGAACGATGCTACGCCAGCTGTATGCATTGATACGCATTGGGGATACCATACGCAGAAATGCAACAAGTGGATACCCGGCTCTAGTGTCACTATACGCGTCCTCACGTTTTGAATTACCATTTAGTTGCTACAACCAGAAGTGCCCAAGCTTCCCAAAGCCAATAGAGACTACCCCTTACTCCTTAACCCCTAGGACCTATTCTAAATTGGAAGAAAGCGTTTTTATAATAACTTTAAAATAAACTTTTCATAACGTTTTCTAAAGGTTTCAATTGTCATTATCATCAAATACTATTAACATAATGTCAGCGTTGGCGTCCATGTTGACCAAATCGTGCAACTCATTATGCTCTCTTTTCTGTAACTCGTCTCTTCTCTCGATCGCACAGAGAAGACTCGAGCTACGGAGGTAGTCGGATGGTGATGGATTGTAGTCATCCTTCTGCATAGGGGTGTAATCTATCAGAAGGGTGGTGACCATCCACTTCTGGTCGCCATTGTTGTTCATCTTCCTTTCTTAGGAAGATCTGCTGCTCCGTAGAGATCATTATGTCTTCTTGCCTTAGGGTGTCTCCGGCCTGCCCAGAGAAGGATTAGTTTCGATACAAACGACAATGCAGTTTCATATTGCAAACACTTTATTCATTCTGGCACAGAAACAGTAACATTACAAAAATGAAGAACAAAGAAGAGCATGGTCTTTTTATACCTTGGACCTGTGTACACCTATCAGTTGTAACCAGGTCCAAGTGACCATGGTCCTAAGAGTATCAATCTGACACTTGAGGATTAATTACAGAGAGGGAGAGACAAGTATGAGTTGTTTACCGCCAGGCTATGGTTTTGGCGGGATCACGAGTTACTGGGTGTTACAATATTGTGAGTGTGACCGGCGTTCAATACCTTTTCAATCAATAGCTCGTCTCTTCCTTCGATCGTGTGGCAACCACACGAGGAAGATGGGAGTTAGTAAAGCAGGCGGATGGTGATAGATTGTAGTCGTCCGCCTGAGTAGGAGTGTAATCTCTCAGAAAGATGGTTACCATCCACTTTTCATTGCAGGTGTTTCTTCTTTCTTTTTCCATCTTCTGAAGACGTGCTCTGTAAGGGATCCGTATGTCTTCTTGCCTTATGGTGTCTCCGGCCTGTTCAGAAAAGGGTTCGTTTTCAAACATAAAGACAATGCAGGTTCTTGTTATAAACACTTTATTCATTCTTGTACAGATAAACTTAAGATACACAAGAATTAATGGTGGTTCAGAATTAATGGTGTGTCCATGTGCCCATGATGTGATAAGGAAAGAATCGACGTAGTACAAAAAGTTGATCGAAAGAGTGGACAAGAACAAAGAGCAACATGGTCCTTTTATTCCTTGGACCTGTGTACACCTGCAAGGTGTAACCAGGTTCAAGTGACCATGGTCCTAAAGGTATCAATCCCCTGATTGAGTTTAAATATAGACAGAGAGGGAGGGACAGAGATGAGTCACGCACCCCTCCCTGCCCCAGGCTAGTGTTCTGAGAAGATCATGACTCACTGAGTGTTACAATACTCTAAAAGAAATTACAACATTTTGTGGTAATGATAAATAAATTTTGATCTCAGTTATTATTTTTTTGAATAAAGTATTTACTGTTTACATACAGCTAATAATACAGCTAATAAAATCCCCACAGGATTATTTAAGAAAAAAAAAAGGACAAGTGACAAAATGCTAAACAAGAAAATGTACGTAAAATGTTTATGTCGTGTCCAATTTGTTCATTACACGAAATGAATGTCCATTTCGCGAAATGAACATAAATTGGCCTGATGCAAAACGCGAAATGAACATACATTTCGTGTAATGGACAATTACACCGATTGGATGCGTCATATACATTGGGCAGATTGCAGAAAAGTAACATATAAACTCTCACAAGTCAAACATAGCCAATCATTCATGTTTTAATAGGGTTTCCTTGAAATATCATTTTTTATGTGTTCTCTAAGGTGAAAATATACTGAAATTTAGTGGAAATATGCAGTACTGCACTTTCCTGGATATATCGCATATTTGTGCGAGAGAGACATTTGTCGTCAGACAACGCATTCACTGTAACCTCAGCCTAAGAAAAAAATTATAAGTGGTTTAAATACTATCTATCTGAGTAAGGGTTCCTTGAAGGGTTTCTGTTGCCCTTCTGCAACAGACGTTCATGGCCGCTAGTTGAGTAATTCACTCTATTTAAAATTTAAATTTTCATTTATTTGCATATTAGGTGTGTGTTACTTGCATTAAATTCAAAGTTGAAGTCAATTTATTCATTTAACTATCGATTAATTTCATGATTATTAGATGATGAAGACACTCACTTCAATAAAAGGCATTTTAATACAAGAAGAATCACAACTTAAGCTTAAGACAAACGAGGTAATAATACGTCTAGAAAATACAATGACATCATTCCTTATCGATTAAATACTACATAATGCCCGAATTACTCGCAAAGAAAAGGTTGGCTTTGCTCGAACGTTTCAGTGTAAATGTCAACACTTAGAAATGTTCGATCAAACTTTTTTTTTGAAAATGTCAGATCAAAAACTCAAGACTTTTTTATGAGGACATTCATTTCAATTTCATTTCACTTCACTGAAGCAGTGGCAGAGCTTGGTTAGGGTACTCCCGCCCCCACACGGCGCAACGTTGCTCCCCCTTTACCTCCACACCTCTGAGTCCTCATGTTATCATGCCACTTGTAGAGGGTTGTATTATTTACTTTATACATAAAACATAAATATTATTTTAATATAAAAGGTTAAATATGCAAACAGAATAAAAAAGGATAGGAATTGCACCACCAAATTCTTCCACACCTCCTGCACCAGCCCCCACACCGCAGTCGCGGGGCTCCGGGTCCATAGCTCCGCCCTTGAGTACAAGGCTGTTTACGTCACGGAATTATTTTAATGCGAGCCTGGTCAAGTGATGTTGCTTATGGCTCGTTACCGTGCCAATTTCACAGGCAATTAGAAATCGGGACAAACAGAAGTTGGCTCCGCCCTTTTATGACGACTGGCAAATTCTAATTGGTTTGTTGTGTGGTTCGACGTTGAAAAGGGCGGAGCATGTGACGTCAGACTACATAACTAACCAATTAGAAGTTGCCAGTCGTCATAAAAAAGGCGGAGCTAACTTCTATTTGTCTCGATTTCTAATTGCCTGTGCCAATTTCTACTACCAGACAAGTACTGGCTACAGTACGGAACCCCAATTTTTAGGGGCCACCAAAAGTCAAAACTTTAGTCAAATATATATACGTACAAAAATTTTCAAACACTAGGAGAACCGATATTCCACAGCGCCTAGGGTCCTCAACAGATGGAAATGCGCCAAAAATAATTTAAAATAACAGCACGAGTATATATTCTGGTCATCAAAACACTGAAGCATATTTATTTTTCATATTTCCAAAAACTAAGGAATTCTCTTCCTGCATAATAGTTTAAATTTGTCGACCTGTAAAATTGTCTAAATGAAAATCATATATGATTGGGAAATATTCCCCCACCCCCGGTCCACATACACTGTAGCGCTCGAGCTGATTGCAGGTGTCCTAAATTGAATTGAATTAGTTACATTAATTAATTTCCTTTTAAAGGCGGGGGTCTGTAAAGAAGAGTGGACAAAACGGATTAATAACCCCTTTCTAAATAACCCAGATTTAAAAGTGGTTTGAAGCCTCGCCATCTTCATAATTAGTTTTTTCATTAACAATATTTTTTTTACATTTTAATATTAATTATGTTAAATAGATGGTGGATTGGTTATGTTACACTTACACATTCCTCACAAACCCACAAGGAGCTCAGTTCGGAGGAATTCAAATGCTGGATTCTCTAATGCTTATGGAAGTGAGTAAATTATCTTAACATGTTCAGTGAATAATTGAAAAAAAAAAATGATTTCTCATTTTATCGTATTATTTTTCAGTTCATTTTTTACATCATTGACATGACGAATATGTTCATAAGCAAACGCCATAAAGGATATGTTTATTTCTAGAAGAAAGGAACCAGGTTGCACAACATTTGACTAAAGAATTCTATGTTGTATACACTTACAACCTATGTATATTGTAACACCCTGTAATTCGTGATCCCGCCAAAACCATAGCGGGGGGGGGGGGGGGGGGGGGTAAACAACTCTTAAATGTCCCTCCCTCCCCTCTGACTCATCTATCTGACTCATACTCAAGTGGCGGATTAATACACTTAGGACTGTGGTTATTTGGGCCTGGTTACACCTCACAGGTGTACACAGGTCCAAGGTATAAAAGGGAAATGTTCCTCTTTGTAGTTAGTTTTTTGTCCTTGCCTAAATTGTATTACGTTGATCTTATCCGTACCACATCATGGGCATGAGGACACACCGTTAGTATCCATAATTCATCTTTGTATTCTGTGTTTCCATACGAAGATGAATAAAGCGTTATAACAAGAAACAGGGTTGTCTCTATGTATTAAGTAATCAACTTCTCTTCAGAGGCCGGATACTACATAAGGCAGGAGGTATACGATTCCGAAGCAGCTACAACATCTTCTCCTGTTGGCGTACCGAAAAGGGAAGATGTATATCAGCATCGACCGGAGGAGAGAGAGATGGCCGACACCCTGCTGCATAGATTTCACCCCCATGCAGGAGGATGACCACAATCCATCTCCATCCAACTCTCTCTGCAACTCGAATCTTCTCCGTGCGGGCACCACGCGATGCAGAGAAGCACGAGTTACAGAAAATGTCATCTACAGGTTGGTAAAACAAAATGGTCGATATCAAAAGCTCACAATATTTTACAAGCAGGCCTGCACAACTCGGTTTGGAATACCACTAGTTTAAATTCTTGAAATCTTATTACACACTGGGTGCGTTCACATACTCTTGTTTTTTAAACTGCTTGAGGGGGTATTCTTTTGATTAGCAGCCACGGGTATTTGAATTTGAATTTGAAAAATTACTCTGCAAGCAGCCATAAAGGCCTATGGCAGAGGGACAAGAGTCCAAGTGCAGCATAGAAAATGCATTGTCAAAACCAGAAAATATAAAACCCTATTGATGTAAACCCAACAACAATTTCAATATTTTTTAATGCTGCAAATATATGCATTGTCAAAACAAAACAAAATTATGACTCCCATAAAATACGTTTTTCCTGCACAAAATCAACAGCAAGCGAGTTCCATTGTCGAATCGCCCTAGGGACAAATAACCAGTAATAAGAATCTGTTCGTGCAAAATTCTCTCCAACTTTGTTAGAGTGGTCACCCCTACCCAAATATAATGCCCTGCAAAGTTTACTTGAAGTAGGTTTAGGGCAAGAGCCTTCTAGCATTCGATTAAAGATATTAAGACTAAAATCTGAACGTCTTGCAAGTAAACTATCCCAACCAAGCTCTGAAAGCATTTTAGTTACACTGTCGGCATATCCATCTTTACCACAAACAAACCTAGCAGCCCTGCGTTGGACCATTTCTATAGAGCTAAGTCTTCAGTGTGGGGATTCCACACGGAGCTGCAGTATTCTAGATGGGGACATACTAATGATTGATATGCTATACATTTTACCTCCCTGGGACACCTTCTTAGAACGCATTGACTAAACCTAAGCATCTGCATAGACTTGGAAACAATCTGTTCGACATGCAGCTTCCAAGAAAGTTTAGCCTCTAATCTAAGCCTGTGGAGGCGTTGTGTTGATTGTGCCAAAGGTACAGAGGATAAGCAGTTGCTAATCGAAATAACCGCTTGCAAAAAATTCAAAATTGGTCTTTCGACAGAAAAAAATCGGCCTATTTTTGCCATGACCGATGAGCAATGGAAAATTTCTTGAGCTATTTCAAAAAAGCCAAGTACTGAACTCATTAAGTGTTATCACAAGTGCTGCACAAAATACGAAATCCAAGACTAATAACATTCAATGCAATGTAACCACAGTATATAAAGTGATACACAGTATGCAAATTAAAGCATTTATTTTAGATTTTATTTAGAAGGTTTCAAGAAATTTCACAACTTTTCATAAATTTCATGAAATACTTCAACAAAATAAATATCATGAAAATGACCATTACTAGGAACAATCCAGACATTCCATTATAACAATCTAATATACAATGGAAATGCACATTACCAGACAGAAATCTACAACAATAATGACACCAGGAACAACAAACAATTGAGAATAAAAATTAAACAAAAAAAAAGATAAATTAAAACAAAACCTACCTGTACAAATATAAGTATCCATAAAAACACAGGAACAGAAATTGATAAGAAAAATGGCGTAAGAAATTGGGTAAAAACAGTAAGAAGCAAGTTTTGGTAAGCACAAGAAACTAAAAACAACTAACAGAGACACTGGCTGGAACAAAAACAACAGAAAAATGTAGGTTGTCACAGGAATTTCTTCTTTAGTAAATTTGCATATAAACATGAAAGGTCACCTACATCACTTCCAATATTTAAAGTAGGGTCAATTTATTAATTTTAATGTAAATCATTTCCTTAATATTATGTTTGAACCAATGAGCCTCTTTAATATTATGTTTGAACCAATGACCTTCATTAATTTTATGTTTGAACCAATGACCTTCATTAATATATATTTGAGGAGAATCTCACATTTAAGTTTCGAAATTAATTAAGATTTTTTTAAATCAATAATTTTATTTGTGATATTGAAAAAGAGATAGTTGAGAGTAATATGGAGATTAAATATTTAAAAAAAAATTCAACTGCCCATTATAGAAAAATGACAAAGATACATTTTGTTTTAACGTTCAAAGTATTTTTAATATGCCTTTCTTGGTAATAAGATATTATTGTAATTGTTGCAATTACAATTTGTTAACCAATTTAACAAGACAGTCATGTTTACATAGGATTTTAATGGCAAATTTCTACTAGTGAAAGAAAATAACAAGCGCTATCGAAAAGAGCTTTCATGAATGATAGATATTTTTTGAGACATAGGATGGTTTGAAAAATAATAAATGTAGCAACCCTACCATGTACGTTCGTGGTTCCAATCAGTACTAATAATGCCCATGTTATTAAGGCAGTCACATACCAGAAAATTAAAATTTCAATTTTAACTACAAATTGAATTCTAGGATATTAAACTATTAACAACATGGGCACTATTAGTTTGCCCGATTGAAAAAACAAACCTTCAATGTCTGGTCACAACTTCAATTATAATTATTTCTCAAATCATTCCATGACCCATAAAAGATCTGTCATGAAAGCTGTGTGCAACAGGGCTTGCATGCAAGCTATGGTCTTCCACTAATCTAACGAAGAAAAATCTTAAATTTACCTCTAAAATTCTATGTGAAAACAGAGTCACTAGTAACAACTACAATAATACTAATGTCATTAAGAGCCTATATGTGTGACGCCATTTTGAATATTAGCAGATGACAATTATAGTTCCACTTTTCGCCGTTTAGTGGCGCCCCACAGCTAAGCCATTGAAACCAATGAGAAATTGAAATTACTATTTTAAAAAATACATGGTTCAGGCAAATGTTTTGTTTTCTGCAACGAAAATTGTTATTTTCAAAATTCAAATTGCAATATGTACATAACAATATTGCTCATCTAGTGATACATTGGTACAAATTTATAATTAGTTTTTCTATTTTTAATTTCATTTTAAAATCTCGTATTTTTTTTAGCTCATGTTAAATCCCATAGGCGACAGATGCTCCTCCGTTTATACATTTTATAGGATCTAAATTTCCCAATAACCATAAGTTTCATAATACCCTAAAATTTGACCGCTAATTGTATACAACTCAAATTACTCACCATTGTAGATCAAAAGTTGCTCTTCCTTTTTTCAGTAGTGCATATTTACCCAAAAAAGAGTCGATATTAAAATATACCCACTTTTATCCATCGATAAGAGAAAATGGCGGACAAAAGTGTATCAAATTTGATTTTTTTTGCCACATGTTGACGTCACAGCTACATAAGCGCCTACATGCGAAGATTTTTGTAAGTTTTTTTTTCAATGTAGGCTCTTAAAGACTCATTATTAATAAAGACTATCATTAAGAGGCTAGATACATCGTTTAATTTGAAATTTCTCCGAATGTAGGCGCTGCGATCGTTGTTGATTGAAAAACAGTTTTTTAACGTTTTTTCTCCCGGTTCGAAGTCACATAATAATTAATAGAAAAATAATTTCGCGTGCTAATCTTATAAAAAGGAAATATCATGAAGCCAATACATTAATGTACGTGCTAATTTTTGTGTGATTGTTCTAAGTCGTTTTTAACGGGAGTTCTTCAAATGTTTGGGTGACGGTTTTTTTGGTCCTATGGGAATTAACATGGAGTTAAAAAATGTAAGATTTTAAATGTTATTTAAAAATAGAAAGCCCTTTTAAAATTTAGAAAAAGGAATAATCCTGAAGACAATAAACACGTGTAAGTACGTGCTAATTTTTTTTGGTTGTTCTAAATCATTTTAATGGGAGTTCTTCTAACGTTTGTGGGACGGTGTTTTGCTCCTATGGGACTTAACATGGAGTTAAAAAACGTACTATTTTAAACGTTATTAAAAAATAGAAGAACCTTTTCAAAATTTATAAAAAGGAAACATCATGAAGCCAATACATGAATGTATGTGCTAATTATTTTGTTATTGTTCTAAATCAGTTTTAACGAGAGTTTTTCAAATGTGTGTGGGACGGTTTTTGATCCTATGGGATTTAACATGGGGTTGAAAAAACGAACGACTTTGAACCTTGTTTAAAAATAGAAGGACCTTTTTAAAAATTATATAAATCGAGCACGTGAAGAACAATACTTTTTATTGCATTTTGTGCTTTACTGTATTTGAATTGAGCGATTGTGAGGCGATTTCTTTCAGTTTTAGTAACACCATATAAGAACACTCATTTGTCTCGTTGTCGTCTGCTCAAAACAACAAGATGGCGGTGTACCTAGGCTCTTAATATACTATGAATGTAACCAAAATGTTACTTTTCCATGTAATAATGGGCAATCCGAATTTTTTTTACAAAATATACTTAATCCTCATAGTATAAACATTTCTATTAAATTCACAAATACTCTCAATTGCCTCATTTACAAAGACAAAGTTATTGATTTAAAAGAAACTGTATGCTAAAGTGAACAAACACAAAAAAACTGTTACAAGTGTCAATATCGATTACATTGTTGTAATCGATTTTGACATCTGTAACAGTTTTTCACATGAATCAAAATATTTGTTCTTCCTGGTGTTCCTCCTATTATGTTTGCTGGTTTCTATATGCTTTTAATCAATTCCATGACATATTATTTTTTAAAAATTGAATTTGCCCTGAAAATGAGTCACAGTTCACGAACAATGCTAAGAGCTGTATTCGGTTATATTTTGGTTGTAATGTTGGTAGGATTCATTTAAACACTCAGTCTCTCAGTGGTCAGCTCTTTCTAGCTCTACCTAAAAATAATAGGAAATGCTGAGTCTCATCCAAAGATTTTCTTCATACTGAGTGTCTCGGAGACTTTCGATTATCAGACCTCACTTGATCTAGACACATTTTCTCATGTATGCATTACCATTTAGCTCTGACTTCATGACTACCTACAACAATGGATAAGAAACGCTATTTGTAGGGTGACGTAACTGCCACCCACCTGATCACAGCTATTAGGGTAACCGCAGACGACAGACAATCGGTGACAGGCAGATAATTCAGTCAGGGACCAGCCATGATAGCAGGCATCAACACACAGGCACAACCACCGACAAACGGATGGTTGTGTGCTCTTGCGTTTTGTCGGCCACAGAAATCTGACAGACTGTCACGTCATGTGCACTGACCTTATAAAAAAATAAATTTGACGAAACGGTTGACAAAATTGATTACAGCTCTGGATACAACTGAAAATGTCACTTGGAGGTTGTTGACAATCCTAATGAAATTAAATCAATGATTGCTGAAATTGAAGGTAAAAATAGATCTTCTAGTTTGGCTAACATAAACAATAGGTTTAGGGTAGGTTTATACTCCAAACAAGATATGCAAGCTTTGAAGCTCCTAAAAATTAGCACCCCAAAGCTTAGCTTGTTTATAGAAACATGTGGTCTTTCAAGGTTTACGATATTTTCTAACCTTTATACCCTATAAAACAGATACATAAACCAATAGAACCCTTCCCCTTCTGGAAGAAAAAAGGTGTGACTTGTTCACCCCATTTGTGTATCCATTTTCTGATTGGTGCTTTGAATTGCTAAGCTTTAAAAAGTTGAACAATTTCAAAGCTAGCTTCATGATCTGGCGAAGGCAAAAACATGGAGATCTGACGTCATTTTTGAAGCTTCGCAGGCTGCTTTGCCGCTTAGCAAAGGAGTATAAACCAACCCTTATTGTTCTGGAAAATGATAGGGAGAGATTGAAGGTTCTTTCAACACAGGCAGGAAGAAGGTCGTTTTGAGACTCAAACAGCAGACTGATGCTCCAGAGTTGATTAGAGATGAGTAAAAGTAACTATCTTCATGCAGGTAGTTGAAAATCATTTATGATTGGGAATTACGGACCTGTCACATGGATCTCGAGCTGATTGCAGGGATGCTGCGTTGAATTGAATTGAGCAGTTGCAACCCCACCATTAATACTTCATAGACATCCTGAAAAAGAACAACTGCCAATGAAGTAGCCCTTTCTTTAAAGGAAAAAGAAGTTCATTTCAAAAGTACGTCGTACCTCATCTCCACTTTCTTTCCATTACTCTTTAACTGTAAACAACATTGTTGCTTCGTACAAAATGTACAATGTTAGGCACGCAAATACTACGCATACATTCTCAGATGATTATTAGAAAGCAACGTTTTATAAACAATAAGACATCACAAAAACGAATTTGAATTAAAGTTTCAATGAATAAACAGACATATCGAGTTTAAAACAAAAGTTAAACTGCTAAATTAGTAGTTAAACTATGACATTAGTAGAGCCAATTTATACGTTCACATCAAGCAAACGTTTCTTGCTATGAAGTCCAAATGCGACCTGAAGTAAATCAAAATACTCGCCTTGAAAAAGTGAAAAATTGACATTGCATTGTCATTTTGGGCCTCATGTAAAGAAATACTTGCTTTAATTCATTTCTCACATAGAAATCCACTGTCTCTTATTAGATTCCGATAATTATAAATTACCTAAACAAAACCTGTGAAATCATATGTGTGATGAGACCATCCAGACTCAGGACCGGGTCCGTCCTCATCCGGTTGCAAGCTTTCCGGTGGATGTTTGTCTCGAAGTCGCCTAATCTGGCGTAGCCTTTCCAGCCAATTGGAAGCATATGGATCAGTGGGAGATCTTTGTTGACTTTGATGTATAACTGATGCAAGCTAATCCATAAAAAAACCTATTTATTAACGAACACTTTTAAAATATATGTTTGTCAGCAACAATAACCAAACAACACTCCACAATTTCGGTTAATTGTCAGAAACAAATCTAACTATACTTTCAGAAAATAAAAATTAAAATAAATTGAGATTTATAAAAATAGAATGAGAAAATCAGAACGCCCAAATCGAAACATATTTAATTGTTATTATAAGATGTAATCCCAAAAGCTCAGTTTCGTACTTTGTATACTTTTCCATTTCACGAAGCAACGCTGACAACAAAATTGAGAATGTCATTTTTTTAAAATAGAAGAGTAAACGAATCATGTAAGTGTGTTTTCTGTCTTCGTTCGTGTCTTAAAAAAACAAACGTTTTATGGAGCAAAATTGGAATAAATACCAACTTAAAACTGGATTATTTTCATACTGCCTTAAAAAGCATATTTTAAACAAATATAAGAATGAAAATAGACTTAAGTGATTCAGCTACTCAGTTTCTTAATTCGATTATTGTTAATTGTAAAAAGCAGAAATAATGAATAAAAACTGCTGCTTTCTACTTATTGTCAAAAGACTCACGTTGGCATGAAGAGCCAGCTGCCGCACCAAAGTTGCAAGATTGCAGTCAGAAACTATTTTCACTTCATGACTACCCAACAATTCACTTAACTCTGAAAAATGTAATGAGAAAAAAAAACTATAATTTCTAACCTACACCTTCTTTAGAGTACAAATATTATCTTCACACCTGGTTTTGTTTTTACAATAATAAGATTGCTTTCTTTATCAAGTGGCTGAATAATAACACAGACGTAAATGAACTGTCCCTGTGAACAAATAAGAATGAAATATTAAGTAAGATTTAAAAAAATTATATGGAGACAGAAAATGTAACCTTCATTGTGTAAATGTTGTAATCTTCACCACTGTCGTTGTAAACAATAGAAACAAAGTCGTTTCCAATGTGAAGTTTCTTTTGATTGCCCGAAGGGTCAGATTTTTTCGTTGGCATCAAAGTGGCAACATGAAACATAACTAAAAACAGTTTTTCATGAATAATGACAGTTTTAATCTCTCGTTAATTATACCAGGCATTTATACAAGAAAGAGACAAGCAAAGTGGCCTGTACATGTAAGCAGCAGTCAGATTAATCCCCTTGACAAGTTTTAAAATATCCAAAGTAAGATTGCGGGGTTGTCGTTATATATAACGGCTCGTGTTATGAGCGTGTTTGGATTGCTAGCAAATGCAAATAAAATGTATAGCATACAATATACTGTATGTGTAAAATAATAATAATAATAATAATAATAATAATAATAATAATAATAATAATAATAATAATGATAATAATAATAATAATAATAATAATAATAATAATAATAATAATAATAGTAATAGCAATAATAATAATACAAACTGCAATTTGTTTAAGTTTAGGGTTTGCCCATCAGTTAAAAGACCACGTTCCTTATCTGTCTTATCATTTCCCATTATGCCTCCATAAAAAAAAGTCTTATGGTTTTTCCAGATTAATCCATTTGACCAATTGGCGACTGCTGCGTCATCACTGATTTGGCAATGCATTTGCAGTGCAGTGCAGTGCATCATTTATGTACTTTTTGCAAAAACATACTATCTTTATGCCTGCACACATTCACCCATTGGAAGACTCGATTTGTTAAAAAGAAGTGCCGAAATTCTTATTTGTTTCAGATTACACCAAGTGGCCGATTGACGACTGCTACGTCATTGCCTATGTTGCCTTAGAATGGCAATGTACTTTCTACGTGCACACAATCTCCCACTGCGAGACGCAAAATGCAAAATTGCCTAAACCAACTCGAGCTTTCAACAAGTCTTGTGTTGCAAATTTTGTAAAACAATGTCACAATTGCAAACTCTGTAGTCTGATCTCAATTTAACTTGCAGTGAATCTTGCCATAAATATAGCTAGAATGCCAGCAGTCAAGAAATTTCAAAATTATTGATCTAACTGACACAACAGCTTCAAATTACAGCACCAATGCAAGACAACAAGATAGATTAGAATAAAAAAAATTAGAAAGTTTATATGTACTCAATAATCCAAGTATGAAGCATTTCGGATAATGCTCAAGATAATACAGAAGCACATAAACTTTACAACCAGCCTAATTATAAAACCAGAAGCTAATAAATGTAGTTTCACACCTTGCATTACATCATCCTGCCAAACGTAAGTAAATTTTCCGTCTGGGCCAGAAAGATCGAGCCCACCGGTGTAAAGTTCTCTGGGATTGATATCTTCGAGACGAATTAAACGACCCAAACCATGAAGAAAATTTGTATAACGAACAGATCCAAATTGATTTGCTAAGATTGCAGCTTCGCTCTGTGCCTGAATCAAATTGAATACATTTTCATTCTCTTCAAAATGGCCACCAGTGTCCACAATAATACAACAAAAGGTTATTTAAACTTTATGTTAAGTCTTACCTGTCCAGGCCCAACATAAACAACTCCAATTTTATGTGTTTCATGAGGATGTATACAGTCTAAAACCTTCAGTGCTCTCTCAACTGTCTGTAGTCCAAAATAAAACCGAATTATAATACAGGGTGTCCATAAAGCTTCTATTTTTTTGTGAAATAACTGGAAATATTACGTTATAAAACAATACAGGATTAACGTTTACTGAATAATTAAGAGAAAGGTTCAACATAAATTCAAATGCAATTTTAAAACTTTGTGCACCTGGGCAGGCAGAGTCTGCGTGATATGGAACGAATAGACAGTTGGTCCCTCAGTGACGACTCCTCGTACTACATCCACCTTATTTTTATTTCTATCACGACGCCCACTTGTCTCAGAACATAAGAAGGATGCAGTACGAGGAGTCGTCATAGAAGAACCACACACGTCTGTCCGTGTTACATCAAGCATCCTCGGATTGACCAGGTTACCTTAAGTGCAAAGTTTGAATCATACTCTTTAATTATTCATTAAACGTTAGTTAGTTTTCTATCGTTTTATAATTAAATTCCGCATATTTTCTAGTTATTTCAAAAAAATATAGATAGGGACTTTATCAACTTTATGGTATTAGGCACAATAAATCACAAACAAATTGTACCTCGGACTTTGGTAACAGAATTGGCTTTTCGGTAGATATTCCGAACCGAAAACTGTAATACAACTGCAAGAATATGAAACTGAAAAAATACAACAACAAAAAACCTTACTCATTCTACATTGCCAATAACAACAATTGAAATAAGTTCCATCATCAGAAAATGATTTAACCTTGGATTGATTCCAGAATGCTGACCCTCTTGAACTCGGGGCTGAGCTGTGGTGGCTCCAGGAAGCCACTTATGTCGTACAGGGCTCATTACAGAAATCGTGTGCCCACGATCTCGACGTATAGGGGCCAAGTCCCCATGACTTCCTACTGCATTACATAAAAAAGTTATAAATGGTTAAACACTGGTTGAGACAACCAATGTTTAATTTGCATCATTGGCGCCACTAAGCAATATTATATTTCTGTGTCCCCTCCCCACTGATAGAGCTAAACTTTATATTTCATGCATTTCAAATTTACTGATTTGTATTAACAAGATGGTCGATATAAAATGCGAAATTCTGCACCTTGCAGAAATTTAATATAATGCTACGGAAATTCATAGCCATTCTTATACAATGTGGAATTCTTCTAATTAGGTTTTAATTTATTGTAAAGCTGCAGAATTTTTAAAAATTGTGTTAATTAAGTTTAAAGCAGCGGAGTTTATTAGTTTTAATCAATTTTAAACCCTCAGAATTTCTTTCTAATTGGTTACAAATTTATTTCAAAGCTGCAGAACTTCTCATTTGTTATAATTTAAGCACCCTATTTTGTTCGGCGTCTACCGGCAATTGCCCGTTTGCAGATCTGGCTATGAATACAAAATAACAAATAAGTACCCCCGATGTATATAATAAAAATAATTACTTTGTGTCAATGG
Organism: Brachycybe producta; assembly: GCA_036925085.1. NCBI lineage: Eukaryota > Metazoa > Arthropoda > Diplopoda > Playtdesmida > Andrognathidae > Brachycybe > Brachycybe producta. The sequence goes on along the minus strand of JAUPFP010000049.1, from coordinate 1,338,245 downwards.
CAGTGGACTTAATGGAGCAGAGGAGGTTTTTTGTACTGGACTAAGAGCTCTACGTTCCACAATATCCGGTAAACGTGGTGGCCTGTGATCGATACTACTTGAATGACGCTTACGAGGTTCTTCAATGGGCAAAACGAGTTTGCTTTCTGGCGTCATTATATAATCACCATCCTTTACGAGACCCTGCTCTTTCGGAGCAATCTTATAAAGATCTCTCTTAGCCTCAGATAGAGTTAAACCAGGTTCAGTCAGCGTATTCATTAAAACTGAGCTGCTTGAAATAGCAGCGTCACTGCTCTGATAGCTAAGAATAGTTTCAACTTTAGCTGAATCAAAATCTGAGCTAACATTTGATCCTTTGTCATCACTTTCCGATGCTTTTTCATCTTGAGAATCTATTTCCATGAGAATGTCTGGACTGGAATTGGCTTTGCGCAAGCTTGAACTTTCAGCAGTACCAGACAATTTTTCCGGACATGGAGATATTTCCTGACCTAGGAAAAAAAACAATACGTTAACATTTCTAACATAGACAATCTATTTAATATTAAAGATGCCTGATTCCGATTCGGTTAATTAAAAAATGAAAATGGAACAGAGACGTTAAAATGATGTCACAGCACGTGATGCAGTGAGATATACGGCGTTGGCTGTGACATAAGTTTGACGTCACTATTCCATATTGCCGTTTATGCATAACTTAGGCATAAGTTCATAAAAAAAAGTTTGACAATTTCTGCTAAACCTCCATGATGTCATGCCTTTATTACAAAACGCGTGCATTGAAAAGATTTTCAAATCGTTGAGTAACAGATTGTGCTGTATAAATTCTTATGAATGCTATCAATCAATTTAATTATTGACACAAAACAGAAGTAAACTATGTTTTAATTAAGAGAATCTAATTAAATCATACCGAATCACGTAAAATTTCACCGAGTTTTTAATAAGAATTGAAATTGAATCATGATCATTTCGCAAAAATGGTTCAGTTACTTTTATCTTTGTTGATTTCCTTGCATTTAAAAATGTCTGCTCTTGCTGGCAGATCAACTTGTTTGCAATCAACATGTTCCATAAAAGAGTCTGTCGATGAGGAGCTACTTGCCAATGGCTTCTTCTCGGTGGCTATTTGAAAACATAAAACTACTTCATTGTATATCTCCCTCTAAAAAGATTCTAAATTAGTTGTGAACTGATCGAACCTTTTAAAGGAAGAAGAGGGTGAGTGACATTTTTGCATTCTTCTTCCTCTTGGCTTTCACTGTCAATTCGTTCGTGGCCAAATTTTGTTAAAATCGGCCCTTGGCTTTTCATCTCTTTTGACAACTGAGTGGATAATAAAAGGCTTGCAATGTCCGACACGGGTAAATCTACATTCCCCATTGACTGAAGTTGATTTTGAATGCGCATAATCCAAGAGGTATTCCCAGTTGGACGTCGGATAAGTACTTCTGCCCATCCCTGACACCAACAGCAACACAACTGAGGTGCAGCTTCACTGGCAGACGAATGACCACCAGAAACTTCAAAACAACAAAGACAAAAACGATGAGTTAACATATTTGATGTTTACTAACTACTAATCGTTTTTCACCAGAAATCCCATCCTTCATAAATTCATCAGATGTGCTTTCTTCGTCACTTTCTTTCATTCCCATCCTGTACAATAAAACATCACCAACGTAAATACATGTTCTGGACCAGAAAATTGTTTCTGTCCATGAGCTCGTATCACATCAACTGTACAAGTTAGAAACTTAGAAAGCTAAAGTTGAAGACTTTAAAATCTAATGGACTCAATTTCAGATTTAAAAGTTGTATACCTAGTGAGTTATGCGAGTCAGTAAAAATCGATAAACAAGAATTGAACGTTCAAATTTGAACGTCTGTACTTAAAACACATTTTGAGACATAACACGGAAACAATTTTTGTGCCACATGATATATGTATATATATTTAAAAACATAATTTCAGTAAATGATAAAAATTTCACCTTAATTGAATGTCGTCTTTAATTTGCGGGGCGTTCACTTGAGTATCATCGCTAATGCTTCGTTGTATTGCAGCAGAATGATGGCGTCTTCGAGACTGATAGTCACGACCCGAGTTTCCAGAGCACCGTAAAGATGCCGAACGCTTAAGTTCTAAGCAATAATTTTAGAAAAAATATTTTTCAAATGAATGTTCAAATTAATAAGTCTATTAAAAATTTGCTCTGATTAACAAAACATAAATTATGTGTCAATTTTAGGAAACTATTTCCAGTATACTTTTTTCAAGAAATTTGGAAATAATTGAGAAAAAATGTCTACACCTTTGAATGAGTAAGCATAGAACAGCACTAATATGTACAATGACTTTTATGTGATTCATTTAGGCTTAAGCATTTTTAACTAAAGGTTGTTATAGCCTTTCTAGTGAATTCATAATTCACTAGAAAGGCTATAACAACCTTTAAAGTTGCGCACAATGTTGAACTGAGAACATTCTTGGCAAAAACTTGTCTTTTTGGGAACAATGGCTAAATACGCCTCATTATTGCAAACATTTTTTCTATAGACTTATGAAAGATTATCGGCAAGTGGTTAAATAACTTAAATTCAGTAATGTACAAAAATTAAAAATGCTGCATGGTTTAAAAAAAAGAACAAACCTTCTGATGGAAAGTTCTGCGACGAGCCTTTGCAGAAAGCGTAACACTTTTCGCACATACCAAACTTAGAAGCACGAGTGCTGCACCCACTTGTGGTTATTGTAACGACGGCATTTCCAATAATCCAAGTGGCGCTCTGACCCGACGTTAGCAGAAATTCACTCAGTTGTGTTCTATAATAATAACGACACACATGTAGCAAACTCCAACGGCATTTTTTTTCCAACAACATCAACACCTTCTTGGAAGAGTTGTACAAAATGCAAAAGTATAACGAGTGAGAAGATCAATGCAGGTTTCGGTCAGCTCTTTGTGAAATGTCCCGAGTGTTTCGTGGAATTCAGTTCTACAATTTAATTTACAAGTACCTGAATTAAGTGATCAGAATAGTAGCAGTGGAAATCTTAATACTTTTTTGTGGTGGTATTCTGCTCAGTCTTTGTTTCGTCCGTATGAGTAGATCGAAAGTCTGTTAGAGTAACACCTTCGTCAAAAGGAACCAAAACATTATTCCTGAGACCCTACAATGTATAAAAATTAGCAATGTTTTGTGAAAAATGAGCAATATTAACATTGTAAACATGCAGTTAAATAAAGTGCACCTTCACAATAAAGCGAACAAAGTCTTTCCTAAACGGCAGTCGGCATTTGATAAACCACATTGCTATGACATGATGTGCCAAAGAAACAATATAGTGATTGAATCTATTATGAAAAAACAACACAATTTAGATTTCCAACGGAAGTAGGCCTAACGCGATTAACATCCATCTGCAATAACAATCAAAATTACGAATTCAATTTCGATTTTAGATGTGGGGCTCAGGAGTTCAGCATCGGCATCAAGAAGAGCTGAAACAGGTGATGAGTTTGGACCTGGGGGGTACAAAACGGGATATGGGGGCATGTGGGGTCTATGGGAGGTTGGCAGAAAATTGAAAGGAGTGGAAATAGAACCCGTAAGGCCGACCATGCATATTGACGGGAAAAGGTGCAGGAAATAATGATTAATTTCTATTTCAGATAATAACAATTGATCAATAATAGACAGAAAAGATTCTAGATTACTGCTAGTTTTGTATATATTCACACAAATTTTATTACACTTACTGCAACACTATTAGCTAAAGATTAACCTTAAAAACCTAACTAATAAGTAGGTTTCCAGAAGAAAACTGGGCACCTTCACTTTAGATTGAACCCTCAGTGCAAGGTTCCAAAATAGAAGAAGTTTTTCAAGAATACTGATTGAAATGGAGTTTTTCTATGTTTGAAACCTGTTGACAGGATTTAAAAGTTGAATTTCAACTGCAAAGTTTTTTTTTTCTCTGAATTTGAGCCTAAAATAATTTTTCTTAACTAGTGAAGCACCTTTTAAATAAAATTCAAAATTGGTTTGAAAGTAGACGAGTCAAATAATGCACCAATAGAATTTTCATGACAACGAGAGTAGCAATAACTGCAAAAGCTACTATTAAAATAAGACTTACTTGAAAGGATTTGTATACGGTAATGCAATAGCAAAAATGCTCATGTACTGATCTTGAACAAATGAAGCATAAAGTTTTGGCAGTTGAATAAGTGCTGTAAAACAAGATATATACAAAAATATAGTCAAATTGATAATACACTAAAAAAAATATATATAGAGTTACTGGATAAAAACTCCAAAATGGGTATTGCAATATTGACAGTGGCAGAAATTTTAGACAATCCCAAAAGAACCTCAGGAAGAAGTTTGTACATAGTGTCATTCATTTCAAGAATGCATACGGTAAGAGCTATGATGCACGCCCTCGCACACTTTGAGATCAATCCGTGACGTAGACACGTTACAAGAAACCGCTGCAGTTCACAATAAATATTTTTACCATATAACCAAGTTTGAACATTCACATACAATGACTACAACACACCTGCATAGTCGCATCGAGATACATGTGGTAAGAAACTAATGCCACTTGAATAGGATAAACGTGAGAGTGAAACTCTGCACGAGACAACGTCACAGGGGCATTTCGAAGCGATTCCGGAAGTTTCAGATTTCTATCACCAAGCTAAACAAGAAAATTAAATTTAGGGTGCTTTTAAAGTGTAAACACCTCTCAAACTCTGATTATTCTGTCTTTCATCATATAAAAGGAAGAAAAACTTGAAGGGTAGCTCAATCACTTAATCAAATTTTCATGTTGTTATCTTTCAAAATAAGCTATTTATGTGCGTTTCAAACTGAACCAACTTTAAGCAGACGACAATTAGTAAACGATATTTATTAACATTTGTTTTTATGAACTACACATTGAAATATATCAACATGAAAATACCCTTAAGTGATGTTTAAATGATAGTTTCTAAAATACTAGTTTCACTTAATTTTGCTCCTGAAAGATAGAATAATCAAAATTCAAAAATCAGTTGTTGATAAATCTTAAAGTTTCTTTCATAACTTAGTAATTATTAATCATTTACCAAAGCACAAACACTTCCACAAAGGCTCCCAACTGAACCTGGACTGGATAATAAAATACTTTTGTTCTGCAACATTTTAGGTAACTCGAGAAGGATGTGACGTAAAACGACCCAATCTTTTTCCTAACAACAAAAGTAACGCATTTAATAATTTTAACAAAGTGAACGTTTAGCGAATCATGACACCTGTTTTAGACAAAGAGAAAGGACATGAAAGAACGGCTCTAAAGAAATGTAGGTTGGAGTACATGGAGGATATGAAAAATGTGTTGGAGAAGAAACGGGCGGTGGACTTGCAGCTCCGAACACATTTTTCTCCCTACATAAAAAAAATAACAATTACTCAAAATATTCGAAACAAATCTTGGTCGCAATCTTCTCAACTCACACATGAGAACACAGCAAATATTTACTGTATTTTACTGTGTTCGTATTAGGCTCCAAGATCCCCAACTGATGAATTTCGTTGGCACGTAAACTTAGGAAACACTCAACCACCTTTGAAAACATTTCCATAAAATAATCGATTTCGTCATAGTAAATAAATTAAGAAAACAGCACACCATTGTTCGAAGTGAACTGCCTTCCTTAAGAATCACTAAACTTTGATAGTGAGACTGAAAGTGTTTTAACAAAACCCTCCAAGTTGAAACAGCAATAGACGACGGCAAAACAAACATTTTCTTCTGAACAAAGTTACATAATGAATGTAATTTAAAAAGTTAACTTAAAAATACATTGTAACCAATAAAAAAATCCACCAACTTGAAAAATCTCAATCAACCCAAAAATAGCTGTCTTAACTTCGCTAAATTCATTTTCACTAATGACATGAACAGTTTCCTGGTCGTCACCTTGTCCACTAGAAAAATGAGGCTGATCAAATGGTTGTAGAACAACCTAAAACGAAATCACAAAAGCACTTGATATGTTAAAAAAAGAAACATCAGCGAAAACAAATACTTTTTAAGAAGAAACCGTTGGCAAGAAATGGCACATGTCTTCACAAAATCATATCACCTAAAGTAATAATATTATGACGAAAAAATACCAAACTAAAGTTCATTCAATACTCTGTATAATAACATGCTTTTAATAATAAGATTGTCATTGGCAAATGAATAATTATTAACATTGTAATTTGCATATGAAAAAAATTACCCAGAAAAGAAATCACCTGGTTAGCTGTTTACTATATGGTAAAAAATTATTTGTAAACAACTAGGACGATTTCAAGCTGTTGCACAGCAAAGTGGTGGCTGAAATGTGAATTGCTGTATGCAAGTCAACATGCACAGTCCACCTTTAATATCTTACTTGCTATTTTATAGCAAAATTATTGCAAACATGGGCAAAGTCTCTTGCAATGGCTGCAAGCCTTTTTATCACACTGGCCGCACTTACTTGCAATTTTATAGCTATATTGTATGTGGATTTTAGCTATGATTTGAAAAAAAACAATGAGTTGGTTTGAATAAACATGAGTGAATTTAATGAAGTTCGAAGTGATTTATAAGTAGATGAAGAAAGAAATCACTTAAACGAATTTAAGTGACACATTTTCAGTTATTTAAAAATCGTTTTAGTAATGTTTTTAAAACACAACATTTGGCAAAAAATACCATAAAAATAATTGACTGAGCTTTAGTTTGGTTCTCTTTTTCCATCAATGAGTAACATTATTAGTTTAGGAGATAAGAATTTGCGAAAACAGGTATCGCTTTTTTTTTTTGCTAATTTATTAGTTACTTCAATAAGAGCACAGTATTAGTAAAATAATACTACAAATACGATAACATTTGTAGGTTGAACTGAAGTAGTGAAAAACAAAGTTAAAAAAATCCTGCCGACAACCTTTCCTAAAATATCCAAGATGTCCAGACAAGGCTTATTTCCACATTCCAAAGCTAATCTGCACAGTAGCTGAACTGCAGCATTACGGACAGTCACGTCGGCATCACTATCCACATTAATAAGTGAAGGCAGTATTATTTTTTCAATTATGTCATCCTGTACAATACATTAAAGGTTACAATAGAATGTTTAGCCTCAAATTAATAACACAAATAAAAAGATTCTAATAATTATCAAACCTCGTAAATGTGACGATTATCATCGAGAACTTTATAAAGTATCTCCAAAACCTTAATCCGAATGGATGGCCTAGTTTCATGCCTAATTATTAACAGATAATGTTAACAACAACAAAACACGGCTACTTTCAGTACAATATATTCGTGATACTGATGCGCTAGACTGTTACGGGACAAAATCTCAAGCTGAATTGGGTAGGTTAAGATGCAGTGTAGTCAACAAACAAGAAAGAAATAGAAGCAAACAAATGACAAACGAATGATATGCAATCGCCTGCCCAAACCTATATAACTTTGCACTGAAATGTGCACGCCTAACATCGAAAATCAAGGAACATTGTCATGTAATGCCATGATATTAAGTACCTTTATTATGCAGTCACGCTCACACTGAGTCAAATGTACTGGAGATATAAAACAATCACAATGTACCTGTAATATTTGTCGACAATGTCTTTTAAATTATTCAGCCAGTTTGATTTGACAGCACTAATGAACTGCGCCTTATAGACAATGAGGCGTAACACAGAACTCTCCTAAAAGATTGAGCAAAGATAAAATATGATACTTAAAACAACGATTTAAATTTCTCGTTAGCGAAATAGATAATTACTGGTCGCTTAGCAGCCGACGCTTCGATTATGGAGAACAATCTCTTATCACTGCCATTGTACTGTCTCAGAGTGTGTAATTCTTCAACTGTTGTCAGGATTTCATGAATGTTACTCGACAACATTGCCGCTTGAGTTGTATTTTTACCCTTTTGTGAAATGAACAAAAAAGAAAAAACGTATTTATTTAACTACTCTGCAAACTAATAGTAATTTAAAATTACTTGAGACTCGACAAGAAGAGCTTCAAGAAGATCCATGACAAGGTCCCAAGTTGTGGGCAGTAGTTCGTGGCCGTACTTTCGAACAAGTCTTTGCACGGATAGACTCACTTCCATAGACACTATCAAATGATTACTTTCAAGTGCCTAGGGAGACAAAATCGTTAGAAGAAATAGAACAGCCGGTTGTGCAATTTATATGCCGAAACATAATTCAATGGTAACATGAACAGTCAAGCGACAAACATATACTGTATTAGTAAATACAGCTTTTTTAATATTCTACAGAGCACAAATTGGAATTTACTGAACATTTAGGGAGCTATTCTTAATGAGTGCTTAGAAATGAGCATCGGTTCAACTCAGCTAGGCAAATGTTTAGCTTCATATTTTTGTATAAAATCAAAGTACATGTCTATCTTCATGCCTAAAATTAGATTTGTTAATTAAGTTTAGCACATGCTAATGCGACTTTTAGCATCTGCCAATCCCATTAAGAATATAAATGTTGATGAAATTAGCACTATCTTAGCAATCATTAAGAATACGACCCTTAATATCACTGATAGTTTGTCCCGCAACTAAAAAAATCCAAGGTGTCGGTTATGAGACAAATGAGTCATATGAATAAAAAGTTAACATGTGCTCATAAGTATGAGCACTGAGTAAAAAATAATACTACTGAGTTCACTGCTCACCATATGAATAAAGCTGAGCTAATACTCAAAATAGTGAGCAATTAATTACTCGTGAAAAATTGCGTTTAGTTAGGAATAGACTCAACTTTTATAAGACAAACATTTTTCTGATAAATGGGAATTGGGGTGGTGGATCTTTTTTCTATTTTATTTGGTGACAGCACTCAGCAAAATCTAACATACCGGTACTTTATGAGAAAGCTCAAAAGACAGTACAAAGTTTGTGGAATATATATAGGCTGTATCTGGCTCTGATCGGAAATGATCTGAACAAATACTCTTTCATATGAGCAGATACTCATGCTCAGGAGCAGTTACTGCGTTTTATTCATATCACTCATTACGGGTGACATTATGGGGTCTTACATTAAGAAAATACGGCAGGACGACGGAATGAGTAAACTTCAAAGACGTCACTTTCTGGGATCCCCACAGACACATTCCAATGAAGAACACGGCTCCACGTAACAAAACGAAATCGTCGTGGTTCTCTCTAAGCACACATTGTGCAATGAATCTATGAGAACCATGTGACCATTTGTGGGTTATTTTAAAGCAAAAATCCCAACCTTTGCTGCAAGATATTGCACATTGTGTAAAGACTACTGTGTCCAAGATGAGTTCCCAATAGATTTCGAATTAACTGAACACAATTACAACAAAAACGTATGATTAATTACATCCATATTACTTTTCAAACTACCTTTCTCTCTGACCTTCCAACTGTATTGCGAGAATTTCTCAACGTTAACAGTACGACACAGTGTTGTGATCATACATTCCAAACTGTCTGAGGGTAAACAGCTGTAGCAAATGACAGCTTCCAAAACTTGAAGACAAAGCTGTAACGAGAAGACCACTGTCTACACTCACACCAAAGATCATAAAGAATCGTTCGATATGCTTACCACAACGCCATCATTTGTCGTTGTGTGACAAGCATAATGGCAAGTGAGCCTAAAGAAATCAACAAAATGAAGCTCATTTGAGTTGAACCCAATAAGAAACAATTAACCACTAAACGCTTCAAATTAGTGTTTGTTCTCATTGGTAAAGACACTCTGTCTAAAAGTATTCGGTCAGGTTCATACCGTAAGGTCAATAAAAAAATTTAGGGATCGAATCGACCGATGTATCTGTGCCGATGGTGGGTGAAAATTTCCATCGACAAAAAAAAAATCATTTTAGGCCATCGGCAATGGTATCAGCAGCGGCTATTTTATCCACACGGACATTAAAAATAGGCAAAATTCCTCAATGAACATAGGCGTATATCATTATAGTAATGACATAATTTATCAATTATTACTACAACGTTATAGAAAAAATCATTGTGCACATTCTGTTATTTATCGTTTTGTTTAGCAATGCAACGTTACGTCCATAGAAATATATGAAAGTGACATCACTGATGGACAGGAAGGGTGGCAACAAATTTAAATTAAATGATTTTTATTTTTTAAAAAAACTTCACATCTACTTTGATTACTGCATTCTGCTAATGAGCAAAAATTAAGCAGTAGAAAGCATCCTTCCATAATGGAGCTTCAGACTTCCGGATTATTTCATGGTGACCACTAGGCCACAAATGAACAAAATAGATCTTGATACAGGCAATTAGAAATAGGGACAAACAGAAGTTGACTCGGACGCTCTTTTTATGACGACTAGCAACTTCTAATTGATTTGTTGTGTGGTTTGACGTTAAAAAAGGGCCGAGCATGTGACGTCAGACTACATAACCAACCTTTACAGATAATAGCTTTATCTTTAGCTTTCAGATATGGCCGAATATTTGTTTGAAAAAAAAAACTTACCATATAATTTTCATGATGATCTCCTTGTCCAAATATGTTGAATTGAACTTAATTATATTGTCAAGTATCTGAAGAAGGTCCAATATACAAGATGTTGACAAAGCCACTGACATACAGTTCAACAGAAAAGGGCCTAAATAAATAAAAGAAAACATAAATCCCCATTACACGTCAAAAATAATTGCGGGAAAAGAAAAGAAAAAAAAACATTAACCAATTTCTTCTTCGAAATCTTCAATCTCGCGGCCATTTCGGCTCAAAACTTTCAAAAGATCGATTCTTTAAAGACAAATCACATATTTAGAACAATGAGATTATTATTTGATATAAGTAAAAATGATGAACGAGATGTGTCAAGTGATTCGTGAGAGTAATTAAGTAAAAAATGAATAAATCTCATAGAAATATATGGTCATTGCAAAACTAGAAGAGTTCTAGACCAGAATGTTACATGCATTTTCACGATAATGACGGGATACCAAGCCTAAATAAAATGAATTTTATATTTAAAAAAAAATCCTGGATTACAATGGGCTAAATAAATTTCATAACCGATGTGAAATACATATTTCACTTTCATTGTAAATCACATTTATCAATGAACGCACTATTTTCGTACATTTCATGGTTCTCCACGTTTCCACGAATTCACGGTCTCTACAAAACGTTTCTCCAAATGTTTCACAGAAGGGGGGGGGGGGGGGGGGACTGAATTTTTTTTAAAATTTAAATCAGTTTTAATTTATTTAAAACTTCATAAAATCACTTTGTTAAAACCCGAAAATCCATTCAAGACAAAAGTTTTTAATCCGTTTATTAAACTGTTAAGCACATTTTTATATAATAAATTTATTCAATTTCATATTTAATAAGAAAAATAGTGATATTTCAAAACGGGTTTGAAATCACTTGATTAAAATGGTGTTGCCAATTTTTTTGATTTGATTTGATTTATTAAATCAATCCACACAATACTGAATTCAAATTAAATTTTCCATCAAAATCACCTGAATAAATGTTGTTAATCTAGAATTATTTTCAATAATGTTTAATATTTACACATTAAATCTTAAGAAAACTCAAATAGTTTTTTTAACTATGAAATTTTCAAAAGTTGAAGAGATAGTGCTTCCAAGTTTCAATTGTAATAAAGGGGCTACATAATATATAAAATATTACATTATGTAAAATGATGTGCTTTTTATACCGGGTTATTCAAAAAGAAGGAGCATATTTCAACCATTTATTTCTTCCAAACTACAAAAGATAGAAATATAATTCCAACGTTCCTGGACAGAGAAAAGTTACATTTTTTATGCACTCAATATGAGCACCATGTGTTACACGACAAATATCAAAACGGTGGCTCATTTCTTGCCACACACGAATCAGCTGGTCTCTAGTTATCGAACGGGGCGAGTTGTTTTATTCTGCGAATTTTCGATGCCACTGGTAAATCTGCTTATGACGAGGCGGTTGTTTCTTAAACTGGCGGCGAAATGCACGTTGCACTTCAACAATGGACTCTAATTTTGATAATTGCGGCACACAAAATGATTGTTCCTGTGGAGTCGTCGCCATTTTTCTACAGACAAGCAACAGTGCCACTGCGACCTTGACTGGAACTTCCACCCGGACTGTTCAAATTTTGAACTTTTCTCTGTCCAGGAACGTTGGAATTATATTTCTATCTTTTGTAGTTTGGAAGAAATAAATTGTTGAAATATGCTTCTTCTTTTTGAATAACCCTGTATTTTATTTACAGATTTTCAATAATTTTACTTTTCAATATAGTTAACAACTTTGCATAAATAGAGAAATATTTCATGAAATTGAACATCACGCATAGGTATGGGTGGCCTACCACGTGTTTGCCACTGAAATTTACTTACTACAATCAATATTCTATTCGTCTAAAGAAACGACCTGAACTCAGCAGCTTGTGTTTTTGAGCAAACCCAAAAAGTGTATGTGTGTATCGATTAATTAAAGTTTGTGCGTTACCTTTCTGGTAAATCGTCAATAACGTCATGAGTTCTGATGAGGTGGAACAACTGTGCCCGCATTAAAGGTTCCAACCAATCATACTAGATTAAAAAAAAAAAAATCAATACCAAATTTAATCAACAAATTTGAACCGTGGAATTTGCTTAAAATGTATTCATTAACAACACATAAACTTCATTTAGCACTTTAAAAACCAGCTTTGGGTTGCATTGTATGTATTTCGGTTTAATTAAGTTCAAACAAGACAGCGACTAAAGAAAATTGGATACCGATATTTTACCTGGCTGGAGACGACCGCCTTAAGAAAAGCGAATGCCGCTTGACGATTTCCCTTAGGTTGCTGTGGATTCAACAGATCCCTCATCTTAAGCCAGAGATTCTCAACTGCATTCTGGAGAAAAAGAAAAAAAATGCTAAGTGTTATAACAGCAATGAAAGCAAAGCTGCAAACATTAAACAATTACGTTTTCCAATCGCTTCCCGACGAATTCTTCTGGCAAACGCTTCAAAACTTTAAGTCTTTGATTAGTTGGTGATTCCTGGCCAATTTCCTGCAATAAGAACTTTTATATTAAGAGATCAAAATGCGCGTAAATTGCGTCATCGCGGCTCTTCTACTCCCATTTAACTAAAACAGACAATCAATTCAAGATACCACGACAACAACTGATTACGATTAACAATACGGACCAAAAAAAAAAAAAAAATGAGTAAATACGGTAGCCAGGTACCTTTAAAACGTCGTGAGTGAGACAGAATTCTTCAGGTTTGTATTTAAGGAAACCCGAAGCGGCGGCTGCGGTGGTCGCCGAAGACGATGAACTCGAAGACGGCGGCGCATTTTTATTCAACCGTAAAAACTGCTTCAGTGTCTCTTTTATAGTCAGTTCTTTGTCTTTAGACGGATATTTCGACATTTCTCTTCACTTCAAACGTTCTTTTCATCACATACAAAATCCCCGCAAATAAACGAATCACACAAGTTGACAATTATTACAAATTACAATTTACAAGAAACTCACGAAAACCGGAAATCACGCTGCTTTTTTTTTAATGTATAATAAACCGTACAATAGATGGCAGCACCATTCCCATGAAGCCAAATTACATAGGCCATAAAGCAGATCTTACCAGATTGCAATAAAAATGATCTTATAAAAATGCCGCATTTTCATTTAAAAAAACTGAATTTTGAAATCTTTCCCATAGTTATTGTAAAATTGGTGTAATCGGGAGACTGTTCATATATTCACAATAGTAAGTATGAGAACTATTATACTAGAAACAACCATAGAAAAGTGACGAATACCGATGTGAGCGCCATCAAGTGTCTTGAGTTTAGTTAAATTAATTGGGAGTATAGACGGTCTATTCACAATTTTGGCTTGTCCATCGGGGCTGCATCCTTTGAACTTTGGTTTTATTTTTGAAGATTTACGTGGCCAGCGACTAATTTTTTTTTTACGAATAGCCCATTTTCTCATACTGTACTTGCAAAGCATTACGATTTGAACAAATTTGTATGTTCCCATGCCCAGCTAGATTGACAATCCAGAGTTGATCGTGTGTACCCGGCAAAAGGAGGACAATTTGAAATCAACCCTATTTTAGGTATCACGCTACAAATAAGCCGTTCTCGTTGCGAAAGTGGTTGCATTGAGCTCTGGCTTCTCTGCCTCAGAAGCGCAAGGGGGTGCAGTCCTCCAGGCACACATTCAATTATATGGCATGTCAGCCTGCCTTGGCTTCTTAATCCAAGACTGTCTCTAAAATTCGATCGAAATATCTAATATTCATTCCTGTTAATTTTTCTTTTGAATTTATACGTGGGAATGGAAATTTAATGTCATCTTTTAAAATTGTACATTGACACGTACCGCCTCTTTTTTTTTTGGCCTTTTTTCCACTAAATAACCCTAGCTTCTCATAATAGAAAACATTACAACCCTTACAACAGACAAAAATCATCTGCCAGAGCAGAATGTTTTAACAAAGAATAAAAAAGATGATACGAATCAACAATATTCAACACATCCACGATCCACTTTGGCTTTGAAAAGCCATGACTGACAAGCCAAACTGGAACACATACAGCTACAGGCAGTTAGAAATAGGTCAGAACTTCAGTTGGCTCCGCCCTTGTTATGACGACTGGCAGCTTCTAATTGGCTGGTTGTGGTCTGACGTCACATGCTCCACCAATTAGAAGCTGCCGGTCGTCATAACAAGGGCGGAGCCAATTGAAGTTTTCTCCTATTTCTAACTGCCTGTCATACAGCTAGGGTACCTAACTCAACCCAACTGTGTTTAAGTGGTGATTCCTATGCGTTTTTTTTAAAAAAAACGTATTTTGATTTATTTTTTAGTTTTGGTTGGTTTATAATTTTTATATTACTAGTGGGGCAACCTGTCATAAATGACGGGAGCAAAATTCACGGGACATTATGCCCAGCATTAGAATTTCTTTTCCTCCGCCCTTTTATTATGTCAGACCAAGTAACAAACTAATTATAAATTGATGATGTTCATAAAAGGGCTGAACAAACAAATTCTAATGCTGGGCACAATTGCCTGTGATAAATTCTAGTTTAATTTTGCTACTATTATCCCCTCCCCTTTTTATATTTGAAAAAGAAAATGAGTTTTTCATTTTCTCTGGTGTGCACATGCGCGTCGTTTGTTCCTTTTTTACTCCTTTCATTTCAATTTCAGTCACCCCTCCCCCTTTTTTTCTCCCTCTCTCTCTCTCCTCCCTCCTCTACACTTTCCAACCTTTTTCCCGCTCCAATTTAATATCAATGGGGTTCTTGGATTGGGAGAGTGCAACATATAGTTGACCTTGAGAAAAAAAAAAGCGGTTCATTTATTCATTTAAATTTATATAAATTCTGACGTGGTTGAAGGTTTTTGTCTTTTTTGTACAGCGTTAATTATAGACAAAAAGGAAAGAAACACAAAAAGACAGGGCTTAATATATATATATTATACTGTATAATTACAATCGACCATAAGTGACCTGAGACTGCGCGATTTACAGACAGAGGACCCATTCCATCAGGAATCAGGCGCACCCTGTCATTCGTAGTCGTCGATTTAGATAACAATTAAACCACGTGCAGCAGAGAGGTGGGCAATCATGTGACCAATTGGTTATGAAACTGTGTCGAATTCCATTTTTCCAGATTTCAGTCTAAACAATCATACTTGAGAAACTTTTTTATTCGTGTCAGTGTGACATTTTCTGACTAGCAGAACCGAGATGTACATTAATTGAGTTCAGAAATGTGGATAAAATTACTGCACCCTTATAGCATTATTTTTTTTCTTTCAATTTAAACAACTTACTTTAGCTTTTGTGTCTGTGGCAGCTGTAATTGAGAAGGCAAACAGTTAATTTCTTAAATTGTCGATTTTAGAAACCAAATTTCTCAAATTTTACATAGATTTAAAATAGTTTGTCCACCCTTGACGTATAGAAATGGCTGAATAATTAGATACATTTTTTATTTTGCCATTCAGCCATTATTTCCTGAGAAAATAATGGTTTTTTTTTAAAAAAAAAAATGACCTACACAAACGTTTTTCACTATGTTCTTAATCTGCTGGATTTCTATTTTATGCGTAACTCACAACTCAGTATGTCTATCCCCTACACCCTCCAATGTGTGTGCCTTTAAAGTGCAATATACTACTAAAATATGAAAAACAAATGAAATATGCTCATGATTTTCAATATAAAACGCTTTTATTAACCTTCTGATTTATCAATGCAATTCGTAGCTCGACAAAAAAAAATGCCTGGAGGCTCCATTTGCAGCATGGCTCATTGTAACAATTATAAGTTGCAAAAAAATGCTAGATCATTTTTTCGGTTTCCAAAGGATTTACACGTGTAAGTAAGTGTCCCAAATGATAAGTATAGAGTTTATTGATTTAATTTACTGATTATAGTTGTAAGGAATGGGTTCAGAAGTGCAAACGTTCTGATGTTGACGACGTCTTCAGGTCAAAGGGACCGGATCATATGTATAAAAGTTACTGCATATGTTCTGATCATTTTAAAGAATCAGATTTTAAAAATCCGAAATTGTTCTCACAGGGGTAAGCAGCAAATTAACAGTAAGTCCGCGACTTAAACGGATTTGACGTACGCGGTTTCTCAGATACGCGCGGTTGGGCCGGTACTTCCCCTTACAACCGCAGCGCCACGTATCAATTCGCTCTGTAAATGCAATAAAAATGCATAATACTTAATGGCATTCAACTTACGCGGTTTTTCGATAAAAGGATAAACCTCCAGAACAAATTAACCGTACAAGTTGAGGACTTACTGTATAACAAAAATAAGTAAACGATGGCAAAATATTACTACATTGTACATGTAGTGTGTGTAATTAAGTAATATTTAAAGGTTGAAAAAAGGTACCATTCCAACGTTAAATCTACCGTGTGCTGCCCGTGAGACATGTCAGCGTCGTAGCCCAAAAAAGAGAGCGGTTTCGCCATCGCTTGAGAACGAAAATGTGGATCTGCCTACAGCTCAATCTCACGATGGTATTTATTGTTTTTGTTGGTGGCATTTGTTAGAAATTGTAGTGTAAACTCATCCTTTACCTTTAGAGAGTACACTGCCTAAAGTCAAACGGAAGAAATTGGAGAAAACTGAAGATGCAGAAACTTTAATGCAGAAATTGAAAAACGCACAGAAGCTGGTGTCCAAGCAAAAGAAGATTATAAAAGAATTACGGGAAGTGGTATCTCGCCTTAGAAGAAATGAGAAAAAGAGAAATATTTCAAAGAAGAATGTTAATTCAACAGATGAAGTTGCTAATCAAGTTAAATACATTTACTTGGCTGGATAGTAAAGAGGCAGGAGATACAATTGGCCCCATGACAATTAAAAATCTAACCTTTGCTTAAATCGTTGCACTTGATTGTAATAACTTTCTTAGTAATGTAATGGTAGATTGATTAGTATGATTACATACAAGTTTACATTACAAGATGTGTATCTTAAAACTGTTCAACATCCCCAGTGTTTAAAACTTTTGCATTGTACTTTTGTATTTTTTGTATTGAGTCAATTGAACCATGTCACATGAAGCTTAATGAATTTGATGATACCATTCTTTTATAACAAAGTTCATTGGTCACTTTTTTTGTTATGGAAGATTTTGCAATTATTTTTGTAAGGGATTAACCAAATGTTGCTGAACTTAACAAGAAAAAATGTAATTTAATTTGGTATTTACATTTGCAATGTGTGACACTCATCCTTGTCTGTAAAAGTTGCTTGTAATTATTTCTTGAGAAACAGCTAAATATTCGTATTAAGAGTAGTGAAGAATATGATTCGTGTAGAATACGACTGTTTTCGAACTACCATTCTCACTTAACGAAACAAAAAAGTCGTTACTGTATAAATTTTACAAGTACTGACTCAACGTAAGTTCGACAACTATATTTCTAAATAATAACTTATACCGCGAATTAACGTTTGCTGTGTATGTTTCATTCGTATCTGCTTTTAACGCCATGTTTTGTAATAAAATCCAAATTATATTTTGAAATAAAATTATGGCAATTTGGAAATCACCAGATTTTTATTTTTGGACATTATAAGACCATTTTTTTTTAATTTCGAGCCATAGGGTGTATTTTTGAAGACATTATATTATAGGAATAGCAAAATGTCGTATAAAATATTTATTTAAGAAACGTTGTTTTTGTCCTTTTAGCAATAATAAATTTTAAAAAGTAAAAACAATCCTCTAACTCTTGATTATTTTGTTTGAAATGCAACATTAAGAAAATGAGCACATTTTTATTTTTTGAACATTAGCAAAGGATTTTTTCTAGCTTCTAAAACAATTTCAGTTTCTTCTAAATCACAGAATAATCGGCGTTCTATTATATCACCTGTTTGAAAACTACCTTTTAAATACATTATCCGAACTCGAATAAAAATTGAAATTAATTGCTTATTGAATGAAAGCATTGTCATAAAATGCTATAATATCTATACTATTCTATAGACTATTAATTATTAAACGTCTGCGGGGGAAAATGTGAAATTCGATCATTTAATTAATCTATTATAGCCAGAATTAAAATGTTCTTAAGAAGAAGAATTTTGGGTATTCTTTCGATTATCAACCACGTATAGCCTTTAATCTAAGGCTGTTAAGGTGTTACATAGGTTGCGCGCCGAACGCGCAAAATAAGGTGAAAAGCTGCACAAGTCTCCTGCATATCGTAATCTCCGCTTGGCCTCTAGGCTAAGCGGCTGCTAATCGAAATAATAAATTAGAATCTAGCAACTTTAGTTATAAAAAAAAATCACTTAAATGTATTTCCACTTTGATATTTTAGTAGAAGCGTGGCACAGCTAAACTTTCTGTGCAACTTTCTCACATTATAATTTTTTTTTATCGATTTGGCACTTGTAAGTTTTAATTAGTAAGCCATACATCGGGTAATTGATTATTTTTAAGAGCATTTTTTTTTAATAAAATGACATTTTTCTGGCATGGCATTCGTGTTAACCAAATTTCGTGTTATATGTAACAATGCAAATGTTTTTTTTTATATAATTAAAACTCAAACCTTGGCTCCACCTACTTTTAAAAAAATCAATAATTTTGCAGTGCATATTTTACATATAGTGTTTATGCATTTGCATAATATGAATTTAGTAAGGAAGCAGAAAAAGTGAATTCTAAAATCCCAGCCACTGATTTGTGTTTCTTCATTTACAAAACGAGTTTTTCCAAAGATTATCACGTCAAAATAAATATGAAAAACAGGCCTTAACTTTTAAATCGCATAATGAGAAAGATTTTTTAGGTAGATACGTATTCTTGGGACAGAAACATTTCTTTGCGTTAACAAATGTTTTCATGTTATTCACCTGTAGCAGCATCTCCTAAATGAATTAAAATATATGAAAACCCTATTACGAGGGATGGACTGAAAATGTATTGTGATTTTTCGACTGTATGTGTTTTCACTGTAGATAAAATATAAAAAGTTAAATCAATTAACAATTATGTATGTTTCATTCGTTTTATGCATTTGTAACATGTTTTGTTATGAAATTGTATTTTTGAAATAAAAATGCTACTGTTAAGAGCATCTTTGCTAACTTGTTAATTTCTTAACAAACTTTGAATTTTACCTTAATGTTCCTCCTTGTAAAAAGACAACCGTTAATTTCTAGCTATATTTACTCTACGTAGGATTTGGTTAAGCCATACATAGCCTCCTTACCCTAAGAATACCTTAAAATAAGGAGGTTATGGGTAAGACATCAGTTCAACCCACTTGGCAGTGCTGCGGATGGCTCTTCTCCAACTTGTTTTCGCCATTTGTCTGTCAGCTTTATTTTGCAGTTTACCATAATATAGGTTTTATTATAACGAGCACCTTTTGCTATTGCATACCATAATTATTTAAACACATCTTTTTCACTTTAGTTTACTAAAATATCGACTCAATGGTATAGTAATTGTTCCAACTCCTTGTTTTAATGCAATACAATGCATGAATAATACAATAATAAAAAAAATTACATAAAACTTCAAGTCCATATAATAGTCCTCCAAGTTCTAGAAAAACATAAAATGACCTAACTACATTGAAATACACAAATAAATGTTAAGGGTGTGTGTGTGGGTTGGGGGGAAATAGGGCTTTTATTTTTTTATAAGCCCTTTTGCAATTAGGATTTCTTTCATAAGACCCTTTAGATAACTGATCTCGGTTTCGAGCTGCGTCGTTTTGATGCTCAGCTCTTTATTCGTTTCTTCCAGTTTAACTTCCTCCGAACTAAGGATATCGAACTCAGACCGCTTCTTGTTACGATAACGAGTCGCTGCTGTCTTATTCTGATCTCTTTTCCTCGCCTTGCGATCAACAGGCAAACAATCGCTCGATTCATCTCCGGATGTCTCGTTACGAATGTTGTTCTTGTTAGTGGGCCGAGAATAAGGTTTCGAACGTTTGTTTTTACGGATAGAAGGGGAAGGAGGACGAGAGGAAAAACACTCGGGAGAACTTGGAGGAGTATTGTAGGGCGAGGAATTGATAGAACTCATGGAATTACTCTCTTCTACAATGTAACTGTGGGCGAGGCTGCTCGTAGGAGACTGCGGAACATCTCCCGCTTCTAATTCTTCGGAATAAACCAACTGGACTTCGACTACGACAGATCCATCGGCGGTAACATCGCCAACAACAATCGTTTCTGCTCCCGTCTCCAAAGCCGAGAAAGAAGATGTTTCCTGTAAAGGCTCACCTTCCAAAAATGATTCTGAAATCCAAGAGACTTCTTTCGTAACAGGAAAATCGTTGTCGTCCAGTTTCGAACTACCGTTTAACGGGATCGGTTCGATGTCGTCTAATATGGACGAACCATCATTACTCATGTCCAGCATGACAGAATGGAACTCGGGACTGTTAACCATCTCATCGATATCAGCAACGTCAATCCTTTCGTCCAACCAGTCGGCAAAATGATTTCCTATCACAAAAGAAGGAAGAAAAAAAAAAAAAGGTCACCAAAACGAGATTTGCATCGATTTCAACTTTGAAATCAAACAAACCATCGTCCGACGAGTTATCCAAGAGGAGCCCCAAAGATACATTCTCATCTATCTTTGTTTCGAAGTCTTCGATCTCCCAGAACGGCTTGTTTCCTACGAGCAGCCCGCCTCCTTCCTCGTTAGCAGAGGCTAACGACGTCCAACCATCGACTTTCTTCCCCTCCTCTTCCGAGAACTGCAGTTGTTCCCAGAGAGATAATTCCTCGTACAAGTTGTCCATTTCCGTTGGAAATTTTCAGGTCTTGTATCGAAACTTGATCTTCTTCGTACAGAGTAGAGTACTTTTGAGTTTCGGCCGTGTAAGGCGCAACGTTGGTGCGAAATACGCGTAAAGTCCTGTTTTAGAAATCATATTTTTCATATAAAACATCAGAAGTCCAAATTTTTGCACAAGATTACGTTTAAAAACTTTCATCTTTATCTGACTAAGATGGGCCCAGTGAATCGTCGTTTGCAGAACCCAATTCAATGCCATTTCAAAAACAAACTGGTTTTTCAAAGGCAATTTAATTTACCTCATTGCTTAAAGGCATTAAAATTTTATAAAAGTTAATGACAGTAAAGAATTCAGGTCATGGCATTTACATGTACAAAAAAATTATGATCTGGCAACACTGTCAATGAGGAAATAAATACATGATAATTTCAAGAAAGAAATTACAAGACATCAGCAATAATCCATCCAGGAAATATTGAAGCAAGAGAGCGTAAATAATACACTACAAAGAGACAATATATTCTGACGCAAAACTATTGTAAATTCGCCATTTTTGTACAACCATAACCCCTCAGAACTTCCGCCATCAGTTACGTGACGTCACGCCATCACACGAACCCTCCTCTTTTCTTGAGGGCACGGCATTGTTGGCCCACAACCAGATTTACTTTACGGTCGATAAAACGACCACATTGTATTCTATTTCTTAAATTTTCAAGATACGATTATTGCATCAATTACGATTATAAAACTTACGCCATGATGATGCTGTTGTTCTACGCACACCGAAGTGTACAGTTCGGTTGTAAAGAAAAAAATGCGATCACTCCATTATGGATCTATCTCAGAATGAGACGAATGATTTCTGTAGTACATCTAGTTAGGCAACCATCTTGTAAATGACGAGATTTTTCTCACTCAACGCCTTTTAAACGTCTTGACAACTTTGTATACATGCTCTGAAACATTACTTAAAATATTATTCAAAATAACATAACTATAATAAGAAAACATCACAACAAACACATGTAAATTCAAATCTACTCTGTTTTTTTCATGAAAGAGCTTTCTTTAATAAATAATTGATTACAACCCGACGGTTTAGTTTCTTTGCACTTGAATACATGAAGTGAATGATGCAAACCGGCCACATGTTGCATCATCCCCATTGACGAGACAGTGACGTCATTTCTAAGAATTCCCGCGTATTTCGTGACATCACACGCCCCCCCCCCCCCCCGGCTATTGTTGTTGTGATGGTAACTAGACGAGGCTTAGAATTCATTATTTTCGGTATAAATCACATAATTAAAAGCTGTTTTTCTATCAGTCTAGAGAAAATAAACACGGTGACTGACCAGAATCACATAAATAAATGAACAATTTCAGGAAACTAGTCCCTTGTTTTACAAAAAATAACTGAACCTAATTATCTCCTTTTAGGACGTTAGGGTTAACTTCAAACATCAAAACAACCTTATTTTTAAGAAATTCTTGAGCCTCCCGGCGTTAAAAAAAAACTATTCACACGCATTAATAAATAAGATATTAAGTTGGCCAATCAATGAGTCAAATATACAAGTTGGCCATTTACAATATGAAAATTAGGTCCAAATTCAAGAAGGGAAATTCGTAGTTTTAACTTGAAATTGATGATGGACCCCTTGAACCACGATTCGAACTTCGGAACATAGAAAAACCCCGTTAAAACACAATCAATAAAACAGGAGTGTTCTAAGTTGGAACCCTGATCGGAGGTCTCGACTTAAAAATGCCAAGATTCATTCTTAAGTGCGGACCTTAACTATTACTCGGTTACCCCTGTAGACCACAAATTGGCCCATTCGATTATATGAGTTGAGACCCTGGAACGGTTTAGGAACCTGGTTGTAGACAAGTGTTTAGAATCGTTATGGGCATTATGGTTGGGACTATCGATATTTTTCGGTTCTTCCTCCTTTTAGGCCCGCTTTGTACGATTGTGTCCCGCTTAAGTTGCTCTCTATCAATGGTTAGTTGTAATGCTGGAGATTACAACGTCATTAGGGCTAATAAAGGGGTGCTTAGCAGCTCCATCATCTATAATTCTTGGTGGTGGGCGCACCACCACATGTGCAGCATATCGTTAATGGTTTTATACCACTAATAAAAGGTGGTGTTGCTCTTTAGAGGCTATATATCGCTCTAAGTCGCTAACCAGCATGCCCAACTATAGTTAATCTATAGTCAAACTGAGCACAGTGTTAAAAAACTTAAGAGTTTTTCTATTCAACAGTTATTAAGTGTAAAAATGAGTAAAACTATTAAAATTGAAAAATTCCAAAGGGAGCAGAGCACCTGTTAGGCGGTTTCATTGCGTGCGTGTGGTCTAGAGCACCCGTACAGCCGGCGATTCTTATGCAGATTCACTACCAAATCACAGTACAGGCTTAGTTTAAACTTAGTTTTCTATACTGTGACCAAATTTAAATATAACTGCATACAATAAAAAAAAGCCTCAAATACATTCAATCACAATCTCTCATTCATAAACGCTGTCAAATGTCACTATCAATTATCTTGTTCAAAGTATAAATACACTGAAATTCAGTGGAATAATGCCGTATATATAAGATCAGCGAGGCTTCTAAAGCATGAAAGTCTTTACAATTCTGTGATCGAAAACCTTATTTAAATTTTCCTTTTTTTCCAATAAATGCGAGAGATAAAATAATGGCTTTTTTAATATCATGTACAACAGTGGATCACACACTTTATTTTCGTTTAAATTTCTTAAAATCGTTAATTTTGTTAAAATAATTCATTTGGCTTTTGGACCAGAATACACGCGCCCTCTTGTCCGTATCTGTAAGGCGCAGGTGTGTGCAAATTGTAAATAACATCATAATTATGTAATACAATCACAATTTACTATGAAAGTATTTTAAAACTGTCAAAATACTCCCATCATCAAATCATAAAATAATGAAACGGCTAAATTTGGATTATATTTAATTAAATGCATTAACTAGAATATTATCTCTCTTTTTTATCAATGATTATACAAACACCAGAATCAGTTCATACAGTGACAGAGCAGATTTCTTCAAAATATAAGTTATTATGATAGCTATATATTATCTCATTGAATGAACTGAATCAAAACAAAGTTCAAGAGCCAGCTGAGATCCATTTCAATTAATTTATATACACACACATATTATTCACATATTGAAAGTAATAAAAAAAAAATAAAATAAATAAAATAAATCCAAAGTCGCATATAAATTTTTAATGCAACAAATAATAATTAATGAGACAGAGAACGAATGTTTGGAGTCAAGGTGATCCAAGAAACGTCGAAACGAAAACACTATTATCCAAATTTAATGTACTATGCCACCAACGATCGGGAAAATATAGAACCTTCAAACAAAATAATCACTTTAATAGATCAAATAATTCATCCTTTTTTATTCTAAAAAAAATATATCGCACATCTCCAGGCGAAATTGTACACTCGTGAGGCTTTTCGGACTCTTTTAGCGTAGGATAATTATTCTCGAACCAAAATAATGACGTCATATTCGGATCAAAGTTCGGCTTTGATTCTGGGTCGTACAAAAACCAGTGCTAAACAATTTATAACGACTTTAGAATCCATCAATTATTGCTAAAAAATCGAGATTATGAAATACTTTTGAACCGTATAAAACCTCAGAAAATCCCGGACCGTGAAAGTGAAATGGAACTCCGGATCCGAAACCTGAAACACGTTTTCTTCTAAATAAGTATCTACATTAAAAATACATATTTTATATTTGGTATAACGATCGATTGAACGATAAATAAAATATAGATCGATATTTAAAAGTAACAGAGGTTATACAACTACAAACAGTTACAATAACAACTTTGGTTATCTTTCAAAAGATAAAATATCTTGTAACTGGTATTTTTTAAACAAAATTAACTATGGAGATGCTTTTATTTTACACCTCGAAAGAATTTCTATTGTTAAAAACATAAACTGCAACTATAACCGAATATAGCTGTTAAGAATACCTCCGATTCCAAAGCTAAAAGCCGGCGGCGTCGTGTCGGGAATGTTATACGGTGGTCGTTCGTAATCTACGAGAAGTTTCGACAATTCGGAAGACAAAACATCTCCGAAAAAATAAAACGTTTCTGACATACAGTTAAAACACGATTAAAATAAAACACAAAATCGCGTTTAAAGTTCAATTCAACGTTTATAATTGCCATTTACCGATCACTTACATTTCCGAGATTGCCCTAATTCCCCGTCATGCAGAACTCTGAGGCAACCGCAATCGCTAAATAACAACTATAAATCTTGCACGTAATTAATTCACCAAACAAACCATTTCCAAAAGAAGAAGAAGAATTATGGCAACGATCAATCACCGTGTTGATGTAGTTTTCTAACGTTGTATCCACTGAAATACAATTTTTCTTTTATTAAATTATATTTAAACTCGAGATATATCAAAGCCAAGCTGTGCTAGTTGCTAACCCTTTTCGTACGAATACGAATTGGCGGAACTCAAACGAATCGACACATCTCCATAGTTTGCTAACAAATTCTGTTTCGTTATTACATTTCTTGTCACCTGTAACAAAAAATAGCTAAAGCTATTACAAGATTCTCGTAAGTTATCAACGAAAAGAATCGATGCTGTACCTCGTTATTCGTGACATTGCGAAGAACAACCGGTTTCGTATAAGCATACCTCAAACACAAACAAATTATTATTTATTAAACAGACGTTTCGGTTAACTTCAACTTTAAAAGTTGCTAAAATTTTGGATAAGAATACTTGACATTTTGAAAATAATTTTAACCAAAAAAAAAATATAAAGTGTCTTAGAAACTAGAAGAGTATGTGGATCACTTGGGGATATTTTTAAAATTATATTAATAAAAAAATAAAATGTGTATGCACTGTGTAAATAAACGAATACAGTATTTAGTTTTTACGGAAGAATCTTAGCATAGGGACTCTTTAGAATATGCAAATTTTATTTGGCCCCAAAAACGCATAAAAAAACGTTTGCACAGAAGTCTTACTTAGTAGTCCGGGTCATTTAAAAAAAATTGTAATGGTTTAGGCAAGGTTAAGCTAGGCTAAACCAATTTGGGTCAGACTTGTGTTAGGCTGATTGTGAGGGCCCTGGGGGCCAACGTTGTAGCTATAGCGTTGAAGCACGTGGCTGCTAATTAATCGAAAGAATACTCTCAATTACTTTTCTAAAAACTGCTCCTGTGAAAGCGATCTGTTCTCAATGTCAATGTTGCAATAAATAGCCTCATTTCTCCTTTTCATCTCATTCCTGCAAAATTTAAATCAAACTAAAATGAATCATTATTCAAACAGGTAGGGCAAATGCGGCCCAACTAATTAACCTTCCGAAACGGGAGGTACAGCCTCTCACTGATAAGTGATAAGGTAGAGAAACCACACTTGACCTACCTCTCAATGAGATCAGTTTCCAAATGTAAATAAATAACGCTTACCATCCTCCGTCAGAATTAAAACAACCTACGAATAAAACAATAAAAGGAAGATGCACAAATAAGAAAACATCACAAAATAATGATCGCCTTCTACAGAGGAACATATTTTTAAAAAATCAGCTGAATAAAGTAGGCGACAAAATGGCCATGCATTTATTGACAGGCATCTGTAGACAGCTTCAGAATTTCTTTGGCTCCGCCCTTTTAATGGCGTCGGACCAAATATCAACCAATTAGAAATAGAAAAGGCGGGGCATGTGACATCAGACCTAGTAACAAACAAATTAAAAATTGATGACGCTCATAAAAGGGCGGAGCCAAAAAAATTTTGAAGCTGTCTACAGATGCCTATGTTTATTGAACTTCATTCCGTATCTGTAACAACGGCAAAGAAATTCGTGCTTGAGGAGTACTATGGAAACAAACACTTACGAAGTTACGAAGCTTACCGGCGTGTCATTTAAGCAAATTACTGCAAGTAGTTTTGAATAGTATTCGATAGATGGCACTAGAATCTATCGCTTTTAAACTAAAACGAAGGCAAACTCTGATACTCATCGGTTAATCTACCAGATGCATTATCAGTGACATCAGTTTTAGTATAACTCAATATAAAATGACGTCACAGATGAAGCATGAGATGGATAATTCGGTGAGGTTTAATGAAAAGGAATGTTGTTTACTGTTTTTATTATTTTTATATTTATTTCTCATCGTGGTTTTTTCGTTGGTAAGTCGATTTCTCTGTAAGATTTCACTGAAATTTGACAAAAAAATATGATTTATTCGTATTAATTTATAATTCTGAGGTGTAATAATGTGTGTTTTTAATAATATATTTCAAAATAAAGACAAAAAAATCATTCTCTTTAGGGTTTTAGACGTGGTGTTTTTGTTATTTACGACGGTCCTTCTAATTTCTGGCGCAACATTCAACGTTTGCTTACAAACTAG
Organism: Brachycybe producta; assembly: GCA_036925085.1. Classification (NCBI taxonomy): domain Eukaryota; kingdom Metazoa; phylum Arthropoda; class Diplopoda; order Playtdesmida; family Andrognathidae; genus Brachycybe; species Brachycybe producta. Next base: position 1,310,380 of record JAUPFP010000049.1, on the reverse strand, counting down.
AATAATAGGTGTATTTTATGACAATGTCGTTTTAAAATAACTAACTTTATGGCTATTTGAAAAGCAATTTTTACACTAAACATTCACGTAAAAACGAAATTAAAAAAATGGTTTCATTTTCATGAAAATTTTTTTTCGAAACGTTTATTTTGAAAGATATCATAATATTGTTGGCATAATTCGTCTATTTTTCTAATTTCATATTTTTTGTTTCACCAAATTTTACATTATTTTTGATTAAATGTTTTACTGTTTTTACAGTGTTGTGTATCGTCGTTAAAAGAATTGTAAATTCTTACATGGAAGGTGAAGCGGAAACGGGTGCTAAAAAGGAAGGCGCCGAAGAGGACGAACGAAACTGTTCTTCGCTCGAATTAACCGAACTTTCCAAGTCTTTTTACGAAACTTTGACTGGCGTCAAGTCTTTAAATCTCAAGTATAACGACTTAAAGGTGGTTCCAGATGAGTTCTGTACCAACCTTTCGTCCACTGTGACACATCTCTACTTGAAGGGTAACAAACTGGAGTTTTTACCGAATTCTTTCGGTATTTTGACCCACTTGAAGACGTTGGACGCGAGCGAAAACCGTTTAAGAAAACTTCCAGACTCTTTTACATTACTCACGAAACTTGAAACGCTGAAGTTGGTCTCAAACAGATTACGTACCGGTTTTCTGATGACTGTCGAATCGTTTACTTCGTTGCAACATTTGCATTTGGATGAGAATAGACTTAAATTTCTTCCGTCATCTTTTGGACGTTTGGAGCGACTCGCGACTCTCGAAGTGGCCAACAACAAGTTAAAGTCGCTTCCAGCAGATATCGGAAACTTGAGGTACTTAAAATGTTTAAACGTAAGTAACAATAGAATCGTCACGTTGCCAGAATCGATCCAAATCTGCCCGAATATTGAAGAATTGGACGTTTCGTACAACAATATAAAGTTCCTACCAGACAATCTTCTTTCGGCATCGAGGTTAAAGAAGTTTTATGCCGATCGCAACTTGCTTTGCGCGCTTCCGAGTTGGTTTAACAACTTTAAGTGTCTCGAGGAATTGAGTCTCGAAAACAACCAACTTCAGGGAGTTCCGTTTCCCGATTCTTTCGGATCGACGACTCCAAATCTGAGACATTTCAATCTTGGAGGTAATTTCGTTTGTCAGTTGCCGCACACATTTGGTGAAATGAAACTCTTGGAGTTTGTTCATTTTGGAAGCATCATCGACGAACTCGAAAGGAGAGACTTTCAAAACGGAAACTGGTTGGTTACACTTCCGACCAATTTCGGTTATCTGATAAACGTAAAACATCTACGTTTGGACGAGAATCAATTGGTCGAACTTCCAGAATCGTTTGGACAACTCGTGTCGCTCGTAACTCTCGACCTAGGACAGAACAAACTCAGGAAGTTACCCGAAAGTTTTTCTCGACTCCGTTCGTTACAGACTTGCCTCTTGAGTAAAAATTTTCTAGAAATTCTTCCTAAAGATTTCGGAAGTCTCGAAAGTCTCGTTGAATTAAGGCTCGATAACAATTTGGTAATTCTCACAAACAATTCTTTTTTATTATTATTTATGTTCAAATAAAATATGTATTCAGTGTTCGAAAAGAAACCAGAGTTACTTTGTGACTCATACTTTTTAAAGTGGCCTTTTTAGATGTTTTGAATGCGAAAACGTCAAGCAACGTTATGTTATAATTAAAATTGTTTTCAAACTATTTTAGATTGGTAGAAGATTGCGTGAAAAGTGTTTTAAGGCAATATCTTAAGAAATAAACATTGGATTCACATTTCATGAAAAACATTTTTCACCTTTTTCAAACTGTCATAAAAGTTTATTTTTTTAAAAATATCATCATTAAAAAAAACTTCTAGCATTATCACAAACTATTCTAGTTTCTAAAACACCGAATTTTTTTATAGTGTTTTCTCTGAAAACTCTTAAAATTTTGTCAAAATCACGGAACTGAATAAAACTATGAAGCTACTGTAAAAGACGGTACCCCTCTCGCATGATGATAAGAGCTGGAGGGGGAGACTAGTTAGTATGGGATTCCGCCAAAAACTCAAGATGGAATTCTCTAGGAGCGACCGGACTTGATTCAATATTTCTGAGCAATTCTTTGATGTGACCAGCGTCTCTACTGTTCGACTGTGACTATACTGCTCGTAGACTAGTCTATTCGCAGTCGTAGTGGTAGAATGTTTTTTGTGGCAAGTTCTGAACAACAGGCAAAATGACCCATGACTGACGATAGTGAGTCACACAACAACGACCTGACAGGAATGACAGTGGGGCGCGAACGCGATTTTGGTCGCGAATCGCGGTCACACCTAGGGAAATCCACCTGTAGTTATTTTCAACCGTCATTCAAATAAATAAATAGCTACTGGTGAGAGGAAATTTCCTTTTTCTTTGTACCGTGGAAGAAACTCATTAGAAGAACCAGACGTGTACAGAACGTTTACACTTTAAAACCAGCTTAAAATTCTCGAAATACTTATTTTCACTACAATTTGTCATATTTAAAAATTTGTAATTTCTTATTGTTTTGCTTTCTCCAAAATTTATAAATGAAAAATCTGCTTGCAGAATAAGAAAGGCATGTTTAAAAACTTCAGCACAGTCATGTGCAGTGGAATTATACTGAATTGTAGGTGCATTTTCAAATTACCACCCAAATTTGTTGTGAAAACTTTATCATTCTTGTTTCTAAAACACCTTGAATTGTCTTTTTTTTAACTGTTGCTTGCGTAAAAACTGAGGCATGAAAAATATAATTTTTGTCTGGACCACTAAGACGAGGGAAAATGCAAACTGGTTCATTGCAACAGTTTCAACTCGTCTTTCATTTGAACACTGACTACATAATTGTATAATAGAAATATCTGTATAAAGAAGTCAAATTAATTTCTTCATCCTTTTGATTTATTTTGATACGAATACAGTTAACAGAATTGCCAAAAAGCTTCGATAAGTTGACGCAACTTACAGTTCTGGACTTGTTCAACAATAAACTAACCTCATTTCCTAATTGTCTTCCGTTTTTGACGAAGCTCAAGTATCTCGAATTAGAAGAGGTCTGTAAGTAAACACAGCTGTCAACGCAAAAAAAAAAAACTGAATAAGTAATGAGAAATGAATGAACTTTAGTAATACTTTTCAACGCTTACCCTATAAAATGGTTCGAAAATGCTGCTTAAAATAAAACTAAGCTTAAACCTTGACCTTAACAACAGATTTTGATAGGAATCTTTTTTTTAAGGTTGGTTTTGTTTGAGCTTAGCTACATGTATATATCTTATGGCTATATTTTAAAACGGTGTTTAATAAAAAGCTTAGATAAAATTAAAGCTTTAGAACGTAACTTAAGACAAAATTGTTTATAAAACATGCTAAATGTGTGTGTGTAATAACGATTTGTATTTTTTGTTTTCAGAACGATTTCGAAACCTCAATGGACGAAATTCCGAGGATGATGTTCAACGTGTCGTATGCTACACGAAACCCGGAAATGAAGAACAATTGGCGTGGTAAAAATCGCCGAAACATTCTTGAAGACGAATTAAACGATGCTGAGGAGGTATAAATAACTGTTCAGTTAAATTCTTTAAAATGATTAAAGAAGCATTGATACGAATTAAACATTGAAGGAATGTGTAAAATAATTAAGAAATACAACACAAGAAGAGTAAAAACTAAGGTGCATGAAGGCGCGGATAAACCAAGCTCGCGAATCGTTCTAGAGATCTTCTCAATCCGGTACAGAGTTCGCTGTTGATGCGGTACATCAAAGGGTTCTTTCTCGAATATCTTCCAAACAGAGAACCCGGCCTAAACGTTAGTGAGCTAGTTTCACTAGTTGATAATTATTACATCTTTATAGTTTGATGACATCTTTAATAAAACACTAACTCTTGGCGAACTAACAAACAAACTCGAACATGTTACTTTTTTGGTGTAGACGTTATGCTCGCGAGCAACTCTCAAACGGTTCCCGATCGTTTCGCGAACAGCTAATTTTGGTATATCCGCGCCTTAAGATGGTATTTTTTAAAATAAGACTATGCCAGTTGGAAAAGGACTATGCCAGTTTTGTTGATCGGAAATGTAAGATTGTGTCTTCTTCAAACCTTAATAAGCAGTTTATTTTAAAAGATAACACCATAAAAATAGTGTATTCACCTTTTGTTTACTTGTCTACTTGCATTTACTTTCCTACGTTCCTTTGAGAAAAGAGTTTAATTCGTTTTTCTGCACCATAAACCTAAACGATTTCTCAATGAAATATGTAATTGTTTCTGTTTCTTTAAAAAAAAATACTAGAAATTGAACAGTATTAAATCTCTAAATGTAAACGGCCTACAAACGGATCAGATAAACAGATTGACGTTAGCACTGAAACAAGGTTCTGCTATATGGCGAACACACGGAGAAAACAACCCTCGAGATACATTCGATCACTCTAAAGTCCAACCGAAGGAAATGTGGTCGGCAAATGACATCAATGGTATAATGATCTTCATTATCATCATCATCATTTAAGGGTGCATCGAAAACAGTTGTTAAACAGTCATCTTACGCCCATACTACATGTGTAAGAGTGTTTCTTTCAGAATACAGTGGAAACCGCTTAAAATCAAATTGAAGAGACAGACCATCATGACCGAATTTCATGTTAAAAGAAATCATTTTAAAAAACGTATCCTATACTATATTTGTGGATAAAATACATGGAAAACCCATTATTGAGGGACAGGACCGAAAATAAATTCCATGTTATTCAATTTTTCGTGTTAAACGGTTTTCACTATATAGTAAAAGAACCACCAACTTTTATTGAAAACAATAAAAAGTGCAGCATTGTTTCCTATTAAGGATGGAAAACTTTATTTGTGCAAAAAAAAAAAAAAAAAAGATAGACAAGATCCATAAGAAATAGTCTATTCAGAAACCAAACAAAGATTTTCAAGTTGAAAAACATGGAGTTCCGCTGCATTTTATTATGGCTTTTAACAACAGTTTTGGCAGATGGGACTTGTAATGTTTACTAGATTTAATTGCACTTCAAATTGTTTCGATGTTGTTTTCTATGCAGGTAAGAATGACGAAACATTGGAAAGAGAGTCGAGCGACGACAGCTCCTCCTCGAGTTCTAGTTACGACGAGGATAAGGTTTGGTCGAAAGAGGATTGGACAAAAGAGGCATGCGAAATGGACGTCAGTTTAGGTTATTATAAAGTTGTTTTAACCTTGTTTGTTTTTCGATTCACTCGACGGGCGATAATGTGATTTCGACATTTTTTTTTAATTAGATGCAAATAACACGTTGAATAGTACCGAAGATAACAATCTGGAAATCTTATCCGCTGGTGAAGATTGGGATAAAGAAATGGATAACAGCAATCCTTTTCATGTCTACGGTACTAAAATACAAATAAAATCGAGTGAATCGGTTTGCAATTTTTACAAATTAAGTCTTGTATTTCTTTTTAAGGCTTTCATTTATTTTCTCAATGAATTATTTTGAATTGAACATTTGCTTTTTTTTTGTTGATAATTCGCATAGAATTATTAAACTGTATCAAAAGGAAATCAAATATTTACTATATTGCTCAAATTGTTAGGCAAATCTTCACACATTGCACAAGTGGTTCAAATTTGAAGTTTCACCGGTTTTGGAAATGTATTTTAAAAACACTTTGTCTGGTCAAAGACACTTTAACTGGGCTTTTTGTATCCTCAAATGGCCACTCCAATTCTGTTTATTCTGCCTTATGAAAACAACTTGAAAAGCTTGGAAGTGTTTTAGAAACCTCAAGAGTAAATGAATAATGTAAACCGAATTTAAATTTTTTTTATGGCAGTTTAAAAATGACCCACATTAATGTTTTTGATCGTCAACAGGTGGATTTCCTTTCTATGTGTGACCAAACTTGACGTGAATAACGAAAATCGAGAATTTTGAAACTGCTATAAAGCAAGTAGCACACTGGATTGGATCGAACGAATCAGAAATTTTTGATAACAAGCAGTTCAATGGAGCCTCACTGACATGGCGTTTACGATCCAAGCTAGTGTGCAGGGCTCCATTGAAATGCTTGTTATCAAAATATTCCGATTCATTCCATTCCAACCGTTTGGATGTAGTGTGCTACAAGCTTGAAAAGTTTATTTTTAAAGATTGGCCATCAACATGAAAATAAACAAAATGCTGCTTTATGACATGGAAGTTTTGTAGGATAAAAAGTAGGTTAAGGTTCATTAGTGTACAGCACCATTGCTCATATAACTTGCCTTTTACCTTGAGAATTATCTTTCTTATTTGTGAGAAGAGAAAAAAAGGGAATGTGTCACGGATGTAATTTCATCCCTCCAACTTCGGAGTATTTCACTTTACTTTACTGAATACTTGGAGGTAAACTCTAAACTTTTTACTCGTCTTTTAGGGACACCTTACCCTAATAATGTGAACTAGCCTTTAGTTTCTAAAACACTTCGAACTTCCTAATGTTGGTTCTAAAATGATGTGTTTTAACCCATGGTTCCCTTTTTATCGGCTTATTAGTAATTGCCTAATTCTAAATTATACTTAAGAACCTAGACACTTCAGAGTCGCATGTGCAGTAAGTAACACATGGTGAGTTTGACGGTTCCAAAGTTTCTCAAATGGCTCTAGAAACCAGGCGACAATTCAGAACGCCATGAAATTACCTTTAATAAACAAAGAACAACATATTAAAGACTAAACCCGATTTTTCTTAAAATTGAAAGATGTTCCTGAACAACGAAAGTTAGCTAGAAAAAGAGGTCAATGACCTTTAACAGAAGTCGAAAATAAAAACCCCTTTGAATATTGCAATCAAAAGGTGTTAATACCTGGCGACCACATTTAGGAAGCGATTACAAATTAAATTATTGTTCCAAATTCAGTTTTAAGAGGAAAAGATAGTTAGAATGAGAAACGTTATGGACACTAACAAATTTCACTTAACATCGTGTCTATGGGCTATGACGTCATGCAGTACGTACATATGCTGGATTGTCTCAAGGTTGTTTAAAAACTTACTAAACTGTCATTTTAAACAAAAGAAAGCTAAGAATATATTAGCAGACTATGTTATGATCGTAATGAGACAAGATTGACGATAGTGACTTTATAGATTGTTTCTTCGTACATTACAGATTGCTACACAAGTTACAGACACCATTTGGCGACTTCGTCCTATAATATACCTTACGCAGAAGATTCTTTTTGTCCTGCCATTTTTCATGCGACTCCGATTGAAAGATATAGATGCAATTTCGTTCCAAAAATTGCTATGCAGCGTGGACAATTTGAGGATGCTGAAGAAGACTGACCTTTTTTGTCTTTGCAGTTCGCCTCAAACAAGAAGAGACAGACACGACGAGATCGTGTGCGTTTTTTTTTCTTTTTTTTAGTTTTGAGATGATAAATTTTTATTTGAAGGCAGGTTTTCTTAAAATATCCTTCAATTTCACTACTATTTTATATTTTGTTCCATTTTAGTTGGTTTATTGTTAATTATGTTATAAGCGCCACCGTTTGTTTCATTTTATAAAATGTCATGATCTGTCCTAATTGTTTTTATTTTATTTTGTCCATTGCATTTTTAAACTTTTGTATGTTTTTTTTTTGACAATCTTATTAAAGTAAGATATATTCTGATTAATATAATATTATATCTGTGATATGCTGAATTCAAATTAATAATTTATACCTAACCTACCCAGCCTACCGTTGTAAACAATACAAGTAGTTTTGTGACTCATGTTTATTACACTAGAGAGTTATCGTTTTTTTTTATATCGCACATTTGTGTCTTATTAAATATGAGAGTAAAGTTTGTTTCACACTATAAGTCACCGTCATGGAACAAACCTGTCAACGTCACGTCAGTTAACGTTTCGTCGTCCATGTCGTACTGAAATGAATAGCTGTGACGGTGTCGGTCACACGTTCACACCTTCAGAATTGACTTTCAACGTGACGGACCGTCTCGTTGAAACATTCATTTAAAAAATGTCCACCGCCTCCTCATGTTGACGTTCCGGGGCGTTGCCGGTAAATGTGAACGATAAAATATAAAATACATTGTATAAAGTTTTGACATGATAGTGACGGTACATTCCTTGATGTTGACCTTCCGTATAATGTGAATCGACCTTTTCTCAGAACGTTTTGCCTCATTTTTATCTCGGGCAATCAACAGACCAATGATCAGAAAGAGCTGAAATTTGGTTTAGGAATAGTCAAAGTATGTACTTACAAGCACTAATTTATACGTTGTCTCTTTTTTACAGCTTTCTGCAACTTTGTAACAAATGCCCACATTCAAAGTTGGTAAAGCTTTTTTGGCTTGTGGGGCTGACTTCAGCCTCGACGTTCTCAAAAACAACGTGCAAGGCTGTTTCTAAGCGTTTTTTGAATGCAAACCACTTTTGAGCAGGTGTGGCAGGTGGCAGGCGTGTGGTTGACAATGTATTGCTATGGAAAGACGCAGGACTTTTTCACACGTGCCACATACCAACTACATTTTTTGCAGTCTGACTCGACCACTAAAAAGTAATTTGTCTGCCAAGGCCCTAAGGGTAGAGATTTTTGCAATAACACTCATATTTTTGGTCATTAGTTTTACAAAGCATTTAAGTAATCGTGCTTCTTTTCAACTTAATTTTATATTTTCATTGTGAAGTTTTTATAACATGTGTTACTAGATTATTTTGACAATGCGTTTGTTATGTAGTTTCAGAACTACGCTAGTAAAGTACTCTGTCATAAGTCGTTTCAGCTGCTTGCAAAATAATAATTCAAATTCATAAAAATAAATCATCATTCCTGAACGTTCGTCAACAAATGACATTCTTCGTTGAATGAAACAGATTTAAGCCTGATGATGCCAATTATTAAGTAATGATGAAATAGTTAATGAGGAGTTGAAGATGCGGCTCTGACAGAGACACCTGAGGAATGTGAGAACTTGTTACCAGATGTCAAAAAAGCTGTTGGAAAAATATAGACAACGTAGAAAAATAATGCTTGTAAATAGACATGTGACTATTTCTACACCAAATTTTTAGTTATTTCTGATCGTTTTTGGACCGAAATAAAAAAAAAAACGTGAAGCAAAACTTCCGGAGTGAGAGTCTCATACGTTTCAACAATGTCACATCATTAGGGCATAGCTGGACAATATTACTAAAATTATTTTTCCTAACAACCCAAGCTTGTTTAGAACTGTCAGCAAAATGAAATACTCATCGTGCTGTTCCATTGACAAGAAACCAACATTTTTTCTCATATTTGAGTGTCAGAATTTTCTAAGAAAGTTATTATGAAATGTGTCTATATAACAAGTTATGGCGTTCGCCTACAAAAATGTATTTCATATTTAATGATAACATATGTAATTTGACCAGCGTTGATTTTTGCACGTATTTCTTTGAAACCATTGAAGCAATTAATAAACCGACCACAAACTTATATAATAAATAGCTAGAGAACCCGGGTCTTCGTTTCTGATTGTATATTTCTATAGTTGAAGTAAAATTACATGTTATGACATTGAACATGTGAGTTTCCATGGTTACACAGTATACTTATATGTAAACAATCAATATTTTAGTTGCTGTAGTCTATATCTAGACGTATTTAGTAATTAGTAATTACACTACTGTAATAATTGTAAGACGATATTTGTTTTGTTTTTTTAGAAAAAAGAAAAAAGGCGTTTAATTAGTCTTGAGAAGAGAATGGAATTGGTTTCTTCAAAAGAAATGAAATCCTTAATGCCCGTGGATTGGCATACTCGAAATACGAGAACTTCGTATCTTACATCCGAGATGGTAAAAGAGGCAGACAGGTATCTTCTATCTTTAATAGTGGATTTACATATTTATGACTATAAATATGTTGTTTTTGGTTTGCAGAAAAAATTTTTGCCTATGTTATTTTTTTTTATTCAAATGAACTATGTTTTACTTTAATTCGGTGTTGCCCAACTTCTTTGATCTATCGAGCCACATTAAAGTAGTTATATGCAGAATTTTCTATGTATGTTTTATCAAAATTATTCTAAAACGTTGCTTAAAATTTGTGGATAGATACATTGAAAATTTAAAAATATGGCCTTTAGGCTCAGGTCCTACGTGTAGAAAAAGCAAGCTGAAAATGCGACTGAAAACAGTTTTTCTAATTTAAAGAATTTTGTTCTAGGTTTGGTGCAGAAAGTATGAAGCAAAAAAAAAAACGCTGAGATTTTTCAATTTTTTTTCTGATACTCGGAATTACATTTTAGAAGCTTTTTAGAATCCTTTTTCTTTTTCCTTCATCTTTAATTTAAAAAAATGTCATTTAAGTGTTTTCTGTTATGTGCGAAAATCATTGCACGCGATTGAAAGCAGAAATATAGACGACACATTTTCTGCTTTTTATTTATATTTTCAGCTTTTTCCAAGCATGTAGAACCCATGCCTTAATAATTCATATAGTACCATTTTTAGTGCAAGATATTATTTCATTATTTAATTTAATTAACTTTAAATTTTTCTTATTTTAATGTCATTTTCATAACAAGTAAGCAAAGTAAAAGAAGGGGTCGATGCATGCACGAGTTAAGGAACATTTTTGTCATTTTGCGATACAGTTGTTGCAGGTGTATTAATGTAAATATTCTATAGAACAATAGATTAGTGCACGGATTGTTGTAATGGATAGATTAGCAGTTACCACCTTCTTGCATGAAGCTACCTTAAAATCTTAAAAAATGTTACTTATGCATGGACCCTCTTCAATTTTAACATAGCTTTGGCCAATGTGTGTTTAGCTTTGCTCGTATTTAGAAGCAACTTTTTCACAAAAGAAAATTCAAATTTCATTTGAAATTACAAGAGTAAAAAGCAAAAGGCTTACTATAATCGTATTTTACGACAAATAATTTTTAAAAACCTCTTGTCTCAGTTTGAAAAATACTTATTTTTAACTCAATTTGAGGTAAACAAAATAGTGAGTATGAATCAACATAAAAAGTTTATTATCATCGTGAAAATGCTATTAGTTTCTAAAAGTTTTCTATTTCGTTTATTTTGAAACGCAAAATAACATAGTTCTATTTCCTTTCATTTGCATATTTTGCAATGGCTACATAGTTAGAAAACGAGTTGCTAGTGCTATTGGAGTATTTGCTCAGAAAATATTATTACAGGCCACTATTTGATGCTCGTTTTGTTACAGAAAGAAAAATAATTAATTTATCATAATTCATAAAAAGTAGGATACTATAATTGAAAAAAAAAAATAAGAATAATATTTCAATTATGTGTAATATGAAGTTTCATTGTTCAAAAATGAAAAAGTACACGTTCCCAAATACCATAATATGATGATGGTGGTGGTCTCTACTTACATCCATGTGATGAATATGATATTATTTTTCAACGAGCCAAATCAAATCCTATTATTTCATTTAGTTTGAAAGAAGAAAAAAAAAACTAGAAATTAAATTGTAGCATATATTAACTTTTGTTGTCCTTCATTTCTATAGGCTTGGTCTCGAATCACGAATACTTCGCGAACAAGTTGCCAAAAATGCACAAAATTATCAAACAGAATCTACGAAACATCTCAAACTTAGTTCAGAGGTACCTTACATTATTAATCAAGTGTTTTAATTGGCACAATGTCTCAAAGTGAATCATTTATGCACTTTCAACGTGAACACAGGAATGCAACTTACTTTAACTCTTTAAGCCTATTAATAAAGAAATATCTCAGGAGAATTAAATGTAATGCTCTACACATTTTGTAAACAACTTTAGAAAGTTCAAACTTGATAAAAGTTCATTTTATGATGATATTCAACATGAAAATGACATGACTTGAAATTCAGTTACTATTCTAGTCTTTAAACATTTTCAAATCGCTTCTGAAACGCAGATTAATTATTCAGCATTATATTTCCGGGTTTTTTTTTTCGCATTTAATGGTCATTGCTTTTATATAGCAATAATAAGCCTCGTTATCATTACAAATACTGTCAAGTAAATCAACTGTAGGCCTACTGAATTAACCTGTGTCAATTCATCAAATAACTTTGAAATTACTTGTTGAATAAACTTGTTTCATTTTAATTACATACAGCCTTATACTGTATACCAGTAATGACAACCATAACATTAACTTGTAAGCAGTATTCGTAGCAAAGTTAATTTGATAGTAGACCTGGCATGTGAATTATCATTTCGAGTTATTTTCTAATTAATCAGGTGGTAGACTCAAGTGTCCACATACAATTCAACCATAATTGACGGCTGATAAACTTACAGTGGACAACAGACTTAACTCAAACCAAAATGTTTATAGACAAAGATTAAAAATATCGTCTGCTTAAGATTTCAGTCATTTTCAAATTGACCTAAAAGCTTATTTTAAAAGACAAAATCAACATGAAAATACCCTTATTACCTTATGTGATTCAGCTACCATTCTAGTTTTTAAAGCACTTTCAAATTTCTCTTAATTTTGTTCTAAAAAAACAGAATAACCTTAGTTCGAATGACGTTTACACTCTAAAACCAGCATATGTGCATAAAATATTTATACGAGTCAACTGGCATGTGTTATATCGATTTTTTTTACCATATCGCGTAATTTACAACATTTTAATGTTTTTATTTATTTATTTTACAGAGAATTCGACTTTTGCGAGAAAGTCTGGAGCAAGGTATTCAGACAGCAATTCACGAACTTGATTTGATAAATGAAGATCGCAACCGTTTGCTTCAAGCCATCAATGTCTTATCGAATGTAAAGCATTTAAATGACACTTGCCTCGGATACAGGCGTCGAAGACCTTCTCTAGATTTGATCAGGGATTCAGTCGATATCGAATTAACTAAGGTGTAATGTAATAAATACGTGATTCTAAAAGAAAATTTAAAACCCAACCCAGTCTATGAGTCTTTATACTGGGCCCAGCGGCTCCAGCCCACAAATCTCATGAAACCTAAAAAAAACTATGAAGCCCACAGAAATATTATGCCCAGAAGACCATCATCACGTTTATGACTTCATTAAAAAAACTGTCAAAGGTGTTGCAGTAGCAGCAGTAATCCTACATATGAACCTCAAGTTAAACCTTTAAGTTAAATTAAAAATAATTTTTAAAAGATCAAGAATTTTAATAAAAATTATCTGTTAAAAACATAACGGTTTTCTTTTTTTTTTGATGATGTCCACAAAGCCCGCCAGGTCTACAGAGTCTACCAGGCCCACAAAGCCCACCATTCTTATGAATCCCACCAAGCTCATGAAGCCCACCATTCCCACAAAGGTCATGGGTCCGTATCCTAAAATGGCCAACCTTGGCCGAGCCCAAACCATGCGCTGGGCTTTTGCAAAAGCCCACTGGCCCATGAGCTTTGTGTTAGTCTCAATATCATACATTGATCTATGTATATAGATGTATTTTTTTTATCAAATCTAGGAGCAGGAATCTATTTATCATGGAATTATTTTACTTCATGAGATGTTGAATGCAACTGACAAACAAATAAGGTGACTATAGCGGGGTGTGTAAGTAAAACGCTTTCTGTTTAAGAGATTAACGCCAGAAAAAAACTACAAAATAAACAATTAACTGATCTTTCAAAAATAAAAGTAACACATTAATTTTACATTATTTTTTTTTATTATAAAAAAGAAAATAAATACACCAATAAAATCTAAATGAACTTATGCAGCCATTTTTATCAAAACGGCAAACTGACCGAATTATGGTTGACCATGTTTAGCAGAGTTTTTTTTTTTAATTTTTGCCTATGAAAAGTTCATTTTGTAAGCTACCAACATCGTTTATAAATCATTCAGCTATCGTTCTTGTTTCCAATGCAATTTCTTCATAACATTTCTCCTGAAACGCATAATAACCAAAGTTCGAAAATCGGCTGTTCGTAAAACATCGTGTATGCGTCATTTAAATTTGTACGTTATGTTGAGTATTTTTTTATTAACTATTTATCAACATTTTTCTGACAGTACATTAGCAATTAGCACTTAAAATAGCTATTTTGTTAAATAAATCTTAAAAACGCCATACGACTTGTTTCTCATAAAATCCTAATGATGCCAGCATTAAACAAGATACGTTGAAATTAGTGGTCACAAATTATGTTTACTGTTTTTGTATAATTGAGAAATGTATATTCTCCCAAAAAAGTTAATATAGAATTGTTGTGGGTTTTTTTTAAAACAAGTGGTCAATAAATAACACAGAACTTTATTAAATGTTGAATATGACATTTAAGAACGTTGTTGTTCCATGACTCTTCATAACTTTTTTTATTTAATACAGTTGACATTTTGTCTAAAAGAAATCATAGAATAGATCTTCAATATATGCCTACGGCAGTAGCCTAAACGTTAAATAACAATAGTGCACATTCTAAAGTGCCCATTATTAGATAATGTTTCTCACATTACAAATTTGAATTTGAAAAATTACTCCACAAGTAGACAAGATGGGCTGTGTGTGTGGTAAAGGGACAATGCATGCACTCCAAACCCTAATATTTAAACCAAATAACAATTGCAATGTGTTCTCTGGTGCAGTTGAAATAATGCATTGTCTGAAAAAGTTCAACGTTATTGTGAGCTTTTGACATCGACCATTTTATTTTACCAACCTGTAGATGACATTTTCTGTAAGTCGTTTCTTCTCTGCATTGCGCGGTGCCCGCTCGGAGAAGCTCCGAGCTGCAGAGAGAGTTGGATGGAGACGGATTGTGGTCACCCTTCTGCATGGGGGTGAAATCTATGCAGCAGAGTGGCGGCCATCCCTCTCTCTTCCGGTCGATGCTGATATACATCTTCCCCTTTCGGTACACCGACAAGAGAAGATGTTGTAGCTGCTTAGGAATCGTATACCTCCTGCCTTATGTAGTCTCCGGCCTCTGAAGAGAAGTTGATTATTCAAACATAAAGACCACGCTGTTTCTTGTTATAACGCATTTATTCATCTCTTGTATAGAAACACAGAATACAGAGATGAAGTACAAATACTAACGGTGTGTCCTCATGCCCATTATGTGGTACGGATAAGATCAACGTAATACAAAGGCAAGGACAAGAACTAACTACAAAGAGGAACACGGCCCTTTTATACCTTGGACCTGTGTACACCTGCGAGGTGTAATCAGGTCCAAGTGACCATGTCCCAAGTGTATTCATCCGCCACTTGAGTGTGAGTCAGTTAGATGAGTCAGAGGGGAGGGAGGGACGGTTGAGAGTTGTTTACCCCCTATGGTTTTGGCGGGATCACGAATTACAGGGTGTTACATTATTTTCAAAATCCAGCAACTCTGATATTTCTTAATCCACATTGCTTTTTTTTTTTGCAGTTTGTTTCTAAATACATTAGTATCTTTTAAACAAGACGCGTTTTATATGTGCCACCTGAAATTTGTTGTTTCAAACACTAGCAACAAACACAATTTTGTTTTTGTTTTTCTTTAAATTAGGCATAATCATGAAAGTAAACGCAATTTGGAATTTGACTGGAGCAACAAAGTACAAAATTATAATTTGGAAGTGTTAAATGTCGATCTGGTTCGATATCCTCAGATGGGACAACAGTGCTCCAATTGTTTAGCTCCTCAAAAAACGTAATTAAACAAAACAAAAATGTCTTTGAAGTGTATTCTATTGTAATGTACGTGAGAATCCTTGAACATTAAGGGCCGATTCAATACATTTTAAAGTTGAGGCGGGGTCCGGTTGACTATGGTCAAATATCGTGCTAGAGAAAGCATGTCAAACTCGCGGCCCACAACAAATATTTTTGCGGCCCAGCCAATATAACGTTATGTAACAAGTTTTAATAATGGCAACACTGTTTGCAAGCAAACTCTATGCTATGTACCCTATTTAGATTTGGCAATTTACATTGACATTTTGTGCATCGGCGCAGCCCAGTCAGGAAGAAAATATTAATTTTACCGATGTCCTTGTTCTTTTTTTGTACTGTACTTTTCGAAATAAACCTACGTTTCTATAAAAAATTTAAGGTTTTTTTTGCGACCCACATAAACTTAGACCTTGTTTATTTGGCCCGTGTTAGCCTTTGAGTTTGACATGCTTGTGCTAGAGATTTTCAATTGAAATCCAATGCATTTAGGAAGTCGGCATTCATACTGGGCATCACACTCAGAATCATGGTATTCCTTAGAAAAAATTGAACGGACCATGACTGGAATGTGTTATGATCTGATAGTGTGTAGAGACTAAGGAATACGAAAAAAGAGAAAACACTTTATTCATCTGGAATCCATGCTTAATAATACTATAACTTAATTCTTACGTGTTTACAGTTATACAGATGAGGAGACTTGGTATGAAAGTACTTGGGCCAACATTAAAGAATCACTTCGTGTTTGGGAAATGTCTCAAGAAACACGGCATCACGTGGGCCAATGTTTGAAGGACCTGTCATGCGACATACGAAAACAAGCCGATGTCACAGATAATGCTTTCAATCAACGGATCCTCGAGTTGGAAACCAGTCAAACTGAATTGCTGAAATGTGACAAGCAGGTAAAAAAAAGTGCTGCAATCAGTTGAGTCTGGAGTTAGGCCAGCTTAACACGAACCACTCTGTGAATCCGCATAAAGTGACTGGCTTTAGCACCACAGTGGCGATCAGTGGCTGAGTTCAGCAACAAGTGGCGACCACCGCCTGTTTGTCTGTGATGATCAAGGTCCCAAGAGTGGCCCACACTGACAGCAGGCCATTGCTTTCAATGGTGGTACGTCTGAAAGAAGCTGCAATGCGGCACAATAGTGCCACAGAGTGGTACGGGTGAAACCGGCCTAACGTACCATAGAATTTTCCATAGAACTTAATTTTTAACCCACATCAAGTATTGTGTTTTGAACAGAGTTAACATTTTAAGATGGTTTTAAAGTGCAAACGCACCTCGAATTCGTAAGTTATTTTGTTTTTCAGGAGCAATGTTAAGAAAAACTTGAAAATGTTTTAGAAACCAAATGATTTCAAAACCACTCAATATTTACGTAGAAGATATTTTTATTTTTTATTTTATTTAAAACAACATGAAAATCCTAATATGTGAGTGATTCAGCTACCGCTCTATTTTCTAACGCACTTTCAATTTCTCTTTAGTATTACTCCTGAAACGCGGAATAACCAGAGTTTAAAACTCAGATTTTACTTCAGCTTTGTTTATTTAGTTTTTTTAATCCTAAACTAGTCCTATGTGATCTTTGGTAATAGTATTAATGGTATTAAATAATTTAGAAATGTATAACCATGAAAGAATGTCGTGTATCTTTCCGAATACTTTGATAAAAAACACGGAACACACAAAATCTTGGACAAACTTCTATTTTTCAAGAGATGGTTAAAAATTAATTCGAAAAACACGTTCACATTCTGCGAGTACCAGAACAGTATAAGGCCTGGATCCCACATGCATGATAAATGTTTAAAAGTAGAAAACAAAATCATGAAAAACTTCACCCTGCTTTCGTTTGCGTTTGTACATCAGTTTTAGCGTATGGCTGCAAGATTTGTTAAAAGTAACTTACTCGGTACATGTATTCTGACATTGTAACCCTCATGCTAGATCAACTGCACTGAGAATTGCTAGTAAACTGTAGATCATAGCAAAGCCTTGCCCTTTTAATGCTTCCTAGTCTCAGAAAACAGAGCATTGCTCGATGAAAGGAATATTTAATACTAGAAATCCTCATATAATGATATAATGTAAGTAGACAATGCCATCCAATTATGCTTATGAAAAAAGAGCTAAATCTGTTGCATATTTGTGGTCTTTCTTTCCAAATTTATTCATTTAGACTATGGAATTTCTCTTCCAGCACATAGTTCTGTTTTAGGACGAATTCAATTTGACGATGTTGTCTAAATCTTATCATAACAATAACCACTTATGATTGGGAATAATTCCCCCCTACTACATAGCTCGTGAGATGATTGTAGGTGTACTGAGTTGAATTGTATTGAATTATAATTGACTCATAAATGCGATGCATGTATAATTCTACTGTACAATTGCTGTTATATTGCTACTGACAAAAGCTGCAAGTGGCTACACTACTGCCACTGATGCAACAAACGTACTGAAAAAAAGTTGTAAATAAAGTTACAGCATTGTTTTCTACTTTTTTTTTAAAGATGAGTTTACTTGATTAATGCAATATGACACAATTATTATAAAATCTACAATATGAGACATGACAGTCATGAAACTCAATACAGTCTCCAAATTAGAAACTTATTTTTGTTATAATAAAGTAATTTAGTTGATGCCAATTTTAAGCCAAACTAGTGGAAATATGTAGACTACATGTGTGCATCAGATGAAAGACAAAAAAATTAATAGCAAATATCAGTAGGCTTTATATTGCCTAATTGATTTACAAAAGAGCACAACCTAACACTAATATGAACAAATCTAATTTAAGTTTTGCAAACAACCTTGTAGTTTGAGCCAATTAATGTTTGAGAATATTACTTGAAGCACAGGTTGTTTTTTTCATCAAAATTTCGAATTCACTTTTGGCCTTTACATGGGTTTATTTTCAAAATAAAAGTGTAATCAATGGCACAGGGTCTGAAATTAAGCATTTTAGGAACGTATTTTATATACATAGTTTACAGAGTAAGTGGTGCAAGTAAAACGCATCCTGTTTAAAGATGAATAAGCCAAAAATACACGGTTATACAGCAGCCGTTTACAAACATTTCTTACTCGCGGCACAATATTTTTTGCCTGAAAAAGACCCCCAACGTATTCAAGTCTACTCAATTAAACAAGGATTTTTCATTGTGAGGATCCCGGCTTAAGAGAGTTAAAGGTTGTTCAATGCTCTGATAAGTGACTTGGATTTTTTTAAAATTGTGCTAATTTTTGATATGCCGGTACGCTGGATACAAATGGGAAGGCTTAGTTTCTGAGAATTTTTATTCATCCTTCAGCATTTTATCTGCACCAACCTATACGCATATAAGACACAAAAAAAATGCAGAAGACTCGACGTAACATTTTAAAATTTAGGACAAATTAAGACACTTTTTTTTAAATAGAATCTGCTTTTTCGTTCAAAAGCAATCAGCTTAATATTATTTGACGTTTTTGTTATTCTTAGAAAAAGAAAGCTTTGGTGTTTTAATCACATCTAATCCATTGTTAGCTCTAGATGTAATTTGCTTTTGTTTAATTTAATTTGGTGTCTTTTCCATGATGAGGCTGGCTTATTTTGTTATTTTATAGTGCAAACTTTTTTGCGTGTGATTTTAATTCAACTGAAATGTTATGGGACTTAATGTGTTATTTGTCCTTGTAACCCACAGGATTTTTAGACCTATTATAATTGGGTTTGTTATCTTTTGTCAGATATATACAGCCTGTTTAAAAAAATGTTTTAAAAACATTTTGTATTGACACGGATTGTGGGTGAGCAGTTCTAAAACAGCTCACGAGCTTGGTCTGTATGCGACTTTACCAAATCACGTTCTTATAATTTAACTTCTACCCATTATCCTTTTTTCGATATGTGTTTATACAGGATTTAAACTAACCAAAACGTTGTATCGACATTTGATAACCCTCCTAGCTTAGTGGAACAGAGACATGTCGATATATCCTCAAAAGTCATAGGCCTACAGTTTACAAGAAGAGGGTAGAAGGGGGGGGGGTGGGGTAGGAGGACATACTGTACAATGTGTCAATGTACATCAACACTTATGTAGTCCCATATAATAAGCATTTTTATGCAGTAAAAAATTCAAAATATGTATTCATTTATGCAGTATAAATAAGTTAAACTATATTGCAAAAACAAATATGAGATAAAAAAAAAATCTGCAAAGATCTATATTTTAAGTAATTTTTGGTGAAAATTTCTGAAAATCTTTTTTTTTTTAGATTGTTTGTTTATTGACCGTACATCTAATCGTATGAAGAAATAGAAGTGACAATTTCAAATATCTCTTCTAATTAGTTAAAAACTATATAAAACATTACAATTTTTTGAAAGAAAAAATCACCACATCAAAATGTAAAATGTCATATTTATACGATTTAAAGCTCAACTGACAAAATATTATGCATAATAAGAATTTGACAGAATAAACTAAAAGGCTTTTAAGTGTAATTTTGATATTAGATTAACCAAAACATTTACAGTAATCTCTCATTGCCAAAAAAAAATAAGCACAAAATAAAAATTTTAAACCTATATACAATATATATGTTTTTATAAGGAACTGATCAACTGAAAAAAGTGAAGGATTGTCGATTATTACTAGGGTTCGAATTTGTATGCAATATCAAGCAAATGTTTCTTAACTTGTGGCCCAAGTGCTAATTGTAAAGTAATTATCATTGTTGGATCAGATACAATTATGCTTTTTCTAATCAAACAGCCTGGTTAGAGACCATATGTCTGGTTACTTTCAGTTGTCAATTACAGTTCTACCCTCTAAACAGTGTTTTCATTGAAAAACAAAACACAAGAATAATTGTTGGTTGATCCAGTGGCGTAGCCAAGGGGGGGGGGGAGGGGTCTGTAGGTCCTGACCTTCCTCCTCCCCATTTTTCTTTCTTTCTCTATCTTTCTCTCTCTCAACCTGTACCTTCAGAACTCATTTTTGTCCCGCCACCATCATAGATGCACACCCAAGCGACTTTTAAACTAGTTGCCCACTAAGGCACGCAGTGCCACGCTGCCCCAAACAGCCCATTCCCCCACATCGCGCCGCTGTGTTTTGTTCTTTTCGCCATGGCAAACGGAAAAAGTTCTTCTCGGTTCTCCTCGAGACTTCTGGCATGGAAGTTCTGCAAGCCAGTTTCACACGTCCCAGCATGGCACCTTATAGTGGACGTTAGCACCATTTGATTTCATATGATGATATTCTAAAGAAAGAATTTTGAACCGACTCCCAACAAAAAAAATTCCTGGCTACGCCACTGGGTTGATCTAAACGGGATTGTTACTTCACAATTGGCTCTTGGGCCACAAATTGAGAAACATTCGCTTTATATTACACCTCAAGAAATACAGCAAAATCTTTGGAATTTGTACTGATCATGAAAAAATGCTCACACACAGGACAAACCTGATGTCAAAATAAGGACTCATAAAAGATGAAGAAATGGTAGCTGTGGATTTATAAAAAGAAACCTTTGTTAAAGAGTTTTTTATGGAAAAAAATCCTTTTGATAAAATATTTTTTCTTTGCATTGCACATAATCCCATTTTTAAAATCCAATCCTCATTTCTTTAGTAAGAGATCTAAGCCAGATTAAATAAATGCAATAATACTTCAGTGAGTAGCATTATGTGGGGCTAAAAACTTCCTTTGAATAAGAGATTCTATTTATGTGTTGCGGCTTTGAAACAAAAGGATGAACTGATTCAGACCATGATGTTAACTTAGGTTAAGGTATGCTTACTTTTAACTGCGCATGTGCAAAATACAAAATCACTGAATGATCTACTTCAATTGGTGTAATTTAGCAATGTGCATGCACTGGTATAGAGCGCCAACTTTATCTTAACCTGCATAAGCATCATGGTATGAACTGGGCCTAAAGCTTGGTTAGAATTTTCTTTCTTTAAAAATAGATTCTATAAGATGATGTAAAAATAGAAAAGAATTAATTAAGCGACAATGTCGAGTGCTAATTACCGGAAGATGACATGGATTTCTACTCTTTAAAACTTGTAATTTAAAATTGCAACAAAGCATTTTTCTTTCTATTTTTTTGTTCTCTCCTCCCTCTCTCTCTCTCTCTCTCCCTCTTTCTCTCTCTCTCTCTCTCTCTCTCCCTCTTTCTCTCTCTCATTTAAAAAAAAATTAACATTCTTCTTTCTTTTGGAGGATTACTTTCTAATTAAGTTTAAAGGATCAAATAAGAACATTTACAAAACAGTTTCTAACTTTACGACAAGAAATTAATCAACCATAAATGGTCGTAAAATTAAAAATCTTGATGGGAACACCACAAAAGTTCAATTTTATATAAAAAAAACTGCCACAATTTGTTCATAAGGTAGCAACATAATATAAAATTTATTTGGTTCATATTTTTAATTATATTTTTCAATTTCTAAATTATTACTGGTTAAGGTCGGTTCTACATGACGCAGTCACTTACAATGCTAGTCATATATTTCCAAACTTGTGCCACTGCGCCGAAAAGCAAATACATTAGTGGCGATCTTGTAGGCAACAAACCCAAGTGTATACGTAGAAAAAAAATTGTCAAGTGTGAGGGCCCCAAAAATCAAACAGCGCCTACAGGCCTTAATAGATATAATATAAAATGCAAATTCAAAAATATCACCTCCAGGCCCATTCTTGAATTTATTTTTCTATGTTTTACGGAAATATATGCAGTGGGTCTGGCAAAAATAATAATTTATTGTAAAATGATTTTTCTAAGACGTGCATTCGTCTTATTTTATACTTACTTCCTTCCGTTTTTTTTATTATTAATCTATGAAGCTTTCATAAATGATCCAAACTAAAAGAGTGAATGTGTCAGTATTCAAGTTACTGTTAGTAATTTGTCTTTTATAATTGAGATATATTTGTTTGCCAAAATGAATCACTTTCTAAGATCAAGTAGGAAAGTGCAATAAATAAAAGTAGGCCTACAAATGTTTAAAAATTGAGAATTATGGCACACTTGCACCAATTAAAGTATAAAAACTAAAATAATTTTAAATAAAAAAAAAATTAAATGTTTCCAACCCATTTGCCTTAACTTGTGAAAGACATCTGTAGACAGCTTCAGAATTTCTCTGGCTGCACCCATTTCTAATTGGTTTGTTACTGGGTCTGATGTCACATGCCCCACCCTTTTCAATTTTTAATTGGTTGATATTTGGTCACAGGCAACTAGAAATCGGGACGCACAGAAGTTGGCTCCGCCCTTTTTATGACGAACGCAACTTCTAATTGGTTGGTTATGTAGTCTGACGTCACATACTCCGCCCTTTTCAACGTCGAACCACACAACAAACCAATTAGAAGTTGCCGGTCGTCATAAAAAGGGCAGAGCCAACTTCTGTTTGTCCCGATTTCTAATTGCCTGTTATTTCGTCTGACGCTCATACAAGGGCGGAGCCAAAGAAATTCTGAAGCTGTCTACAGATGCCTGTAACTTATGCGGCCACTTCTTCCAGACTTCCAGGCTTCCAGGTTAGTATAGCCCTGATTGGTAATACTGTACATGTAAATGGTACAAGTCAAAGATTAACCAAGCAAAAAAAAAAACATTTCATGAAAACTGTAACAGTTTAACAATTATTTGCTAGGTATTTGTACAAATACTTTTTGCTGATGTACTTGCCAAATACACCGTTCGTAAGAAACTAATTTAAAATTTTGCCTATTTGTATTTTATCAGACACAATTAAAAATGGGACATTTAGAGAAGACTTTAGAAGAACTTCAAAGAGAAAAACAAAAAATGAAATCGCCCATGACAGTTGCTCAGACACGGTTTCATTGTCGATCTTATCGTCCATTACCAGAAACATATGAAGATTCTGCTCAGCAAAGGTAATATAAATAATCGGAGTACACTTGTATAGCCGCCGCACTGTGACATTGAAGCTTGTGACTTCAGAAGAGTTGACCAAAAAGCTAGCCTCATGTCATTTGGTTGCAGGGGTGCCCAACCCCCTTCAAAGCCAATGGAGGCCCCTGGCCTGAGCCTATTCCAAATTCAAAAAGTTGGCAAACATGCTGAAACCGTTTTTTTCTAATAACTTTTAAAATAAACTTTTCATCACGGTTTTAAATTAAAAATAATCGAATTTCACATTTTCTGCATGGGACAATGATGAATAATCTTTAATTTAAATTTTTCTTTGTACAATGTGTATAAGTTCTTTACTATCAAAATTACTCTTGAGACCAACATTTTGTTATAAACTTTTACCATTATCCCGTTTCTATGAGACTGTACAACCCTAACATTTTGGTCAATCTCTCTGACGTCACAAGCTTACGGTTAAGAGTTTGGCGACTGTAAGTAAAACGTTACTAGAGTTTTGGTAGTTCTGCGTTTACAGAAGCAAGAATAAGAAAAGTGTGAAAGTGGTTTAGAAAATAGAAGACAAAATGAATCATTTTAAGTAGACTTTATGTTGATAAATTATAGTCTTTAAAAATAAGCTTTTATGACAGTCTAAAAAAATAACCACATTTGAAGTTTTTAGGCGTTATTAATTTAGACTGCTGATTTATATGGACGAATCAAGCAAATGTTTCTTAACGTGAAGGACAAGTGACTACCAATAAAAAGTTAGTCTCTTGCTTTTTAGAAATGTTCGCCCAACATTGTGAAAAACGAAAATCGAGAATTTCTAACTGAAATAAAAAGTTTATTTTTAAAGATATTATCAACATGATAATCCAATTAAGTGATTCGTTAAGTTCTAATTCGTTAGTTTCTAAAACATTTTCCATTTCCTAATTCTGTTGCTAATTAAGCGCAAGACAACTTGAGATCAATCCCATTGTTCTACTTATATTTGCATATTATTAACAGCTCTCCCTCTTAAATATATAAGTATATTTTTATTTATATTTTGAAAAAGTTGAATGAACTAAAATTGCAAAGAAAACTCAATTTCGAGTGACGTTTGAAATACCTAAAATACAAATTGTTGAAAATAATTTGTACATTTACTTAAATAAACAAAAGTGTATGTAAACCTTTGTATTCTGCATAATTAATAATACAATCTTTTTCTAATTCTAACTTCCATCAAATAAATGCTTCATTGCATTTATTTGATGCATTTATTATATTTATTATTATAACAGCTCCTCTTTTAAGAGTCTTATTATTTGTCCTAATTTAACAGTTCATTCATTAGTCATTATTATGAAAATCACCACAACAACATAAGCAAATACGTTATTAATTGCCAGTTTTTAGCTATTGTATGTACAATTCCTACGAGCATTGAGTGTTTTAGCTTTTCAATGTCTCTTAGTTATTTCCATTCTCATTAAGCTACCGAATTCAACTGTCTTTTCAAATAAAATATTCAAAAACGGTTGTCTTGGTCACTCTACCAGAAAACCACGTTGCTCGGAAACACAAATTACAATTTCCTCTACAAATGCAAAAATAACAAGTCTTTAAATATTTGTTACACCAGACAATGCCTAATTGAAATTGAACTAATAATATTATTAATTGCCATTAAAACTGTCACTAGGTCTACACTGGACAGCAGTGGTTTCCTAACTTTTTTAAAGAAATTCACAGCACAGTAGTCATTGTCTAGAAAAATCATGACACAATTAGCAAAACACACAGCAAAATAATGTGTCACAACATATCTTTTGCAAACCTTCGGTATAGTGCATATGTATGTATAGTGTAATGGGAAAGTTTTATTTTGCTTTTTCCAGTAAAGTTAAAATTTATTCCAGATTATTAAATTATATTAACATATTGAATGTAACATCCGAAATTTCGCGGCACACTTTTTGCTCTACAGTTTAACTAACTACATAGCCCAGCCGACAAAACAGTACAGTGAACCTAGCCCATCAGGCCGAAGAAGCACATCAAGCCCACAAAACCCATGAGTCCCACAAAAACTATTAATCCCACAAAATCCATGAGACCCAAAAAACCCCACGAGACCCAGAAAGCCCATGGGCTTGTTTTAAAAGTTTATCAAAACATGCTCACTACAACCTATGAGCTTTATGTATTTCAAAGTACCGTTATCTAAAACCACATACTAAAAGTTTCATTGTATTCTTTTTTTTTTTAATTTCAACAGGCTTAAATATGAGGTGGACAAGTTAACAAATTCTATTGAACAACTCATAATAAAAGAAAGTGAAACTGAAGAAACTCTAAACCGATTAAGAGAACTACATCATCGGCTCATCAAAGACATTAATACAAGAAAACAAAGCATATTCATAGATAAAGACAAATGCATGCCATTGAGATCAACATTTCCAGACAGTGTCAAATTAGCCGGGTACTACTAAAAGTATTATACTAGTATTACATATTTAAGCTGTAACTACAACTGCACATGTTGCAAGTTTATGCTTGTGTACTGACATGCAGTAAATACTCATCTTCAATTTTTTTTGCAAGACATTGTGAAAGATTCATGACAACACCTGGTCTCATTTCTTTTTTGTGAAATATAGCCCGTGTAATTAACACTTAAAACACACTTGCCATTTTCAGGCAACATTTACTTAAAAGAATGAGTCAGATGTTGCTGTGAGAATCTTCCTCAATTAATGTCTTGTGCGTTTTTTATTAAGTCAATTTACAAAAAAAAAACTGCAAGTCTTACACTAGCAGAATGAATTCAAGTTGTTTAAATTGATTGTGGTGTAATTAAATTGCTTGTAATTTAATTAAATCGATTGTAATGTAATTGAATTCACTGTAATGATTGTAATAAATTCAAGAAATTTTAACTAATGTATGTTTAAAAATACTTGTTTTAATCAATAAAATGCAATCTATTTGATCAACTTAAATTCATCCTGCTGTTGTAAGATTTGATTACACTTGTTATTTTTTAAATTTTTTAAAAATTACAATTTCTTAATGTTTATATGTTTTTATGTTTTCTGAATTCATGTTTTTGTGCAAAATGGTACATTTTTAATTTTTAATATTATTTTTTAAATATTTCTTTTCATTTTTTCCACCATGAAAAAAGTACTTTTAAAAATTGAAAATTGAAATGCATTTATGAACACATAGCGGCCAATATTGCAGTATTAATGCTGTAATATGTTGATACTTGATAGAGTAGAGAATTGAGCTTGTAACATTACATTGGGTATTTATTGGTAAATAATGTATATTATTATTTATTAGTTATAACTGAAGTAGTAATAGGTTTGCATTTCAGAAATTTACTGAATTAAATTAGCCAAAAAAAAAGCTTTTTAATGGCTCACATTAATTATTAAAACAATCAACAACCCACAAGACCCACAAACTTACCATGGCCAGAGGCAGCATGGCAAAAGGGGCAGCTTGGGCAAATGCCAGAAGGGCCAGTATTCAAAACAAGGCCACATGAGTTTTATGCAGGTCACTACAGTAGACTATTTAAACTAAGTTTGCATGCTGTGTAAAACTTTTAAAATATATTTTTTTCAAAAAAATTTAGTCTAAATTAATGAAACCCCTCATACTACTGTTCTCGACAGTTACCTTCTACAAACATTACCAGTATTTTAATAATTTTAAAGTTAAGTGTGACACCCTGTAACAACAGAATGGTGAAACACCCTGCAGAAATTCCTTTCTGTCAGTATGGCACCCCTTGGTGCACAGATGTTCAGACTTGGGTGGCCAGAATTCTGTATGGATTCGTGGAACCCAGTCAGACCGTGAGAATTGGAAATAAAGTCCCAAAAATACCTTTCCTTTTTAGGTAATATCCCTGGCCCAGGGCAATGATTGGCCCAGTTGGTCAATTATTGAGCCCTGAGGTGACAATCGCCCCTCCCAGTAGACCAGACAAGTGTGCCTGAGGCTTGAGTGTGAGGACAGTTCGAGATAGAGAATTGTAGAGGACAGTTCAGAGAGTGAACTTGAATAGAGTGCATCATGTAAAGAGTAATACGCAACCTTGTTATGTGAATAATATCGACAAAGTAAAAGAGTATATTTTATTTTACTTAAAAGAGTGTTGTGTATAGGTCTTATTGAGTTCTAGGACTCCGGAAATAACGGAGTATCCAGCAGAAGGTACTCAGACGCCGCCTGAGTCCCTCTGACTGGAACCTCCAACAACTCAATGAAGAAGGACTAAAGCACCATTGGCATCGTCAAGCACTATACAGGAACGTTCCCGAGAACACGGTCTTTTTGTGGGCCGTTACCAGGTCGGACTATAAAATGTCTCGACCGGTAAAAGCTGCAATAGGAACAGGGGCTGGTCCGCCAATCGAGTCGGCGGCACCACTGGTTCAAAAGAGTCGAAATGGTGGCGCCAAAGGGCCAGCATCGTCACATAAGTTTTGTACTTCATTGAATTTTGCAGTATGTTGTGCAAGTCAATCAATAAAAAACGAAATTAAAATAATGTATAAAAGCTAACAAGCCTGTGGCACTTTGTTAAAAAAAGGGAATTTAAAATGTTTATGCAATTATTAAAATATACATGTATTCAAGTGATTGTTTTTAAATAATGGATATTTTTCAAAAACTTTTATTTCAGGACTTCGAAGTACAGTAGCTTCTAGTCATGACTTTTTTAAAAAAAAAAAATAAATGCAAATATTATACATACACATTGACTATTTATCATTTTGCGACGTGAGTTATTGGAATTTTGTTATTGTTGTTACTGTTGGTCATTGAAAAGATTAATTTGATTCAACAAAAACTTGTCAAAACTATTTCCTTATGTTAGATGCTAGCATACACCCTTAATAATGGTGTCGCTTCCTACCAACAATTCATTACGAGTTCTTCGAAAAACAAAACTGAACTTGTTTGCAAAAGACATAGATCATTTATTAGAAACAAATTGCACCAGTTTTACCTCCCATAGTTCTTAATCAATCAACTCGAAATGTAATATATGTATGTGTTAGGTTACTCCTTGGAGTTGGAGGCTATGAATCACATGATACTTTATTAGTAATTCATTTAAATATGTTGTTCTGTTTTATAATAAATTTCAAAAAAACTTAGCACTTTTACTCCAATTTGAAATCTCTAAACAAGGTTTCAATACAGAAAAACCTCTGCTTTAATAAGTACTCTTGAACCGGGGGTTTCTAATTTGATACCCTGCCCAAAAGTTCAAGTTCCAAGCATCAAAATTCCTTAGTTGATCAAAAACAAACCGTACCGCGTAACCAAAAACATAAAAAAGTGACAAAATTGCATTATATCGTAAATTTGCACTTCATACCACATATTCAAATTGCAATTTAAATTAGGTTTTTACGTTTATTTTTTATTTTTACAGTGGTAACAAAGTGGCATATGTTGCATCCATTTGGTGTAATTTTACATTTCACGAAACGTATTTCCATTTAACAAAATGAAAAAAAAAAAACCTACTGTAATGAAAAAATGAAAACAAAAAATGGATGACGTTTCATTAAACGGACATCCATGCAGGGCCGTCTTTAAGTCTTTTGTGGCCCCTGGCACAAGATTTATTTGAGGCCCCCCAACCATGCCTTACAAATAAACTCATCCCCCCAAGGAACCAGTGTTCTATATATAAAAAGTATTGATGATTCCATGATGATTTCCATTGTATATATTGGAACAGGACTTTTATGAATTAGGCCTATCTATTTTTTAAAATAGTAAAATGTTTTTGATGTCGGATAAATTGAAATTAAAGATTTAAAAATACAGAAAATAGTGACAATTAACTGACGGAGGCCCTAGTTTAGACGGAGGCCCTGGACCAGGGCCCAGTTGGCCCCCCCTATTAAGATGGCACTGCATCCATGACGTGAAATGAAAAAACAAAGTTTCCACTTGGCAAATTGAAATTTTCAAAGACCAAGTGGGCAACATTTTTATCCATATGCGTAAAGGAAACATTAAATATGTCTACTTAGCATAATGGCCGCTTATACAACACGTGGACAGATCTTCTATCCAATTCATGAAATAGATGCACAAAATGTTGTCCACTTGGCATAATACAAAATACATACTTGAAGTGTCCATTTCATGAAACATCATCTATTTAGTGTTTTCATTTTTTTCATTACAGTAAGTTTCTATTTTGCGAAATGAACATACATTTCGTGAAATGTACAATTACATTAAATACATGTAATATATATTGTGGAATTGCAATTATTGCAATTTGTTTTCTATACTTTTTTAAAAGTTACATTACCACTAAATAGTCTTAACATACAATGAACTTAAAATGAACTTTTGCAAAGTTACATGTTTTTGTAGGAACTGCAATGCGAACTGCATAGAAAATTGAGACATTAATTAAGAGAGCCATATAGGATAATTTCAAATGAGTTGACATAACATGACTGAGAATAATTACATTATGTAATATAACAAGTGATATACCCTGACAAGAGTCACAGAGAGCTGTCATCAACACATGTGACTACTAACAAAAGCATGTAGGCCTATATATTCTTCAAGAAAAAAATCAATATACACTAGGTTTGCACGTGAAACTTTGCCTAAACAAAAACATACCGAGAAAATTGTCTAGACAATAGTGTAGCTCTAGATATAGCCTGCATCAAAAGAGTCAATCTGAATAAAGAAGTAATTTGCAGGTATAACGTTAATATGATTATTTTATACGCTATACTAGCTAATAGCCAAAATATTATTAAAAAATTGGAATCTTTACAATTAAAATTTTTAATTATGATTTATTATCCTATTAAGTGTAGTTATATTACCCATTTGGGGAATTCATCACTTCAATCTATTAGGCATAGAATGGTGGTTAAAATAGCAGATTTTGGTAGACTTATTGTGTTGGGTCAATGCACACCTTATTTGAGTAGTTATTTTAATGTAAGGAAAACATTCAGACATGGTTATATGATTGATTTGTTAAATCCTAAAACAAAGCTATTAGAGAATGCCTTAATGATTCGTATACCAAAAATTTGGGCTGCTTTATCTTGTTCATCCAAATCAATTGTATCTAAGAATTTGTTTATATCAAGTGTAATTTTGGATTTGGATCAAGGTTTGATTGACGTTATTTTTTAAATATAATGTATATTATACATATTTATAATTGTTGAATATTTTCTGTCTTGTTGATTTGTATTACTTTTTATACCAATAAAGGTCTTTAAATAAATAAAAAAAAATAAATATACTGTATAAAGTACAGTAGGTTTAGTTTAATTTGCCTTCATCTTACTTTAATATCTAGAATTTAAAAATATTTCTTCAGCCAGTTTTCGGCTAAAATTCCCAAGTTCAGAAAATTTCAAAAAAGTTGATTAAGGCTCCACTTCACACAGACCACTTTGTGTCACCACGTAGTGGTTGACGCCACTTGCTTAACACGGACCATCACCGAAAACAGTGGAATGCAGACTGTGCATTACACTATTAACATAGGTGGCCCCAGGGGTGTTGCTGTGTTGCAACTGCAGCACCTATTGTTCAGTTCGAAACAGTTAAATGATTGTGGCTTGAGTTTGTAGTTTGTATTTTGTCAAAAAATCTTCATTTAAATGAAAATAATTGAACTTGTTTACTGTCGCATAATACAACTGCAACACTCCGCAATAGGTAAAAACTTGTGCGCCTTAAAAACAGAGAAAGCATGTGATATGGTTTCATGGCCACTCTCGTATCAACAAAATGACAAACTCGGCAAAATGTCCAATTGCCAGTTCAGTTTAATTGTTAATGCATTATTGGCTACATTACTGGCTACTAAGTCCTATGGCTTGCCTTTGTAATGAGAATAATATGGAACAGTTATTAAGAATAAATACCTGGCAAGATCCTTGTCCATACTATAGAACATATTATTTAGTGCAAAACGAAAGAAATAAGACATTTCTCACAATTGAAAAGCTCAATCACTTTTAAACCCAATGTATCCTCATCAGCCCTATTAACAGCGATATATTTCTAATTAAAATCTCACACAAGTCTGTCTCAATGTTTTATTTTAGCGATAATAATTTGTACGTTACAGTACGTTTCTGTGATATGTACAAAGGGGAAAACCTTTTGAATTCAACAGAAATATTGTGACACCACCCACAAATGTGCCAGCTGCACATGTGTGAGTGAGGCCTCTCATTTCAACACTCCTTTCGCTGGATGGCACCCTGAGGTGTCCAAAACTGACCTGTTCTGGAAAATGTCAAATTCAGTGAGAATTCAGTCAGAATTCTCACGAATTTTGACATTTTAAACGATTTTGGGAAAATAAGAGTTTCTAAAAATAGAAACTTCAAAATAGACATTTTGAAGTTTCTCACAATCAAAAATAGCTGTTAATTCCAGAGAAAATTCTCTGGAATTTTTCAAATTCTTTTCAGAATTTGATGCCAAATAAGGAGATATTTGGGAATCAGGACTCACCATTGGTCAGTCGGACCTATGGGTGAGCCCTAGCCTAGAGTGGCTCTTCCCAAGGGCCAAGAAGATAAAAGAACATGCCCAGGGCAGGCTCAAGGACTGATTTTGTTGATTTTATGGTGAGACAATGGAATCGAAGTTCCAAGTTCGTTTCTAAGCTCCGAGCAGTCTTTGAACTTAGAAGCAGGATATTCTGAGCCCAGAATATCCTTAGAAGTCAGTTTGCTTTATATCTTTATATCGCTTATCATGTATTGTATTCGCATCTGAAAAAAAACGAGTTAAGTAAAGAAAAAGTATTTCTTAACAAACACCTCTGGGAGGTGTAAGATCATCGCTGCTTCTTTAAAACGTAGAACGGAACCCCAAGAATCGAGTCAGAAACAACAGGGCTTAGACAATGCCAGGTAGTCCAATTCCGACAGGCAGAAGTGGAGTCTAGAAGCAGACCTGGATTACCTGGCAGGTCACCAAGCCCATCTAGAGATCAAACAGGACCCCTAGAACTGCCTGGACGGGGTCCACGCATATTATAATATACAAATTTATTTGTAGACTATGTAAATATATTTATATTTAAAAAAAAAAGTGATTTCATTATCTGAGAGCCTCCAAAACACATAGTTCCGCTAATAATAGTAGTAATAATAGTAGTAATAATAATAATAATAATAATAATAATAATAATAATAATAATAATAATAATAATAATAATAATAATAATAATAATAATAATAATAATAATAATTTTAATTATACTGTAGCTCACAGCAGTGATTGATAAAAACTGTTCTCCAATTTAATCAAATATTTATAAGAATCCACCATCTAACACGAAAAATAAATTTGCAACTTTTTTTTCAAAACAACATATTTGTAGGGAAATCTAATTTTTTCAAAAAATTACTTTTCTCTTCTTATATACATATACAGTACATTATTATCAAAACAAGATTTCTCAAGAGAATAAGAGGAAAAAAGCAATATGTGTTAATGAAAACAACATCAAGATTGCAAGGCAACATTCTAACAATGTTTGGAAACATTTTAAATTTTTCATTAAATTTCAAAATTCAGATTAAAAACAAGAATATTGTGATTATATAAATATAAACACACACACACACACACACACACTCAATAGACCTACATTGAGTAAATCTATGATGGGTAAGTTTATGTAAACAAGAGAACTACATAAACCCCATGGGCAAGTTAGCTTTTTGTCAAAATTCAGCCCATTAAATCAGCCCCCCCCCCCTCGCGATTCTTCAAAAACTTTTCAGTTAAGAGCCTAGATCCACGTCCATCTTGTTGTTTTGAGCAGACGACAACGAGACAAATGAGTGTTCTTATATGGTGTTACTAAAACTGAAAGAAATCGCCTCACAATCGCTCAATTAAAATACAGTAAAGCGCAAAATGCAATAAAAAGTATTGTTCTTCACGTGCTCGATTTATATCATTTTTGAAAAGGTCCTTCTATTTTTAAACAAGGTTCAAAGTCGTTCGTTTTTTCAACCCCATGTTAAATCCCATAGGATCAAGAACCGTCCCACAAACATTTGAAAAACTCTCGTTAAAACTGATTTAGAACAATAACAAAATAATTAGCACATACATTCATGTATTGGCTTCACGATGTTTCCTTTTTATAAATTTTGAAAAGGTCCTTCTATTTTTTAATAACGTCTAAAATCGTACGTTTTTAAACTCCATGTTAAGTCCCATAGGACTAAAACACCGTCCAACAAAAGTTAAGAGAACTCTGATTAAAAATGATTTAGAGCAATCAGAAAAATTAGCACGTACTTACATGTGTTTATTGCCTTCAGGATTATTCCTTTTTCTAAATTTTAAAAGGGCTTTCTATTTTTAAATAACATTTAAAATCTTACGTTTTTTTAACTCCATGTTAATTCCCATAGGACCAAAAAACCATCACCCAAACATTTAAAGAACTCCCATTAAAAACGACTTAGAACAATCACACAAAAATTAGCACGTGCATTAATCTATTGGCTTCACAGTGTTTTCTTTTTATAAGGTTAGCACGCGAAATTATTTTTCTATTAATTAATATGTGACTTCGAACCGAGAGAAAAAACGTTAAAAAACCGTTTTTCAATCAACAACGATCGCAGCGCCTACATTCGGAGAAATTTTGAACTAAACGATGTATCTAGCCTCTTAAACTTTTTTCCGAAAAAAACATTATGAAAAAAATCAAAGAGTTTGAGAAACAAGAGTAGTTGGCGATTATGATCATATCTTAGAAAATAAATACTGTATTTTATAACAGTTTTTTGATTACCATGAAAAAACTTTTAGCAATATAATGTATTCCACCAATCTCGTTTTCTACATAATTTAAATTTTATCATAATGTTGTACCTAAAAAAGTTTAATTCACAAATTTCCTCAAAACAACTTCCTAGTCAATTTAAGGACCTTCCGACCTGATCGGAGTACCAGACCAAGCCATGACTTGGTCAGCTCCACGAGCCTAGTGGGGTCACCTTTAGAACTGCTGAGCACAATAGCTAAAACACACTCATATTTAGCTTATCAGATGGCAAGAGAGATTTTACCACCCATGGATACAAAAATATACAACTCAAGACTAGAAAACATGAAAACATTTTTATAAAACTTCGAGTCTTTGATGCTCAAGTGTTCGTTACATAACATTATGACACAGCATATACAGTACCTGTGGCTCAATGTGCAAGTTGTTTTTTAAAAAAACTGTGCATGAAAATCCGCCTTTAAGATATTTATTTTTGGCTTCTATTAGAGGAAGTGAGTAGACTTATTTTAAACCACATTTGAACTGGTGTGTGTCCAAAACAAATTGCATCCTTTTTGCTCCCCATGTGGTTTTTGATCTAAGTGTTGTTTCTTTTAATAAACCATGTAGTAAATTCAGCTAAAACAAATGAAATCGACTGCCGTTGACCAACAAAATATAAAAGATTCTCTTCTATTGTATTTTATTAGTTGCAGGCTCTCAAGAGTAGAGCCCTAACCTGATTGCACAATCTTATTAATTACTTTGATATAAAATCCCTGAACATAAAGCCACAAAAAAAATGAAAGGATTAGAAAAGCAGTCATTAAAATGACTTAGATAGTGTGGCAGCAATTGAATTAATTGCATTAATGGCAACTAGAAGAAGAAAATAAAAAAAGACTTGACAGAATGACCACACATAAAAGTGACTTTGCATGATTATCCTCTCACAGATCAAATCATTAGGTTAGTCCTCCTACTTTCCAATACAATTTCACGCTTGTCGCATAATCGTAGAATTAGATGACTAATTAACAATTAGTACTCGTCAAACTTTTTTTTTATTTCTTCCTTTCTTTCTATTTTTACTCTACGTGATTAACAACTGATCTAATTTCTAAAAGCTTTAAATTGCTCAAGAGTTCTTTCAACCTGAAATACATACATTATACCTTTAATGCATTGGATACTCAATGTTTTTTATGAAAAGAGCCATAATTTGAAACTTTTTCGGGCGCTTGTGACAAGTTCAATGGCTGAATGAGTCAGAAGGGCCAGTAATAATTTGTGAAGTTGTTTTATTGGTAAACTTTAAAGTTGAATGTGCTAATAATACATATCAGACAAAAATTTCCATAATAGACAAGTTTGTTTTCAAGTCAATTCAACTCAGTACACCTGCTTAGTACATCAAATACTTAAGTTAGGCCGCATAATTGAAGTAAATTTTCAGAAGCAACATTAATATTATTTCATAACAGTAATTATTTTCTTTTTTTTAAAAAAAAACAACAATTGTTAGTAAAACTTGAAAGCTTTTCAGAGACTAGAACAGAAAGAACTTCGTAAGATTTTCATACTGGTACCTTTGAAAATACCAAAATTTTAAACTTTATTAAGTTTTTTGGCTGCTTGTAAAATGTATTCAGAAAAAAATATTCAATATTTATATCACAAACTACAATAGTATATCAAAATAATGAAATAAAGGTAGTTTTATTTTATTT
Source organism: Brachycybe producta (assembly GCA_036925085.1). NCBI lineage: Eukaryota > Metazoa > Arthropoda > Diplopoda > Playtdesmida > Andrognathidae > Brachycybe > Brachycybe producta. Next base: position 1,274,201 of record JAUPFP010000049.1, on the reverse strand, counting down.
AAACATATTTGATGATTTTTAAATTGTCATTAAAAAGTTTCATTTTAAAAGATATCTTCACGAAAATACCAGTTTAGCATAATCAGTGACAATCACCTACTACTTCAGTACCATAACTAAAAAACTCGAGTTTTTTCAGCTTTTTAGGATGTGCCATACAGTTCAGCATTTCAGAACCACTTGGGGTTTTGTTTTCAAAAAATGGCCAAAAGTCGAAAAATATTTAAATGCTCTAAAAGCTCTAAAAATGTTTCAGGAGCAGTCAACTGGCCCCAGAAGTCCCAAAAAGCTTGGAAAAGCACAAGAATTCAAGAACTTCTAAAATTCGAAAAAATGGGTCAAAAACCAAGACTTGGTTTTTTTTAAAAAAATAGCCAACAGTCGAAAAATATTTAAATTCTTTAAATAAACTTTATATTTTATAGCGAAGCGGATATATTTAAAATTTGATATCCGGCCCACACTATTAATGAAGTTGCACATGACTGCTCTCAAATAAGGACCAACACTGCTGGTCTTCACTTTCTATAGGCCTAGGGACTCTATACTGTTGTTAGTCCAAATACCCAATAGACTAAGTCTTTGGTGTCAAGATATTTTCAGATCGAATTAATTTCCGGGTTTCGTGTTTTATGTAAATAACTTAATTCATCTTGGGCGCAGAAAACTATAGCCTTGAGTTCTAGTGTTAGAAGAGAAAATTAATCTTTTTTTTTTTTTTCTTAATGAAAGAGGATTTTATGGCTGAACACATAAAAGTTTAAGTGCAGAACTCTCCTAACATGCTTTGAACAGAACCCTTAATAGACTTATGCTCTCAAGTCATTTTACTTAATGACAAATAAACATTCCAAACTTGTCAACAGGTTTTTCTAGACACCCCCCACCCCGAGCTTTCTTGTTATACATTTGAAGCACATGACTATATATTTGGGCCCAGTTTTAAATTTGACAAATTTGGAGGGTTTCTCAAAGTTATAGAACCCTTCAGAGTATGTGAGGTTATTTGAGGAGCTTCTTTTCAAAACTCAAGAAGTTCAGTTACTGAAATTGTTCAGATAACTCACAAAACCGAATCCTTTTAAATATAAACAGATAGAAAACCTGAATTTGGAGTGGCTTTTACTTTGTTTTGTTTTTCTAATTTAGAAAGAAAAAAAGATTAAAGATATCGATTTAGATCTGAAAACTGTTTACAAAACTGCAATAAAATAGATTTTGGTTACATACAGACATACAGAGTTTTTTTTAAAAAAGCTCATCATTTATATTAAAGCCCACTCACTAGTGACCAACGAAAAACTCAAAACAGTTCCAACATAGAAAATAACATTTTCAAAAATATTTAACAAAAGTTTTTTTTTCCTGTTCAGAGAGGGTGTATATGTTGAAGAAGTTCAAATACGCTCTTACATGTACTTGACTTATGGGCGGCTTGGTTTGTGTTTGGATATGTTTTCATTTTAGTAAACATTTTCAGAATCTAGTCACCAAAGTCGCATAATACTGTATACTTAAGATTTGAACAAATCACGTGCACAGAGCACCATTGCATTGTTGCTGCATTACTTCACGGCGTGCACCAGGCCAGACATTTCAGAAGCTATTTTAATTCTGTCTGGGTCTGTGAGCATGTTCTTGAAACTTTTGAACCAATAATAATTTAAAGTCTTTGCCCTTCTTCTATATTATACAGTATATAAAGAAACATTCTACATGTAATAAAACAATTGGTCATCTCTCCGAATTTTCCCATACATGCCCATAACAAAACAAAAATTGAAAATTAGAACAGATGACTAGCCAATAATATATATGCTTTACTTTTATCTCATCTTAAAATGACCTGAAATATGAGTAAAAAAAAAAGGACACCAGAAAACCTTCTGTTAAAACTCCCACGAAATATAACAATGCAAGAGCAGTATATAAACAACAATGCAACACTAACCTAACTCATCTAGGTCTAGGTTTCGTTCGATTTTGTCACCAGAAATAAATAGCACAAGTTTCAACAAAACATTTTTGTCATATATTCTTAGAAAAACTTTTATGGCCAGTTTTTTTTTTTCTTTTCATTTATGTCATTGATACATTGGACATATGTTTTTTATGAACAGAAAAAGCAACAAAAGATATATTAATCATAAAATTCATGATAGGTACATTTATGTGCGTGAGTGTGTGGGTGGGGGACAGTGGACAAGTGACAAACTGTTGTTCACTAATAAAAAATTCCTGAGAATCATATTCATGTTTGATTGATTACTTGAGAACAACCAGGGTTGTTGTCACCGTTGGTATTATCCAACATTCTTTGACTTTTTCAGGTTTTCCACACCAAAGTTGGATATTTTCCAGGTTTTTTAAAAAAAACTTCTGTGCCTTGTAAAAATAATGGACATCACTGTGATATCGGCCTACAGTATGTATTTTCCCCTGTTACCAGCTAGTAGTTCCGGAATTTCTTTTTTAAATTTCCTAATTCTCTGACATTTCCAGGTTTTTCAAGTTTCCAGATTGAGTGGCAACTCCTGTTTTCACCATTTTTTTTTTTTAAATTTTAAAAATTCTTGAATTTTACTCTTTTTTATGCTTTTTGACAGCTCTGAATCTCATTAAGCCCTCCTCCCTCCTGAGCACTATTTAGTCTTTTTTAGATCATTTAAAATTTTCTGAATCACCAAAACTAGAATTTCACAAAATAAACTTCCATACTTTTTGAAATTTTACATACTTTTTTTTTTGCTAAATTTCCTGACTTTCTCTGACTCATTTGAACAATTTTTAATTTCTTGACATTTTCAGGTTTCTACGTTAAGTGTCAATCCTGAATTAAATGTGTCTCACTACGGCTAGATACAGCAACTAGCACGGGCAACACGAAGCACTAACAAAAAGGTTTATTAGTTGTGTATTACGACCAAAGTCAGTTGAATTTTTAAGTTAAACAGAACAGAACAGCGTTGGAACAATGATAATTCTTGGTTTATTAAACATCTTTGAATATAGTTGTTTATATGTTGTAATTCTACTTTGAGGGGTCAAAAGTTGAAGTTTAGTCTCAAGTTTCCTTTTTGAATTTGGGAATTAGGCCGGCAGCAATCAAGGCAGCAGTTTGATTAAATCGCTGCTTGCAATAGCTGAATATAATGGTCACTGGCAGCTGTTGAAAGCGACCACTTTCAGACATGAAGTTGATGCAGAGGATCCAGGGCAATAAGATTATAATAATTCTCAATATTCGCGCGATGTATTGCTTCACAGTAGGCAATTAAAAAGTGGTATTAAAATGCAAACACCTCTCGAAGTCGGATAAATCAGGCGCAAAATGAAGAGAAACTTCAACGTATTTTAGAAACAAGAATGGTATCTCAATAAGGTAAGGGTATTTTCATGTTGAGATCTTTCAAAATAAGCATTTTATGAGAGTTTGAAAATGAGCCAACTTTACAACATGAAAATACCCTTAAGTGATTGCGATACCCTTCTAGTTTCTTTAACACTTTCTAGTTTTTTCTAATTTTGTGTTTCTGAAAGACAAAATAACCCAAGAGTTCGAAAATTAGCTGTTTGTAAACCATTTTAAGTAAAAAGATAACAAAAAGTTAAACAAGTATATTTTCACACACTCTGTACGTCACTTAATTTGCAGTGATTGCCTACTTTCAGGGGGCTATTTAATTCTAAAAACGACTATTTAGGTATTAACTAATACAAATTAGTCACAACTAGAGAGTAGAGTTTTTCTTTATTTTTTTCTGGCATTTAAACCTCGTTATTCATCCTATGGGATTTGCATTGTCAGTGAAAGATTTAAGAAAATATACGATAATAAAGATCGGAAGTTTTCTCAGAGTGAATAACATATCATGATGATCATTAATCAAACAATAAGATTTTCCTCTTGCAAAGAACAGCTTTAGATAGGACTTAAATAAGGGTCAAAGAACATGAAAGTAAGAGTTGCAACTTAATTTATGATCGCCTGCCTTCATTACCATATATGTTAAAAACAAGGATCAACTGTTATCATCCTCTCTCAACACTGAATTTTCTAAGGAAAAGGTTAAGTCAAATGGTTGTCATTAAATGATACAAAATAAACTAGCAGTATTTGTATGAAGATGAGAAACGACTTTGCAGCTGTTGCAATTAGAAACAATCTTGCAATTCAAATTCAAATATAAACGGGTAAGGATTACAGTAATTCCCTTTTCCTTTTCCATTTGCATTCATAGGCACCCCCCACACATACAAAAACACATTATGCCATTGTTTTTGTGATCCCTATTAGGTTATATCCCACAGAGATTTTTTGTTCTGAATTGACAACCACATAATTAGCATCTGAAGTTCTCACAGCAAGATCAGACCACCTATTCCCCTGCTTAATGCTACCTAAGCACCTGCAATTCAATGTGTTTTATAATGTTAAAATAATAATAAATAATTCCGTCATATTTAATGGATATAATTATAGGGTTTTTAGTGGCTATATATATTACATATTATCTGCTTAGATTTTAAAACGTGATTTTTTTCATATAATTAGATTATTTACATCAATAAGAAACAAATTTAAATAACATGGGAATGAATCGACAAATTCTTTACAGGCAAAAAAAAAATGTCTAAGCTATGATATTTTTTTATGTACACGTTACTTACGCATATATCTACATAAATGTATATGTAGGTATATTAATAGCCTAAAATAAAACAATGGCATTGATTAATTGAGAAGCGGATACAACGGATAATATACATCAATTTTACATATTATGCATACTAATAATATGTTCTAATATCATAATTTGCTAAGGGCTGACTCTATCTACCTCCCTCCCTTTGTGCACCAATGTTCTCGGAAACTACAAACTCTAGAATCGTGAAAATTACTCAGTATACACATCTTTTAGATGGGCTTCTTGGTAGACTACAGTAGAATTTTCAATATTCCTCCGTTTATCTCATGTTTGTGAAAAATCATCAAATTTCACCAGAACCCCTGAACAAATCAAAGTTGGCAGCCAGAAAAGTTTATTTCGCGTCTTTTTCTAAAGAATACTGTATATTAACCCACGTGGGTTATGGTAAAGGTCACCTTTGATCTCACAATTTAGATTGGTAGCGAAATTGCTTATGTCTTTGGTAGTGAAGTGAGAGGTCCTTGGTTCAAGTCCTGGATGGAGTCTTTGTGTATTAATTTTTTCAACACAAAGCAAGCTTATACCAGGATCAAGCAAAGTATTTACTGGAAATGTTGTATATTGCAAAATATTCTCAATCTGAGATGTGATTATGTAAGACTATCCCACCGGTTGAAGATGGGCTTTTGTTTTAGTTCAAGAATAAAATAATAGCTTAAAGCCAACGCATTATTACAAATTTATTACAAATTCACGTACAGCCTACAGTTTGCCACCCCTCCCAAATCAACGACCCAGTCTATTGTCAAATGTACACTTGGATGACACAGTATATTCTCTTATATTCTCTAAAGGCAGGTTTAAAATTATGCAACGTACATGTTGCAATGTGATACACAACATGTGTTGTATAGAGTGGCGTGCAACACATCGTTTTTATTGATACACACTATTACAGCAAGTAGTAGCTGCCGTTAAGTGTTGTGTTGTGGTAGGCATGTACCACATTTTATAACACGTTACTAAGGCAAAAAGAATTATGCTTTTTATGAACAAAAACATGCTTATTAGAAGTAGAAGTATTTCTAAAATTAAAATACTGCTGAATTAAGAGTTGTAGATTAATTCTAGCTTCTAGCCAGCGGCTGCCAGCCTACTTGACTGCAAAACGCGTGACTCTTTTTGACTTACATATTACAAAACGTTATTGCCTAATGTATATTCGCCTTTAGAAGTTACAGTAGTGGTGGTATGCATATTTGAAACCGAAGGGTGGATGCTAACAACATATCAAAATGTAGTTATATATAAAATGAAAATAAATTAGTATACAAATATAATTTAAAACTATTCTGAATTTAAAAAAAAACCTCGGTTAAATAGTTTTTATACCTAAAAACAAGTATTTAATTGTTAAAAAAAATTGTTTCATTTAAAAAAAAAAAAACCGTGTCATTTCATATGTTGCTACCAATCAATTGACGTTTTTTATGTGTATCATTTACAGTTTGAAATAATCTGAATGGCCACTAGTTAAAAGTGTGAGACGAACTACATGTATTTTAGCACAATCATGTGGTTAATCACATGTCGTTGAACCATAATGGCCCCCATCAAACTAACCACTATCGATTTAAACATTGTTGTGGACTCTTTTCGGTATATATATCAATCTGTTCCTTCTAATATCAAATCCATTTCATTGTAGCAGGTGAAGTTTCTGTGTTCCGAAACAAAATATCACAAGTTGAAAGAAAAAACGGCTACTAATATTAGTTATTGGCTTCTTTCTAAATATTAAAATTAATAATATATTGGGTTGAAAATGACCTCAAATACACATAGGCTTGGTTAATCAACCATAGGCCCGTCTTTTATGTCTAGTATTCATTTTAATAAAGTCGAGTCGAAATAGCAATTTGTTTACTCCCTGAGTTTACTCCATGATTGAAAAATGTCTTAGAATTTCGAGCAAGTGTGGCTAGATATAAAAATTAAGAGTTGTTTTTAACATGATGTAAACAGTGGCTCAAAAACGTAAAATTTTTAAAAATAAAATTAATATATTAAATTAAGTAGTTATGGCTTTGAAAAAAGGACGGCAAGCCCCCTCCTTGCCATTATCTGCGGGCGTGCATGCCCATGACTTTGTTATAGTTTTGCCAGATTGCCTGTACTGATTTGAACTCCAAACGGCTTACGATCATTTTGATAAACACTGAGTATAAATTAGTTAAAACCATAGCCATCCAGGGCTATGAAAATTGACTTTTAAAACGTAGTTAACTAATTCAAAGTTGTGTTTAAATTGTGCAATATGTTTAGTAATCTAACTTTTTTAAAACATTTTTCACGTGGTTTAAAAAAAAACATAAAGCATTAGGATGGCTGTATAGATATTAATTTTTTTGTCTCCCAGATGGCGATACTGTTTTCAGGCGAAACATTACAAAAAAGTGTTTTAGAAACTAGAATAGGTGTTGAAAATGCTAAAAAAAAATTTCATTATGATAATTATCTTTTAAAAATAAACTTTTTATGACAGTTTGAAAAATGTAAAAATAGTAGGCCTATCTCATGAAATGTTAAGGAAAAAACTAAAAACGGGTAATTTTCAAACTAATAATAATGTTTATTTTTTAAGATATTGACATGAAAAACCTTTAGCATAATTTTTCACCATTCTAGTCTTGAAACCAATTTGAATTTTTTTTTATAAAATTTTCTAAAAAAAACGTTCGCTTGACGTTTTTTTTAAAAAAATTAGATGCAAAAAGCATCTAAATTTTTTTTAAAAAAAGACACATTAGTCACTGCAGTAGGGCCATCTGTGGTGACAAAAACAAAATTAAAAGATCTATTCAGTCAAATTAACGAAAATATTTTTCACATTATTACACCCATTTAGAAAATAGAAAAAAATAAAGCTGAAAATCAATAAAATGAAAATTAAATCAATTTAAATTTAATTAATTTTACTTACATAAATATGTAGAATCCCAACGTTAGGAAGATGTTGCTTATACTGAAGCCTGTCCAGCTTTCTGAGAGACTATGTGACAGTCTCAGATTCAAAGTAAAATTGTTTTACAAGAGTACACATTGGAACAGGCCGTAAACAAACAAAAGCCTTCAAAGACCAAAGTCACATATTACATTTCACATTTTATACCGTAGCATAATATTATAACAAATGAAAAACAAAGAATAATGACTAAAGGTTATTTGCGCATGATTAATTAATTTCTAATATGTAATTATAAAGTTATAATTATGGATACCTGCTAAATAAGAGCATTCTACATTATATTATGAAATGTATTTTATCTTAAAATATAATTTTTATAAAGAGAGTCTTCAGTCAAAAACATGCTTTCTAAGATATTTTCAGCATCTGAATTTTAATTTAAAAAAATTATTCCATAAGTAGCCATAAAGGAATATGAAATTGGCAAAAGTCCCAAGTTTCGTATGCAAAGTAAATTGTCAAATTTGAAATTAAACATAATAATTACACGGTTCCTTTCTCAAAAAGTAATAACTTTGAGAAGTGAATTAAAATGTGAAGCATTTCTTTTCGATGACTCAAGGGTGCATCTGAGAATGTCAATGACAAAAAAGAGCATAAGGTGGGAAGGTAGGGAATCCTTTTTAAAGGCAACCCAATGAGTTAGCAAATGACCTTAACTCATAGGTGATGACCTTAACAATAAGCAAAATCGATTAATTGGATTACATTTTTACCCGAGGAAAGTGTTGCAATTCCAACATAATAGAAAAAACGTTAACAAATATTCCATTATAGCAGGAATATACATAACTGTGAGAAGAAAAAAGTATGAAAACAGAAAGTGGTTTTTAAATAAATATTTCATTGAAATACAAGTTCAGACAAAATTATAAATGAACTCAATAAAAAAAATCTTTAAATTATAAAAAATCAATAATTTTTTTTTTCTTTCTGAATGTAAATTAAGTTACTTTGAACTTTTATAAAGTTCTAATAATTTTAATTCCAAATATACGAATTTATAATTTGGATAAGATCACGTGGTTTTGTGAAGAAGCCAACAAAAATTTTAATGACATCTTCACCATTCTTTCTAATTTTTTTCTTTAAGTTTAGTTTAATCTACCAAAAACCAAAGTATCATCAAATGACTAAAGAATTTTCAATGCAAACATATCATATTTATTGCAAATATGGATTAACTTTAATTATAAATACACATAATGCTAACAACAAAAATTGTAAGAAATATTTTTTTGAGAAAAAGAGACAGCTTTTGAACTCTACAAAAAAATAATGAGCAAAATTCAGCAAAGAAAAAAAAACCAAACAAAAAAAATTATTTTATGCAAATTAATGAGAACTACAGATTGGAACCCGAATTCAGTTGAAAAGAACATAAAAGAAATAATCCTCACATATTAGGCTTATGCAAATTGTAAAAAAAAACATCCCCCCAAAAACGGCTGAATGATCAATATAATCATATGTAAATGACACAAACACATATCCATGATTCTAATCAAAGAAATGACAATTAAAAAAGGGGCGTGCAATCACGAAAAAAATAAATCAATAAAACACAGAGAACAAACCCACATAAATAAATAAATTCCTATAGAAAATCTATTTCGTCCTGTTTGTCATATATTTTAATTGGATGCAAGAAAGGTGACAATCAAGCCACAAAAAAATAAATTCTGCAGCATCACCTAAGCTTTATAACGATGTTGATTTTCAAATACAGTTAAGAAGAACGTTAAACGTGAAAAACCTCACTTTATGGAGGCGTTTGCGGAGGCGAACAGAAAATAGTGTTAGAATTAAGTTGTTTACAGCAAAACTAGTTTAGCATGCATATATAACAAGGTGCAATTGCTATTTGAGAGAGAGATAGAGAGAGAGCCTAATTATACATGGACATACAGACAAAATAGGAAAGAAAAAAATCATTAAAAAAGTTTCTTTCATGTGTGGAATTTAACATACAACTTGTATGTTAAATTCCACACATGAGTTAAACTTTTCGCCTTATGCTAAACTTTTTTTTATATAGAAATTTAGTAACATTGGCATATTTAAAGCAAGATTCACTGCAATGTGTCCTTGAATTAATTGCAATTGCAAATGTGATAATATTCTTGCAAAATTTAAGTGGTTTCTTGTACACCGTCTTTTTACAGAAGACGCAGATAATCGTTTTTGTGCCAAAAACTGTGCAAGATTCACAATTATTTCTTGCACGTAATCTTGCAAGAAAAAGAACCAGTTGGATCGGCTTTATAGATCATACTACGAAATTGTAGATTTCTTTACAATTTCTTACAATCCCGACAAGTACGAATTTATGTTGTGGCAGTGTTGGCAAAACATTGGCCCAGCACTTGACCCATTTAATGTTGACCCAATGTTGCAAAAAAATAAATATGGCCAGACGTTGGCTCAAAAATCATAACATCAGTCATTGACAAGAGGCTCGGCTATTGTTGAGTCAACAAGTACAGCAAATAGTGGGAACAATTGCCACATACAATATTAGGCGAATCATTTGCCTCCCAAAATGTTTGCATAAACTTCAATAGTTGGCATTATACTTGTTCGCCATTGGTGTACTGCTTGAGATGTACCTATCAATGCAACAACATCTCAACATTCCTTGAAAGATTTTTGTATGAAGTTATGAACAAATTTATGTTTTTAGTTCTTTGGTTTTAAGATTATTCCAAGTAATTTTCATAAAACTTTCTTCATGATAAACATTGTTTTATGGCATTAAATAGACTTTTTCTTAGACCATGAATAGGGGTAGAGGAGCACCTGTAATAACCTTTGGGACCAACATGACGCAGGGTACTTGTCACGTGGCGGTCGTTGGCGATAACTTTGGCCAATTTGAATTGGCCAAGAGGAATGCAGTATTAGAATAACGGATTCTGAAGGGCGAGTTTTATATGCTGCAAAAATAAGGTACAGTGTTCCTATTTGCAAATTCGCAAACGGGCGGCCTTGTCACGTGACTATGGGCAACACTCACAGTGTGAAACATGACATTCCTGGGATAAACTGCAGCTCCTATGGCTCATACTCCGTCTACCCTAATGGTATAAGGACTTTTCTGATAAATTAATGTATCTTTTAAGCGTAACCATTGTACATTCCACATTGGTATCGTTGCTGATTTTATAACTTTTTGCACCTTTGCCACAGGCTTCCATGACCCATCGCTACACAAATATTTTTGAGAAAACAATGTAAAAGTTCCAAGATGACGAAATCAATTCAAAACCCATAAATTATTTATTTGAAGAAACATTCAATAAAAAGAAAAAAGATAGGATTCTAGGTTTACAGTAGCATAAAAAATCACTTTCATTTTTCAACTCTTGTTTTTAGGCTGACTGTACAGTATGAATAAATTGTTGGAATGCCTTTTCTACGTGTGTCATAAAAGTTCTGTCAGAAAATAGAACCGAAATAAAAGTAAAAGACAGACAAATAGGTCAAAGTCCGGATATGAAATATTACGGAAGAAAAGAAATAATTTTTTTAGAAAAAGAAAGTAGATTATGAGTTGTTTTTTTTCCTTTTGAACTGCAGAGCGATAATAAAAGGTCAGTTACCCATAAGTCTTCTGATAAGGACAGTCACATAACAAATACTCAGCCCTATAAAAACATAACCCACTTTCACCTCTATCTCTATGGTTATGTTTGTTGAATATAACCCTTTCATATACTGTATATTTTATACTTGTGCACACAGTATATGATAGGAGCTACGTCCGTCTTGGGCAGTTTTGGCCAAGTCTCTGATGAGATCTTAGATTATTTTTTACCCCTATAAATGACAAAACACATATTTATAAAATGCTTACATAAAAACTCCAGACTGGAATCGAATCCAGAAAACTCTCACTCCTCAGCCAGGAATTGAGTCTTGACACTTTAGCAGCTTGCAGACTAAGGATGTATGAAACATGCAACGTGCAACATAAGGGTTATGTTAGTTATCGCTTGACCCCGCAGATAGGTGCAACATTATTTTCATACTTCTATTATTATTTCAGTATTAAACAAACCATCATCAAAGCAATCATCAAAATCAGTTTAAAAAAGGTCATCAATACAATATCTCGACATCCATGACGCAAGTTCTGAAAACACTCAAGAAAAAACGATGTCTAGCATTGTTCCCATGAGAAGCGTAACCGCTGGTAGCAGTAAGTGCCATCGCAAGGAGCATACTTTGAACGAGATCACATTAAATTGTAATAAAGTTCAATGTATTTTTTTTTTAAAAATAAATTATTCTCATTACTTCTGAGACTAGCTTCATAGATACTCGTAAATGCAACAGAAAATATTTTCTTTTGATGATACCACTGCTATTATACTTTGCAACAGCTGATATTGATCAGCACAATGCAATAACATTCCAGACCTTTTATCATTGTAGTGTATCGCAATAGAAAATGACATTAATGTAAAACAAACAGAGAATAGAAATAAAAAAAAAATTAGAAAAACGTTTCTGCTTCATTTCTGATATTTTACACGTTCAAGGGTTCTCTAACCATTAAGGTGGGTTTTCATGCATGCTTTGTGCTTCCAAATTCATGCTCTGAGCTATGTGCAATACACAGCGCCACAATTCAATCGCTTGCGCATTTTCATGTTAGTAGTCAGCAGGCAAATTTCAATTGTGTGCCATAAACGGGCACGCCGCTCCGATAGTTTGCTGCGTGTTTGTATTTACCTGATGTAATCTCTTTTCAGTCAATAAATTTGGCATAAAGCAGCACAGGTAACCTTATCTTACCTTGTAAGGAAGTAAAGGCTTCACCCACATCGAAATTTACAGTGCAAGGTGTGACACCTCCTGCACATGTGGCGCCCCACATGTGCGGAGGATGTCGCTACTCGGTCGTTTGAAGTTTGACCACCCCTTTTTTTTGGGACGGAAGGACAGCCCATAAAGATGTGTCCGAATCTTGAAAAGTTTCCTTTTCATCGTCACATATGGAAACAATTAAAGAGAGGAAATCACTTTTCCTCAGGTCCAGTAACACTGAACAGACCCAAATAATTTCGAAGAATTTATTTGCATACTTCAGAGAAATAAGTTCCAAATAAGGCAATATTTTGGGACCAGAGATCGCCATTGGTCAGAGTGACCTAGGGGCAGCCGCTGGTCACGAGTGGCCCCTCCTAAGGGCAAAAATAATAAAACAAGCACACAAGGTATCCTCAGGAGGACAGTAGGCAAATAGTTGCGGGACCAGAATGTTTCCCTCCTCGTTCAAGTACAGAATATTCTAAGTACCAAAATCGTTTCGACTTAGAATCTTTTCGGAGAGTTCAGTCAAGTTATGTATTATTTTATCGTTCTCTCACATGTATCGAATCTTCTAAAATAAACAAGTTAGTAAAAGGGAACTTGATTCCCGTACAAAAGGGAACCCCAACAGATACAACATACCGAGGAGTCCGACTGCAACCCGGAACGGAGGCACGACAAAGGGCCGCGCATGCAGGTCACCGCACCAGGCCACGTACCTGGATCACCCGGCAGGTTGCAGAGCTCGAGCTTGGGAGGTGCTGAGCGGCGTAGAATCCCAACTCAACTGCCTGGTACAGGACCAGCCACCACAGAAGCAGAAAGGAGAACAAACCAGTATGCTGGACCGGGTCCAGGCATACTTTAAAAGCTAAATAAAACATGAAAACGAATTTTGTTGGAGCTGTGGCGAGGAAGTGTTGATCACGTGGTATTGTGTGACACAGTAAAAAGCAGATGCTTAAAGCACCCAGTTCAAAGAGGGAAAACAGGCAGCATGCATGAAAATCCACCTTTACAAGGGAAAGTATATCAAGAATATTTTTGAGTTCATAGCAGAGGAGATAAGAATACAGAAGACATAAACGCATTGGAATGATGCTTCAACCTTTATTCCCTCAATAAATAGGATGAAATTATTAAAATTGGATGAATTCCTTTTTCTATTAATTTTTTTCCTTCATGTGTGATCGATCTAGCCAATAGACGAGGTGCAAATTTAGTCACTATAATGTGTGCAATACAAAGAAACGATGTCAAAGAAAGTAGCAAATGTGTTTTTGTTGGCTTTTTTTTGCACATGGAGCCATGCAAAAGCATTTTTGAATAGCAAGCAGCAAAAAACATTGGTTGACATTATTCGATTTAAGATGCATATTGAAGCCGTGGTGAACACAGCATCTAAGGGATACCAAACACGTTCAGTTATGGCCTGTCAGTCTTGACTTTTCAAAACCAAAATGAATCTTGTAGGTGTTGGATTATGTTGACTCAATGTTTTTTAATTGGCTTTTAATCTTCGTTAGAACTTAACTGCTTTGGCAGATTTTTGCTTCAATTTTGGGGGTGGGTGGATGACAGGCTTTGTAGCATGGAATGCATGGGGTCGTTACGTTTCCTATTATGAGATGGGTTACTTAGCAAAAAAAGGCAACAACAAAAAACAGGTGATACCAAGGTAGAATTTAAAAAAGATAATAATAAATTAAAATGAGAAAGAAAAAAAACAAGTCTTCTCATGTACAAATTCAAAAGAAAAAAATTAACAGGAAGGAATTGATCCTGTGTGTCGAATTTGAGAGATAATCTTGGATTAATAAGCCAAGATTAACATGCCACAATTTAGCGTGTATGGGCTACCTAATGCCTGTTGCATTCAGCATGCTGACTATACTTTCACAAAGTCCTATAATAAATAAAACCACATAAATTCTGTATTCACATGTTACAAACTAGAAAAAGTGATGTTATTAAGTGCTCACCATGTTCACCATGGCAACATGAAATTTATCTTTAACATAAATAAAAAATACCTTTTCAATTTCAAATATGCTTTTATGCATTAAGGCATCATACGATATAAATGCAGACAAACAAGTATGAAAAGGTTATAATTTATTTTTTTAAGTTACTAAAAATTTCAAAATTGATAAGATTCATTCAATCATTGCAATATTTAGGTTTGGATAATTAGGAATTCTTTTTTCAAAATTTAGAAAACGATAAAGGTATTTTTTTTACAAAAAAAAAAACAGACTATTTAAGTCTTTTAATACTGTATCTGAAATACTCTCTTATGAAATAAATATCTTGTCTGAATGCTTCACCAGTATTTTATTTCATTTATATTTCGATGCACCTCATTTTTTTGCGTCAAAATGAGTTTGAGTTTTCCTTAGCAATGTCAATGCATATAGGAATGTGTATGAGCAGCATAGAATTTTTTAAAAGATTATTATACTCTTACCGGGAACATGTTGATAATGTGTGTGCGTTCAGTTCCTAAGCCCTTTTGAAGTCACTCGAGAAGCTTGTTATGTACAATATAAGACTCCACCCCTAAATAGATAGCCCTTCGAGTGGCTTCAAAAATGCTTAAGAAATGAACGCATCCAAGGAGTTTCCTTGTTTCTGAAAATGCATTTTATATAAAGCTGTATCTCAGAAATTATTGGATTTTTTAATTTAGAATTTGACAATGCACTTTGCATGCTGAACTTGGGACTTTTGCCAATTCCATATTCCTTCACGGCTACTTATGGAGTCATTTTTCAAATTAAAAATTCAGATGCTCAAACTAGCTTAGAAAACACGTTTTAGACTGAAGACACATTTTGTAAAAATTGTATTTTAAGAAAAAATACATGTAATAATGTAATGTAGAACGCTCTTACTCTCGTGAGGGAAAAAACACTTCAAAACTCTTGAAAGATACCTGATATAAAACATCAACATGTTTTAGAAGATTTAAAATAGTGTGAGCCTACTACTCAGTATATCAAAACTTTAAATTATTAATGTTATGTTAAATAGCAACAAAGTGCTGTTTTGTCATATTTCATTCTGTTACGGTGGAGTCACATTACTCAACAAATCGTTGTAAATTGTAATGCAACTTCACATAGCACCATTTAAAACTATTCGACAAATTGAACAAACGAAAAACTGAATAAGGGAAGAATCACACACGCATTATAAAATCCCACTGAATTTCACTTTGTAAGGAATTTAACACAAGCGCCCTAAATCTGTCAGTACAAAAGATCATGTAGAAATATTCTGATTTTTTAATTCAAATTCTAACTTCTGTTGGTTTTTATGCGTGTGTCACTCTTTTCTTAGTATTGTATCAAACTTAACAAACGCCAAACTAAATAGACAGCAAAAATTTAGCAGTTATTCAATTTGGCGATTGTTCCAATTGGCGTTTATTCAGTTTGGCACTTGATCAGCACCACTATTAAAACAAAATTTCTTGATTTTGTAGAGTATAAGGTAGATACATATTACTCGACGAATTGTAGTTTGTATAATTGAGGCGTGCAACTTAAAAAAATGTCTCCACTAAATACATTGTAGTACTCAAATAATTTCACGTGTCATTTATTATAATCTTATATATAAAACAAAGTCGATATTTCTTTGCACATCATAGGCTTTTGAACAGTGAGGGCTGGCGTCATGAAATTTGCACAGGTTATTCTTTCCGGAATTACCGAGTTAATGCAACTCTTTTCAGTTTGCTATGTCATTCCCTCAAGCTAACTATCGATATTGACATCGATAGTGATGTCGAAGAGGTCACTATCGATGGTTCAATATTGAATATCGCCATCGAAATATCGATACTATCGTTGACCATCCCTAATAGGCAAACCGTTTTATTTTAAAAAGATTAGGAACCTGAAATGGGGAAAATAGTTTCGATGCTTTAACATAGGCAATGTACCCCTGCGGAATTTTATACCAAAACATAAATAATGTATTTTTGAAGAGGTGTGGAATTCTAGGAACCTGCAGAAGTGTATATAAAGCTGCAGAATTTTTTTGGTTGGCTGTGAAAGGGGTACAGTTTTCGGTCAGGATAAAAAAATGAACGAATGAACAGGATGAACATTGGAGTAACTCTAAAACCCGACACAGAATGCATATAGAATTAGATGAACACTATATTATGGATGAATACACATTTTAAAGGGATGAACAGAGAGAAATAAAAGGATGAACATACCTTAAAGGGATGAACATGGTTTTATTTGGGATGAACAATGAACATGGGTTTAAGGGGATGAACATGGTTTTAGGGGGCTGAACATGGGTTTAAGGGGGATGAACATGGTTTTAGGGGAATGAACATGGTTTTAGAGGGATGAACATGGTTTTATGGGGGATGAACATGGGTTTAAGGGGGATGAACATGGTTTTAGGGGGAATGAACATGGGTTTAAGGGGAATGAACATGGTTTTAGGGGGGATGAACATGGGTTTTAGGGGGGATGAACATGGGTTTAAGGGGAATGAACATGGGTTTAAGGGGGATGAACATGGGTTTATCCCCCTTAAATTTCTTAACAGTGAATATGAAAGTCAATAAAAGTTATTTTTTTTAACTGTTTATTTTACCCGAGCGAAGCCGGGTAGTAATGCTAGTTACGTATAAATTATAACCAATATCAGTGAATTTGATCAATGAGATTCTATAGACACAACGACTCAACTGATTCTAGCAAGACTATAGCGTTGAAAGATGTTTTTGTTGGTTGCAATGTCTGCTCGATAAAAAAATAAAACTATATCCTTATACCCTACAACACATAAATATCTTGCAAGTGGTTAGAAATAGTTATATTTTGTTTGTTGATGCATTCAATACCAATCACAACCATGGATATTCAAATCAGGAAACAATGATTCAATTAGGTTGTGCTTATTTTTCATATTACTACACGTAGTCATCTAACTTACTCAAATAAAAAGTAATGATGTATTTGACGACACTCATCGAATTGTTGAATACTGTGCACATTTTCAGGTTACACACCACAGTTTGGGCAACGCTGCACTACAATGTGTTAAGTAGTGTGACCCAAGCTTTCCTTCTTCACAAAAAATAGTCCTTTTTTCAAGGGACAATACATACTTTCAAAACAAACTCCATAATAAGACTTATTCTAAAAAAAGATGCTTCCAAATTGCATTTGGCGCCCGTTTTACATAAGCTTAATGCATTTTCATAAACGGACATGAATATATATCTCTCATAAATTATTTCTTTTTTTTTTTCTTAAAAAAAGACTGAGTTGCTCCTAATCCTTGCCATAATCATAATTTTGAATTTTATAGCAATGCACATGTCTGAATATATGCTTGCTGTTTTAAAGAGAATGCATTAAATTACCCGATTTGTAAAATCTTCTGTGACAAGAAATGGTTATGCATCAAAGCTGTTGAAAAGCTTTTAAGCAGACAGCGGTTTTGTAGCAATGTAGCATCTCTCAATTCTGTTTGCATAAAATATTCCCACCTATATAATAGTATGTATAGGTTATAACAAAAAAAAAACACATTCAAGGAAAAAGAATAAAAAACAGAAACTGCAGGGTTTCATAAAGAAAAATATTAAAATTGTTACTTGAGAACCAATGAAAAAAAAAATAGAATACTAAAATATTCAATAGTCAAGCTCAGCTGGATACAATCAGCAATTTGTGTGTTTATCACCAAACTGGATGTAGGCTATACAAATATCATTTTCAAAGATTTGTGTGAATAGATAATAGGTTTTCTCCATTATGTTGCCATTTTTTCGGTCAAATAAATTCTGTGCATAAAAAGACATCAGCTGACTTACTTTAACCAATTTCTTTTTTAAAATTTACTAACAGAAAACCAAAATTAACTTTATATTAGATGTAATGATGTGATGGTGACTTTTTGAACCAGGAATCAATATTTTTTAAAAAAAATGCGAAGTGTTTCATAATTTATATTTCGAAACATGCTAATAATAATAAATTAACTAACAACAAAAGTTTGTTTTTGGCAACCTCCTTTTTGAGTTAGGTAAAGTGTCGTTAGAGAATGCTAACATCCTACTAGTTACATGTTTAGAATTGATATATAACAACTTGATGCAATGCAGGCAACAAGAGGGTCTACACTGAAATCGACTTAACATTCATAATTAGTTAGTCTAACCTAATTGTTAGTCTATCGCGTGAAGCAGTACTATCATCTATCCCTAGCGTAAAACTGTGGTAAAACTACTTAAGAAATTGTTGTAAAGTGTAACGTAGTGCTACAAAACAAACACAACAACATTTACAGTAATGTCTGTCTAATGTGTTTAAATGTTGGCGTCTGCCTAACATACCGGGTAATAGAAATGAAATTTTTGGGTAGTATGCACATTTTCATGTTGCACACTACAGATTGTGCTGTACTGCACAACGAGTATTGAAAACAACCGGAATCAGCACAATTTCCATAAGATACTTTATAGCCAATTCAAACTACATATGCAAACGACAAAGCTCGAACAACTAGAATGTGTGCTGTATGCAACCTGAGAAGTGAGAGGCTAGCAGACACGATGACTAACAACGGACCCCTTTAGCCACTGAAAATAAAAACGTGCTGTGCAACTGTACAACATGAAACAATGATCTGAACTATGCCGGTTTGCCCGGGCACCATTGTATAAGTAGGCTGTAGGACGATACAGGCGACTAACACCCACCTGAAGTGTGAGTTAAATAACTAGGCGAACAACTGTATACCTAAGTTGTTTAGGCGGGTGGACCATTTTACATAGTGTTTAATTTGTAATACAGAGTGATCCAGAAGTCCCTGACATAGTTCCAAATATAACACATCGTATTCTGTCATATACTTCGAGACCGCCCTACATTACATACGAAACACGCTTTAAATTAAAGACATTGCACTTACCATTAATCCATAAAAAATTCTCTCATGTAGTGACTGTTGTAAGATTGATGTCATATGATGGCCATCATATGTGTGTGTCACGTACCTTTATAACATGAAACTACTAAGATAAAAAAAAACTCCATAAGCAAATTCATACCAAAAATCCATTATTCAAGAGGAAAATTTTTTTATTGTTCTCTGCATCTAAAGAGGATGAAGCAAAAACAACAAAAACAACAACAACAACAATAATAATAATGTTAAGAGCATATCCAGAGAGACAATTTAAATAATACAGATCCGATATTTATAAGATGGGAGAAGAATGAGACCCCAGGTGTCACAATGAATTACTATTGCTACACTAACAATAGAGCTCAGATGTTTCACTTATCAAGTTATATCTATGAACATATTTATTATTATCAAGTTAGATCTAATATATTCTAAGTTACTATTATTAACACTTTTTTTTACAAATGGCAAAGTCATAAAGAAACAAAAGTGGTGCAAAATTATTAACTTTTACGTAGTGTTGTTGTTATATGTATGTATAGACCTACTTGTGAAGTTCTCTTTTTTTTAAAAAAAAAAACACAATATTCTGGATATGCTCTTAACAAAATACGTTGAAAAAATGTGATGCCATATTACATTGCACCGAATTCAAAGAAACTATAATGTATACTGTATATATACATAAATATTTACCTACCAAAAAACAATAGAAAGATAGAGTGAATGAGAATGAAAATAAGAAAAAAAATTCAGAAAATAATTATATTAAAGTAATAATAATCATAATAATTGCCAGTTTTCATTAACTTTCACATTCTGCAATCATTTTTATAACTGCAGAAGGAACCTCAAACACTGTAAAACACATTTAATGTTATTATTAGATTTCTATTTATTCTGGCCCATAATAGAAATGTTTTTATCACCATTGAATAAACATTGAAAGGAATTATAATAATTATAATAATAATAATAATAATAATAATAATAATAATAATAATAATAATAATTAATATACCGGGTACCCGCTTTACCATTGTGGCAACAGCTGGAACGTTATTTTTTTGTTAAATTCTAAAATAACGTCAGCCTGTAACTATTATAATATACAACCACAAAGTAATATTTGTATACAACTTTGGCCAATAATTATCAAGTGTGCAAGAGTGACTTTCTTATATTTATCTGACTATTTTTGCACATTTAAATTGGAAATCAAATTAAGAAGCATGGCGCAAATTCAAATTAACTATTGATTAACATTTTATTATCAGGCATGATCACAAATAATCTAGACAATACGGCCGCTTCACATGGACCACTTTGTGGCACTACTTTGAAGTTCCACAAAGTGGCTTCACAGTTCAGACGGATCACCACTGAAGACAAAAACCTGCCACTGGTTTTACCTTGATCATCACTGGCAAATGGGCGCTGGTAGAAACTTATGGCCATACTGTACGTGTTCATAATAAAATAATGGCGGCGGCTCGTGTGAACACCCACTATGTAATCAATGGTATGCTAAAAACGACCATTTTATGTGGTGCCATAAAGTGGTCCTTGTGAAGCACATCGAAAATCTGCAATGCCCTTTCAGGGCAATTTCATCACCTTTACGCAATAAAATGTCGTTGCATAACAGTAACAGCAACACACAATTTGCAGTTTGATTTAATACTGCAACAATTACCACTATTGAAAATATGTTGGTACAATGGCGACTATATACGATATTGTACTTATCAAATCGCACAGTTTCAAAGTGACCGATCTAGTTTGAAAAAAAAAATGTCTTTAAATTTCTTTCGTAAAAAAAACGGAAATAAAAGTACATAAAACCCCACAAATACGGTCAGATAAAAAAAACTCACTCTGACACATTGAAATAGTTGGATAAAACGAACTACAAATCGATTTTTAAATGTGTGTATGTGTGTAATGGAAGCATTTAACAATAAAAGTTTTGAAAAGAAATTTTCAAAATACCTAAGAAAATTTCAAGTGACCATAAAGAAAATATGGATCAAATAAAAACTACATATAAAAGCTATACACAAAAACAAAACAAAAACATGTAATCATATATTATTATAATATGTAAAATGATTAAGTGATCTATTCATTTCAAAAATAAATAATCTAAACAACAATGAAGATGAAACATCAAAAAGACTTCTCTTTTTTAATACAAAATCAATAATTTGATCTCTTTTATCACTTTTTTGATTATATACTTAACCGTTCACAAAGTAGGAGAAAATTCATTACAAATTTATGTTTCAAATGTGTTCAAAGTAATAATAGACGCATGTTATGAATGTACATTTTTGTATGTTCTTAATATGAACGACAAGAAAAATTCCAAATTAAACATTGTGTCAAAACTACAAAATGTTTCCACACAAAAAATGACAACGTATCTGGCGAGACGAGCTCAGTTACGTCTGGACAGGGTTCTCTATTCAGCAGATGTACCTTGTATCGCCTCAAGAGTGAACTTTGTACCGTGTTCTCTATATGTTTAAGAACTGGTCCCGAACTGTTCTAGAATGGCTCGCGAGCTTGGATTGTACGCGGCTTAAGGTTAAACTGTATATTCACTTTCAGTGGATTTAAAGTGCAAAGTTTTGCATTGCTTATTAGGGAATTACTTGCGTATTAGGGTTTGAAATTTTAATGCATTTTTAAAAAGCAAACTGCTACTGCTGTTTGCTTTCCATAGCTTCCGTTTAGTTTGATTTTTTAAGCAAATCATAGCACTGTTAAAACAATCTAAAAAATCGAGAGTCCAAGAAAGGTGAAAAGGCTCGGTTATGATGTAGCTAGCAGTTACATATAACTTTTTTATAACAAGCTACAGGTTAGATTTTGACATTAATATGCAGTAACGACTGACTTTGTTAATTGAAATTGTAAAGCAAAATCAAGCAACAGCTTTAAAGCCAAAGAAAGCGAATGTGCTGTTTAACTTTTAGTCTGATACCTAGTGGTAGGGGGCCTAGGGGCCTTCTCCAAGAATTTACTTGTGGCATTGCTTCAGTAGCAACTTTAAAATTTTAATTTGAAGAAGAAATTAAAAAAGTCATGTTTACTCCAGGGACATCATTAAGGAAAGAAAATGAAAGACAATCGTATCACATTAAATTGTCATATTTAGCTCATAACCTTGTAACTGTCACAATAGCAAATTACAAAATAATAAAATGACAAATATCATCATAAGATTGATGTAAGAAATAATATGACAATAATAAAATAACAGCGCACAAATAGTGACATCGTAAGGTATTATTGTCATAATTGTATAATTTTTTTCTGTAATGAGGCCCCAGGTGGTCCACACTATATTAAGTTAAATGCATTCAAGTTAATTATGTTTTAGCAAAATAAAATTATCCAACCATCAGTGATGGACAAGAGAAAAATAAACCTTAAGGTAAATGCATTTTTAAGTTAAATATGTTAAGTTAAATTATACTGAGTCAAGCTAAGGACGTGAAATAAATAAAATTGAATTTATTCATCAATAATGGAACATACTAAATCAATAGCTTATTACACTAAATCATTATATAGAAGAACAAAGGTAATACACAAGTATCTGTATTTAAATAATAGTGATTAACTCAACATAATGTTATAAAAACATTAACTGAATATATAACTACTGTATATACGAGCGTAGCTATTGAATTTTATATAATATTATGTTCTTAACGAGATTCTGTAGAACAATATTTAATATTTAAATGTATTTAACTTATTAGGCGTAGATTAAGTAAATAATAAAATTTAATAATCTATATAAATTTTATGTCGTTACGGCCTGTTTCCATTTGATAAAAATCGGAAATGAAAGTCAGTTCTGATCGGGTCAGTTTTTAAAGAACACCATAGCGACATTATACGACATTCTTTAAAACAACTGACTCGATCAAAGTTCACTTTTAAATACATTAGATCTTCATAAATAAATTCTATGCCTGCAACATATGAAATATTTATGTGCTGCTAAATTAATTGAAGATAGAAACAAGCCCATTTAACTGTAATCGATTATTTCAGAACACATACCTGGTAACTTAAAACCAATGTGTCACTTATAAAAGTAATAGTTTGTGTTTTATTAAAGCTAGCTACATTCATGAAAGTTTACACAGTTGTTGAACATACACGAGCTTGTCCTCAAGATACATTTGTCTAAATTAGAGACATACAGTACATTGAGTAAAAATTTGAAGCCCAGCTCAACCCATGAACCCACGAAGCACACCAGGCTCACGAAGCCCACCAGGCCCACAAAACCCACCAGGCCCACGATACCCACAAAGCCCACCAGGCCCATGGGCCTGTAACATAAAATATGCCGATCCAAGCCCAGCCCATAAGCCCACCATTCCATGGGCTTTGTGTAGGTCTCTAATTTCCACACTTTTTGCTTATCAAGAAAAGAAACTGTCCCATTAACGGCTTTAATATGTTTATTTTATTGATTGGTCAGTGAGGAATATGTTATACTTTTATTAATGTGTGAAATAATATGTGGTTCAGTTCTATACATTTGTAAAGAACCCCATGAAAGAAATGATGAAATGCTTTCCAAGCCCGTGATGCCCACAAAGGCCACCAAACCCACGAGGCCCACAAAGCCCACGAAACCCACCAGACGCACGAAGCCCACAAAGCCCACTAGGCCCATGGGCCTTTAACATAAAAATGCCGGCCCAGACCCAGCCCAGCCCATGGGCCGGCCCATAGGTCTCGAGATAGTCTAAATTATATGTAATTATTATACAATCCTAGCGGCTGCAGTGCTGGATTGCCTGTCAATAAGTAGTATTATGGTGAGATGTGACCTGTGCAAGATTAACGAAGCCACACAAGATGAAATAATAGATGAGTACGAAGTATATGAACAGTTCATTAATTATAATTATTTAAATTGATAACGAACTGTTCCATAAGTGCATTAAACAGTATTTGACCGATTATTTTAATCTTTTTCTTCTTCATCTTGTTGGTTGGCTACACTTATCCACCACATTGCCTGCATTTCACCAAAATAAAAACACTTTCGACTTGTCAAATGGAAACTAGTGCTGGAACTGCTAGGTTTATTGGATATACTGTAGCTACAATTTGGCACAAATATGTATTCAATAACTTTGTAAGATATCATGAACGTAGCTTTAATTGAACCCGAATTGCGGCTGTTTTTAAAAGTGGCATATTGGTTCCGAGCCACCCGTTAGTAACTATTCTAGCCTGGATTGGATTTGGGACGTGGGTACATTGTTAATAACCTTTCAATACAAAGAGAAACATGATTCATGATCTTCTAGTAGTTTTAATTTTTTAGCAAACATAATGTATAAAAATTAGCATGTAACAAATTTGTGTGTGGTCGATTTATTTTCTTCATGTCAGGTCGAAGTCCCTATAGTGTATTCCTAATCAGATGAGATTGCTTCATATAGGCTATGCACACATTTATATATGAAACAGAAATAGGAGAGGCTGAGAATCATAGTGGTGTATGTCAACAAAAAATAAAAATCGATTTACACCATGATTTTGTATTCTAATAAGTTGAATTTTGTTCCTAAATAAAACAAATTCAGTCACCTAGTGACAAATGCTGTAAAAAAGACAAACGACTACAACACTAAATACAAAGTGTTAACAGTGTTCTTGAGGTGTGAAATCATGGTGTTACTCCATTTTTTTTAATTTTTTTTAGATACACCACTATGATTCTCGGCCATATTAAGCTTGTTTTAAATCATTGACTAGAATTGTAGTTAGAAACAAATGATGCAGCTAAAACTATAGTTAACTTTGTAGGACTCACACTGATTAAGGGATGTTTTAACAGGTGACTTTAGTCACTGCAAAATTTAGAAATCCATCAACGACTGGCTTTGGGTGTATTTCAGAACGCCTTACGGTTAGAACTCACAGGCGACTTTTGAAAGAGTTTTCGGGTGACAAAAGTCAAAGGTCGCTGGACTGTCGTTGTAATGTATTTTCTATGGAAGAAAAGCAACCTTGGCACAAATACTACTTTTAACTGTGTGCCAAGATTGGCGTCTTTCCATAAAAAATACATTGCAAAAACAGCCCAGCGACCTTCGACTTCATTTTGTCGCCGAAAACTCACCCATTTTGTAATGATTAGCCAACAAATTCGATAGGAATTAAGAAATGACACATGCCAGTAACAGAGTCACTTGTCATCTACATTGTGCACAGTAGCAAATATTCAGCAGTCTAAAACTTGTCACTACATACAATGTGACATAACTTAGTAGGCCTACCATTTGTTGATTACTTGCCAGTTACTCTTCACTGTCTCCAGCAACTGTGTTCATCATCAAATGACGGCAATGTTGTTATTTGCACTTTTCATTGTTCATTGGCCAGACTAATTAGGCTTGAAATGTTCATTTTTAACACACAAAAAATGCAGTTGTATATTTATATATAAATAATTGAAAATTGATTAAGAAAAACTATTGTATACTTTCTGTATCACTTAAGTATAACTTTAATAAATTCGAGACTTAAATTTATGTTTAAATTTTTGTTTCATAAAAGTATGTTACACTAAATACAAAGTGAGTCTTCTAACCTAAACTGTTCATTTATTTTTCATTCAAATGAGCCAATCATAATAATATTAACAGAAGACAGGAGTTGTGTGAATATAAAAAGGCAATTGCTATGCTAGCTACATTTTGATTGGTACGTGAAAATGTCACTTGCAGCAAAAAAAAACTAATTATTGAACAGTATTAAAACTGTGACACCCTGCATCTGAAGACTTGTGGAACGCCCCGTAGAAATTCCCTTATTTAAGAATGGCACCCCATTGAGCACAGATGTCCAGACTTGGGTGGCCTGAATTCTTAGTCAATTCGAGGAACCAAGACAAACCGTGAAAAATTGGGAAGAGTCCCAAAAATGCCTTTCTTTAAAATGTAATATTCCCAGCCTAGGACAATGATTGGCCCAGTTGGCCTGTCATTGAGCCCTGAGGTGGCAGTTGCCCCTCCCTTGAGACAGAACGAAAGTGCCGTGCCACTTATGTTTGAGGACAGTTCCGAATAGAGATTCGAAGAGGACAGTTCGAGTTTAGAGAGTGTGATTATAGCATTCGAATGAGTAAGTTTGATTAGAGAGATTTTCGAATAGAGAGTTCAAAATAGCCTTTTGTGAACTTAAAGTGAATGTTATATTCAAGTATTTAGTAGAAAATTGTATCGTCAATTATCAGTATTCACACAACAATGTAACAGTACAAAGATTGTTTATAAAGAGAACCTTTTATACCTCATAAAAGTGTCATGTGAGTTTATTATTTTCCAACAGTGAAAATAACGAAGGAATAAACTTTAGCCTACATCTTTAGCACCAACATAGGCACTCGGAAAACCTTCCGAGTCCCTCTGGTTGGCACCATCAGACCAGGCTAAAGAGGACCAGGATCATCTAAGTTTGTTATGCATCTATACCAAAGATTCCAGAGTCGAGACTGAGTGTGTTCCTACTCGAGGAGTGAGGAGGGCCACATTCGGCCCTGGCTAAAACAGTAAGGTCTTTCTGTGTGCTCGGTAAAGTGCCTGAACTATCAGAATGTCACGTGTAGTTAAAATAGGGGCTGGTTCAGAGCCAGCACCATCACATAGTGGTGGTGCCAAAGGGCCAGCCTCGTCACAAAACTGTCAGGCGCAGCTAAAGATAAAGAAGACATTGCTTTCAACAAGAGCACATTTAACTGCTGTAAAGAGTTTTCGTATGATGGTATCTTTATTACGGGGTCACACTACTCAACAAACTGTAGTGCAATGTTGCTACAACTTGTGGTGCACAACCAAAAACGTACAAAGTTACTCAAAAAATAATGTTTATCATCAACCACATTCAAAAAATATTTTAAGTAACCTTGGCCACTTATTATGGTCACACTGGCCACAGACCAGGCCTGGCATCACTTTAAATAAACCCTCCTGTCATTTACGGTTGTCTTTCCAATGCCAACTTCATACAAAACACTTTGTGTTGTCACATAAAATAGGTTCTCGCATGAGCCACCACAACCATTTTTTTACCCCAGTGGCGAAGAGTGTTCAAGTACAGACACACGTGGTGAACACTGTCCGTTTGTTCATGTTCATCAAAGTCATACAAGTGGAGTACAACATACAACATTCCATTGTTTTCAATAAAAGCATGTAGCGACACAAAGTAACTCTGTCTGTCAGAGAGGATTTTATGCATGAAAATAAACTTGTATTAAGGGGCTCAAATAATTTTCTGACAATGCACTATTTGAGCTGCACCAGAACTTTGGGTTTTGACAATACAATTTGCATGCTGCAATTGGATTTGTGTCTCTTTGCCACAGATATAATTGGCTGCTTGCAGAGTAATTTTTCAAATTTAAACTCAAACAGTGGTTTGTGTGAAACGGATCTAAAGGTACAGTTACAACAATCTCATCTCAATAAAAACATAATTATGTGTTGCAAGAGGCGGTGCACTACACATAACAACATTTTTGAGTAGTGTGACCCTGGCTTGAAATCTGAAATCTATCTTACTGTCATTGTGTGGAACCTGATGTTTCAAGAAATAATATGAAATGATATGTGTATATAAGAACATAGCACTTCTTCAGTAGTTTTTTCTTTCTAAATTCTTTCTTAAAATCAATTTCATAACAACAACAAAATTCCATTAATGTATATATTAAAATTTAAAAACTAAAAAATATAACGTAATGAATTTATAACCTAAATATTTGAACGGTTTATACAATATTCCACATGCTTGTTTCATCTTTTTTTTTCTTTGACCAGTTCCAGACGGTTTGCGCACTGCAATCGCACATTTCCACTTTGAACACTTTCTTATACAAGGTTCCAACATAAAAAAAAAAACAAATTAATGTAAATTACCTCTTGAATAGCATTTTTCCTGTGATTGGATTCAAGGTGAAAATATATAACGACATTTGAACGCATCGTGTGGAACCGGTCTTATAATAATCAATTTAATCATCCATATTTTTCCTCCTCTTTATATCACATTATATTGATCATGTAAAGTGTTTTTGATGCTTCTAATTTTTCTAGAAAATCCATACCATATAAATTTACAACCTTTTTTATATAAAAATTATATCTCTTTCCAAAGTATTACCTACCTATATACTTTTTACACCTTCTATTTTAATGGAAAAGGTGGGTTTTATCAAACAAACTGAAAAAAAAAAACACATTTGAGATTGTACATAAAATATAAGATACAAATTACAACTAAATTCATTTATTCGTAACAGAAGATACAGGATGTTTCAAAATTCATAGAACCGGATTTTTTTTTAAAAAAAATTTTACGTTTATTTCATTTTAAGCACAAAAAATAAAAATCGCATGTTACAAGTTACAACAAACGTAAAATATATTTTCCTTGGTTCTAATTGACAACTTTTGAGTAAATTCTTCAGAAAATCTATGCAACATTACATCATATCGGAAATAACGAACCACCATAAAACAGAGAACGCGCTTCAAAACTAAAAATATCATTGGCTGTCTTCAGTTTCTAAACGCCTTTGAAGCGGCTTGAAGAGCTTCCAAAGTATATATATATACAAATGGGTCAAACGTTGTATATCAATGATACGATTATTGAACAATTAATGACATTTTTATATGAACGGCGTCTCATACATGGAAAGCTTATAAAGCCATTTAAAAGAGCTTAGGATTATTAGCAGTGATTGGCTAACAGTTAATCTAAGAGCCTTTTCACACGAACCACATTTGGAGGTCGAGTTTGACTGCAAACTGTAGCTGAGTGGGTTGCTAATGTGAAAAAGTCCATACTATTTCCATAGCAGTATACATTATCAACGACAACCTAACCACCAGTCATTTTCGACTACATGTTGCACTTGAACTCGACCTCCAAATGGGGTTTGTGTAAAAAGGCCCAGATGGTCACAAAAGCATGTGTGGGCATACAGAGTGTCAGTTGTGCCTATGGAATCAAATTCAGCCGTGTTACAGGCAAGAACTGATCATTCGAATTTCGAGTTGTATGACTATTGAAACACCCTGTAGAAAATCTTTCTAATGAAAAATCATCGAATCAAAATCATTACGTGATTTGCTTAAAAAACTTCCTTTTAACACAGCAATTTTATAAGTAACTTAAAATGTGTTCAAAACTATAGACTAGTAAATGGATCGCTTAAGAATGTTATGTTCATGTTCATGCATTTAAAAATAAATTTTTAAACATGCACACAATTCTCACTTCAAAATTAAACGAATACCAAAAAAATGTTGTTCTTTAGAAACTGCCATTAAAAGTTTATTTTTAAAGATATCAACAATGAAAATCATCTAATACATTGTCTATATCTTAAGTTAAATGCATTCAAATTAAATTTTATTTGTCGAATTCCTTCAAATTAAAGTAGTGTAAGATAACGTAGGTAGGTCTGGTGCACATTGTTAAGTAGCGCAGCAGCAGCAGCTATACAAATGCACAATGGAATAACCAAACATCGTGTGCACAATATACATGTATGTATTGTGCACATGTATTTGCACACGTAGAAAGTGACCTTATGGTAACCATAGACGACAGACAGTTTAGTCAGTTGGAACAATCAGTAAGGCTTCTTACAGGGCAATGCACATGGTTGACTAAATAGACGGATCGACTAAAAAAAAAGATGGGACGACAACGTTCCATTTTTCCAACCGACCCGATTGTCGGTGGCCCGTCAGTGGTGGGATGGAGATCCTGTACTCAGCCGTGGACGCGCGCACAAGAACTACAAATTAGTCAGACAGTTTATAGTTTTTACATACTTTACACGAGTTTAGAGATAGTTTTGGACAGGGCGGGCGCAATGGATCTGCCATGATGGCAGGCATCCAAATACAAGCACAACCACCGACAAACTGACGGTCGCGTGCTCTTGCGTTTTGTCGGCCTCAGACATCTCACAGATTGTCAGCCGTGTGTACTGACCTTAGTACAATTTAGTCTGTCGTCTGTGGTTGCCTTAACGCAGCGGTTGCTTTACTTCATGATGTACACCAGGCCTTAAGGTGGAAACATAGAAATGCTGAAAATGCCAAATAAAATTTCGCTGAATTTTTAAAACTATACCTACCTCAGCCTAAAAAAAAGCTTGTGGCGTCATAAAAATTCAGGGAAAAATTTAGGATTGTGTCGTTTTGTTTGATTAAAAAAAGGTAATAACAAAATAATTCAAGAATCCTTTTATTTAAATTGCTCAAAACATTCGATATCATCTCTTTTCTATCAGACAAAATGACACAATCTTAAATTTTTCGTGAATCCCTATGACGTCACCAACTTCTCCTTAGGATGAAGTAGGTGTATGCCCTCAGGTTTTCAGTTTCAGTTTCAGTTTTTGCATTCAGAAACAAGCTGTAGATGAAAGCGCTCAACTTTCAGCTTCTACCAAATATGGTTAGATATTTCTGGACAGATTAGTTTATGGAGTCTGCAGATCAATGGAAAGACATAACATGTTATGTGTGCTAACAAAGAAAGAAAGCTCCTTTTTGTATAGCCCTGTAATAACAATTTTGGTGATCTACAACACAGGGCTACACATGCTAGTTTATGACGTCACAGAAAAGAAAAATGTACTGCAAAGTGCTCTAAAAAAATAAGCTGAATTAAAAGCAAAAACATGTAAACTTATCTAATGAACATTATTAATTATTGTTCATTATATTTCAGCTCCTATCTTTCCGAATACCAAACATTCGCGTTTATTTCCTTCCTGTTGAAACTGAAACTCAATTTTTCCACTGAAATATTTTTCATCAAGACTACATCTTCAGTTTCAAACATTCAGCAAAATTATTTTGGTTTCAGTTTACCTCTGCTTCTACCATTACTCTTGTTACTAACACACTTTTTTTTAATTTCTCTTTTGAAGTTATTAGAAAATAAATGTGGGGCTTTATTACAGAAAAAGTCATAAAATTGTGACAAAAGTACTTTATCAAGACAATGCTTTGTGGGCTATTAATTTGAGGCTGTCATAAAATATTAAACTGTACACCAGTCAGTGGCAATCATATGACAATATTTGTCATAATACTATTTTGTAATTTTTTTTGTGACTTTTACAAGAACAGCTTAGATATGAACATTTACTGTCATATGTCAGATTTTTTTAAAGTCTATTTTATGACTGTCATATTATGATGTACACTAGTCATATGAGAATAATTATCACAATGTTTTGTAATTCGTTTTTGTGACTGTTGTAAAATTATGGAACTGTCGACAGTTTTTTACAATTTATTTTATGACTTGTCATATTATGTTGTACACCAGCAAATGACAGTCATGTGACAATAATTATAATATTTTGTAATTCTTTGGCGTCGGTTGAAAGGTTATGAGCTAGATATGACAATTTACTGTTATATGATATTTTATTTATTTTTTTTTTGTAATAACACCCCAAATTAAAAACGTCTTAAACATTAAATTGTGATCAAGAAAAACTAAACAAAAACTAAAGACGCGTATAATATGAATATATTCGAGAAAAGAGAAGAAGAAAGAAAAAAATTTGCCTCTCTAAATTCTACATGACACAATGTTTCAAAAGTCACAATTAGATTTTACAATTATTATTCAAATAACACACATAACTATATACATTTACAAGAAAAACCAAAAGTGTCATTAGAGAATAAATTTTTTTTTTTTTGAACTTTTCTACTAAAATAGTAAAAGTTCAAAATGCACTTCCAATATAGAGTAATTTTTCTCTCTTGTTTCTTCTCGTGTTTGTTTTTGTGTATAATATAATGTAAGTCCTACTTAAAATTGTGGCTAAATGAAAAATTACGTCATTCGATGGTCAATCATCACCTAAAAAAACAAAACAAAAAAAACGAGGAGGTCAACAAAGAGGACCCTCCTCCCAATTATAAACATCACGAGAAAAAACGATTGATGTTTGTTCTCTTGAAATCCCACAAAGAAGAAAACTGAAAATTGCCACTAAAAAAATATGGCAACTTCACGAATAAAGAAGTTTGGTGTTTTGTTTGTCTATATTCTCTCGAGCAAATGTAAAAAAAAATATGCTCGATTTCTGACCCTGATTGACTTGTTGATGTTTTCTCTCATCTTTTTTTATAGAAGAATAAAAAGTACGAAAACGAAACGAACGAAATCCGTCATAAAAATGTTTCTGGCACTTTTGATCAATTCTACATGAAGAAATCTCATGGACGAGCACTCAGATTGAATTAAGCGTTGCGGTCATCACTTTTTTTCTTTCTCTGGTGAACAAAAATTGTTTGGTTGTGTAAAACTCCAAAAAGAGAAGAATGTTTTTAAGTGTGGCCATAGTTTGTCAAAAGCAAAGTTTTGTAGAAAAAAAAAATAAGGTTAGATGGACCACAATAAGTCAGTAGAGCATGAAGTTTTTTCCCATTTAACCTTAAGTCTCCTCTCACCATTACTCATGTGAGAATCATGATGAAAATGCTTTTTGAACAGAAAAGATGTCCATCAAAAAAAAAAAAAAAAACTCGATGGTTGATTTTTCGAGGTGTGTTACGAAGTTGTTTGTCATTAAAATGAAAAATCTATATAGTGAAAGCGAAAACGAAAAAAAAAACACAAAAACAAAAATTCACACTTGAGTGGGCGGATGAGTGTCCAAGTTGGTGACAGCCATCAAACCCTGCCTATGATGATATCCATTGTGACAATTGTTGAGCAACATCGGTTCTTTTTCACCGTTGGCAGATCCGCTCGCAACCGACGACGACATATTGTTGGCAGAACGAGACGTCATCGTGATAGCCGTCGATGGTTCCACATCGTTACAACCATCGTCGTCACTCTCCTGCTCTCTGGTGCGTGTCTTTTCGGAACCGGGTCGATTCTTACGAGGAAACACACTGTTCTCCAAACGAAGTTGTTCGTTAACTTCGGTACCGGTCGCACAGATACACGCCTTTATAAAACTCTTTTTGAAGTTTTCGCTTAGAAAAGCGTAAAGGACGGGGTTGACAGCCGAATTAGAATAAGCTAAGCAACCGGCCGCCAAATGAACAAAGATACCAACATAACTTTGACCCTGTTTCGGTGGTGAAAAAAAGGTTAGAGCCACCTGCGATGACCAATAAGGCAACCAACAAGCAATATAAACGGTGACAACAGTGAGCACCAATTTGGTAACCTTTCGATGAGATTTCTTTTTCTCTTTCGATTTGTTTCGAGGTCCGACTGTCTTGAGCCTTCGTACGACCAAAAAGTAGAAAACAGAAATCAATATCAAAGGAATCGCAAAACTCAAAATGAAACAATAGAGTGTGAATGCACTCTGTCCATTCATAATGTTACTTTCTGGCCAAACGATGTTACAACTGATACCCGAAGACTTTTCGTCGCTGAGCAAATTGGCATACATAAATATCGGCACCATCAGAAGAGCCGATGCGGTCCACGATGTGAGGCACACCACCTTCGAAATAAAAGGCGTTCGATATCTCGGAGACGAGATCGGATGGCAAACGGCAATGTACCGATCGGCACTCATGACCGTCAAAAATATACTGCTCGTAAACTGATTTATAGATGTGGTCGTCATGTAAAGTTTACACATAATGTGACCGAAAATCCAATTGTGAACCGACATGGTGGCTATCAAAAATGGAATACCGATCAGAAACAGTTCGTCGGCAAGTGCTAGATTCAAAATGTACATGTTGGTCACTGTTTGCATCTTAGAATAACGTAGCACAACATAAATAACTAAACTGTTGCCCGTTAGTCCGACGACAAACACGACACTGTAAAAAAGACTCATTAGATAGATCATGAGTGAACCACTGGCAGCAAATAGCGAGGCATCGGTGCTATTGTGGCAATTACCGACGCCACCACCACCACTGCCGCCACCATTTAAATTAAAAATACCACCATCAGAACAGTTCGTGACCGTGTAACCGACATTCGAATCGGTAAAATTCATTGTTAGGTTCACAATGAAAGGTCCATCCATTATTATATCCATTATAATATGCAATTTTTGAAAACTGTTTCCAAGAGTTCAAAAGCTGTTGAATAAAAACAACTTTTTAAAAAAAAAAAAAAAACGTTCGAACACCTTTGAATAAAAATGTGTTTGTGACAGTTTTTCCTTCAATGAATTTCCAATTTATGAACACAAACACCGTTTTGTATTACCAATAATGAACACCAACAATGAAAAGTAAAGTTTATCAGAACAGCAACAGGAGTCAAAGATGATGATAATAATAATGATGATGATGATGACGACGATGAAGATATCACACACTTGAATGCCAAAAATAAGTGAACAGTATGCTTGCTGTATTGCCTGCTGCTGTTGCTGTTGCTTGCTTTCTTGCTTTCTGTAAGAACAAAAAAGAAAAGAAAAAGAGAGGATTCTCCCCTTAAGCGCTTGATGCTTGAGAACACGAAAATAATTTTTCAGTTCATTGAATCACTCTTTTCACTAAAGACGAACAACAAGAATCTATCTCTCTCTCTCTTTCTGTGTGTGTGTGTCTCTTTGAAAAGAGGGAACGTAAAAATACGAAGAGTAACACCGAGACCGAGACACTAGAAGCACATTACATATAAAACGATCAATAGTGATAGGGAAGAAAAAAAAACCGTTTCGAGTGCAATTCACCTGAAGTGAAAACTACAATCAACTTCAATTCTTTCCATATTCTGAGCCAATTTTTTTTTTCTTCTTCTGTACTTTCTTATTCTTTTCTGTCGGAAGTCTCGAAGCGCATTCAGAAGTGTCGTTAAGAAGATTAGTCAAACAACCACCACGACACTCACTACACAAACACACAACTGTTGACCGGTCTCTCTCGATCAACAACAACAACAATCTTCTATAGTTGTTGATTGTCCGTGACCACTGACCACACCATGACCATCATCATTATATACAGTCACAAACCTCGAACATCATCATCATCAGCAGCAGTTTCAACACACAAAAAACCCTCCAGACTTCTTCCTTTTTATTTCACGATGAACACCTCTTTTTGAAAATGTGGCTGTCACGATGTTTGTCCGTAGAGATGGTGGTCAACGGAGGCTGACCAATCAAACCAACGAACCCACAAACTTCCTCAGAAACACCACCACGAAAAAGACAAAAATCCTTAGATTAGAACTCCGAGAAAAGTCATTGAAATCGACAATTTCTTTATACACATTGCAAAACCTAAATCCTATAATAGATATGATGATACTTCTAAAGTGTTTTTTCTTCGTATAAATAAATAAGTTATAAAAGAATATCGAGACCCCCTAATGTTGACGACCGAGACACTGCTTCAATGGTTAACTTAATTGAATAACGTGGATTTTCCCTTGTGTTGATTGCAGCAAAAACCCTCCCTTTCGAGCATCACGAAGTCCAACAACAACAAAAAAATCTTAAGCAACTCACTGTGACTTCGATCTCATTCCTGGAGAACATTCAATGAATGCATGTTCCTTTTTATTTTTCGTCTTCTTCTTCTTCTACCGGCTTTTCCACTTTTGTCAAAACACTTCTTAGATTCTTTCATTCAAAAAGGCCTCCTCTTCTTGTTTTTTTTTTCTCTGTCTCTCCATCCAGTTCACTGGCTACAAATTTAACCAGACACTTGGACGTCAAGGACATCATCATCAGCCTGTAATAGATAAATAAAAAGAAAAAGGGCATTTTTTAGTCAAGTCATTCAACGACCCCCTGTTTACCATACATTACAGACACTTCAAAGAGCACATCAAAAACATGCTGAAAAAGATGAAGAACTTTTAACATATGTAGCAGAAAAACTAGCTCATCAGAAAATGCAGAGAAAATAGTTGCAACTTTTATATAATCAATTCAATTAAACTCAGGACACCTGCAATTAACGTGGAGAACCTTGTGGCAGGAGGGTAATTTCCAATCATAAATAAATGATTGTCATTTAGACAAAGTTTAATCGTCATTGCATCAGCATCCTCAAATTGAATTTGTCCTAAAACAGAACTACATGTATATGCTGGAAGAGAATTCAATAGTCTAAATGCATTTGGAAAAAAAAAACCGAAAATTAATATGCAATCAGTTCAAGCTCTTATTTCTTTTATACGTTTTGGCTGAAACCCCTGCAGATGCAGGGGTTTCTAGTAAGTATTACACCTAACAATGCCTTGTTCTTTGCAGCTAGCAAACCCAATCGAGAAGGGCAAGAATAAATGTATTTACCTTTAATAAATCTTGCAGCCCCCTATGCTGTAACTTTTCTATTTCATGTACTAGATTAATTCGAAAAGGACTCCAAATTTGTGAACAATAATCAAGAGTAAAATAACAAACTTCTTTTACATTTTCCGTAAAATATTTTAATGTCCGCTATCTTATTCACGGGGTTCGAGCTAAAAACCCTTTTAATACAATTCAATATAGCTAACAAAACAGTCTTTACTATCATCTATGCTCCTTATGAGCCATCCACATAGGTGCAACAAGTGGAGATATTTTAACCATTAACAGGTTTCTGCAACAAAGGAAAAATGACAACAAATGGCAACATGTGCTGACTGTTCCCGGGTGTTTCTATAGAGTACCTGTATGGACAGTTTCCACTAGTCTTGACTCTTTCAATTGTTTGTTTTCTTTTGAGCAGAACAACAAAAACCGTTTGTTGCTCCTATGTGGACATGAGATTTGTAAGACAATTGGTGTAACTAGTTACTGAACGATTCGTGACAGCAACATGTTTCTCCTGTGTAGACACAACGTTTCCTCTTGTTGCTACATGTTTCATGTGTATGGAAACACCTGGGGACATACTGCAACATAAACGTTTACCATTTTTGCATTTTTGCAGAGATACCCTAAGATTACAACCTTGGAATGTTGATAATAAATTGCCAGCACTGTTTTCGATAGAGATAATTAAGACCCTTACTACTAGTCACTATCTTAAAATCGAAGACCGATTTTCTAGCTCAAAACACGGTTCTATAGGTAGAAGTTCTAAGTGAAGTCTCTGGAGAGCTATATTTTCTACCACATAAACACGGACTGCAAGAAAAAGAAAGAAAAAAAAATACTTCATCCCAATGATCTGGCTTTCTGTATTTACTCTAGGCTAGAAATGGTCAAATTTGTGTTGAATCAATTCACAGGAATCGAATCGAATCTAACACTATAACTCAAAGCATTGCTAGCCTCAACTTCGAAACTCGCCATCGTCCGAAATGGAATAGTTGACGTGGACCAATTGAGCTGCAACAACAATGTCTAGTCTCCATGGCTCTTTTTCAACAATTACACCATGCCAAAAACCTCACTGAGTTTGACTAAACATTTTTCAAGAACTCTTGTTTTGGTTTACACACATCATCTATTTTCAAGCAAAACGGGACTTTTCTTGGATGGTAATGCTCTGGTCAAATCTACGTGGCATATGAGTCGCGACTTAAGCTAGACTGATTAACCTGCTAAAATATTCTGCATATTTTACACAGAATTTGTGTTATTCTGTAGATTAAAATATTACAATTATGCAGAAATTATGAAAATTACCCATTTGCAGATTCTATTTTACATAACTTCTACAGATTTACCTACAGATATTTTATTTTAACATTTTGTGTGCATATTTTCTGCAGATATTTATTATTATTTATTTGCATACTAGTGGGGTAACCCTTAATAAATGACGGGAGCAAAATTCACAGGCAATTGTGCGCATGCGCGTCGTTTGTTCCTTTTCAATTCAATTCAATTCAATTAAATACACCTGCAATCAGCTCGAAAGCCATGTGGCAGGGGGGATTGCTCCCAATCACGACTGATTGTCATTATTTAAAAATAAGACATCATCATGAAATTGAAATCGTCCTAACAAAGAACTATTCACAGAAAGAGAATTCCATAGTCTAATAACATTAAGAAGAAAAGACCAAAAATATGCATCAGTCCTAGCCATTAATTCTTTGAATGCCCAAATCTACCTTTATGAGGATTTTTAGTTAGTAACCCATTAAGCAGGGTAATGTTATCACAAGACAGCAAACGTCCCAGAAGAGCGAGGCTTTGTTCATTTCTTCGGCCTGCTAATGATTCCCATTCTAGCTCTTGGAGCATAGACGATACGCTGTCAGTATACGCATACCGTCCCTTTACAAATCTTGCAGCCCTACGCTGCACCATTTCTATTTCTTGTTTCAGGTTATTTCTAAATGGGCTCCAAATTGGGGAACAATATTCTAAGATAGGTCTAACTAGGGTTAAATAACAGACCTTCTTTACATTTTCTTTACAATGTTTAAGGGCGCATCGGACAAACTGCAGCCTTTGATTAGCTTTGGCAACTGTTTTGGTTATATGATCTTTCCAAAGCATGTCCTTGGACAAGGTTAAGCCAAGATATTTGATGGTATCAACATGGGTTAGCTGAACATCTCCCATTGTGTAATCTGCCATGCACGATTCTCGCTTTCGGGAAACTCGCATAACATTGCATTTACTCCTATTCAGTTGTAAATGCCACTCAGAGCACCACTCTTCAACACTGTCTAGATCTCTTTGGAGGACTTCACTATCCTCATTATCCCTAATCCTCCTGTAAACAACAGCATCATCTGCAAACAAATGCATCGTACTGTTGCATCTGTCTGCCAGATCGTTTATGAACAGAAGGAAAAGCAGTGGTCCAAGAATGCTACCCTGAGGTACACCAGATGTTACTTTAGCCCAGTCTGACACAGCCCCATCAATTTGGACTCACTGTTGTCTATTTGATAAGAATGATGATGTCCACAAAATTACTTGTTTATTTAGGTTAAAAGTCATCATTCTTTTAATTAGTAGTGAATGCTTCACTGTATCAAATGCTTTTGCAAAATCTAAAAATACCAAGTCAAATTCGCCCTTACTATCCAAGCCAGATTGTATGTCTTGGATGAATAGTGCTAGCTGGGTATCACATGATCTGCCTTTTCGAAAACCATGATGGTTTTCATGAATTAATTTATGGTTTTTTAAATGCTTGATTGTATTAGAATAAATTATATGCTCGAGAGTTTTACAAACAATGGAGGTCATTACTCCTTTCATTTCAATTTCAGTCACCCCTCCCACTTTTTCCCCCTTCCATGTTTCTCTCTCCCCCTCTCTACACTTTCCAACCTTTTCCCCTCTCCAATTTAATATCACGGGGTTTTTGGATGGGAAGGGTGCAACATATAGTTGACCTTGAGAAAAAAAAGCCGTTCATTTATTCAAATTTATATAAATTCCAACGTGCTTCAAGGTTTGTACAGCGTTATCTCAGACAGATAGATAGTACCCACACAGACCTGGCATAATATATATATAATTGTAGGTTGCAAATTCAATAAAATTTGTACAAATAATGTCAACAATGTAGTCAACTTCATTTACTGAGAATTCGATTTCAGTGCTTACAAGTAATGATTACAGTTGCCAACATTTGGTGATCAGACGTTTTTATTTTTCTCAAAGTTTTAAAAAAAGAAATTGATCACCAAACTTTCATAATAATCTACCATCAATATGGAATTCCTAGAAATAATAAAATGTTTCATTGCAGTTTAATTTGATTTAAACGTGAAAAAAACAGGATTATTTTGTGAACAAGAGTGTATCGATACTCAAAAAGCCTTCAGATATTTTATAGAAATATGCAAACATTTTTGCAAAATAGTATCTGCAAACTGTTCCCATTATCTTCCGATTATGTAAAAATAAATTACACATTATTATTTGCAGAATTTGTATCAGGGAATTAAATTAATTAAAGGCCTTGCCATATTATCTACCACAGAATGCACGTCTCTCCTTTTCTGAAACTTTTTTTCCCCATAAAGCATTATGCATGCTATAGTTGACCAGAGCATAAATAGGATATTAGTTTTTTAGCAAAAAAAAATACCCTACACAAGAAAACCTGTCATCAACATGTCTTGAGACACTCGGACCCATGAGACAGGAAAAAAAAGACAAGAAATAAAACAAAAAAGAAAAACACAATATGTCACCCATCATAAAAGCCACACAAATAAACGCCGAAATACAAACAGAAAAACGAAAAGATAAAAGCATGTTTGGGTTTCCAACTGAGAAGACAAAAATGTACAAAGTGAACCAAATATCACATATATAGAAATAACACACAAAAAAAAATCTGTAGTGGTGACAGTACCTTAAATCTAACATATACAGTATAGGTCTATACAGTATATCTATATATAAATAAAGGGTAGAAAATGGTAGAAAAATATATAACACAACAAATAAAAAAAGTGTCAGTTGGCAAATTGTCTGATAAGATAGATATTTACAAATGAACAAAAACGTTTTCCAGGATTCTGAACAAATAGAAAACAAAGAAAAACAGAATGTAGCAAAAGAAAATATGAAAGATTATGATATGAGGAAGTAGTAGTGTGCATGTAGTTCTTTCTTGAAACAAAGAATATCAATGTTTTCTTGATATTCTTTTGTTATGTAACCAAACAGATACATGAAAAAGAAGAGAAAAAAAAATAACAATGCTGTCATATGTTATCCAACAGGACTAACAAATAGTACATTTTCTATTAAGATATAACTTTTTAAAAAAAAAAACCATTTGCCTACTAAAAAATGTGCGCACCCTCACAAAATATCTCATCATAAAACTTTAAAAAAAAAAGAAACGAAAAAAAGCTTTTCTACTCTTTACATACATATTCTAAGCTATGTATATGTAAGTGAAAGATAAACATTTTTCATTTTGATATTTATGAGTTACAGCCAAAATGAAAAATCAGTCAAACAATAGATTTGCTAGTCAATGTTTGAACCCCTCATAAAATTGGTAGTAAAATTGCACATCTACTACAACATTTTATGAAATATGCAAATTTAACCACACTGGTAGTAAACGTATTAAGTGCTCAGTTATTTCGGGGGGGGGGAAGGGGGGAAATGTGCAAAATCAACAATTTCGTAGTAAAACTACAAATTTACTAGCATTTTAGAAAATGTGCAAAATTCCTATAGCAACAAGTCAATCTTTAGAAGGCAGCTTCAAATTTTACGTATATGTTGCAGATCTACTATCAAATTAGCGTTTTTCACATTGTCTAGTAACTGTACAGAATCACTGTGTTTCCACTTTAAAATATATAAAGCTCACGTATGTAGATATACATAAATATTTGAAAAATATATAAAATCTACAGTAGACATCTACATGTGTGTTTTTGTGCACAAAAAAAAAAGCTCTCGAGTGAACTCAACAATCGATTTGATATCAAAACACCTGAGTTCTATGCATAAAAAGGAAATAAAATGTTTCAAACTACTTTTACAATAAAGCCACCATCGCCATATGGCATTTGCATGTTTTTTAGCAAAACCAAAAACTAAAAATATTCAAACATGTCAATATTGCAAGGGGAAGAAGAAAAAAAAAAACAAGGTTATCAGTAAATTGTCAGTGTTTTGCACAACCAAAAAAAA
Source organism: Brachycybe producta (assembly GCA_036925085.1). NCBI lineage: Eukaryota > Metazoa > Arthropoda > Diplopoda > Playtdesmida > Andrognathidae > Brachycybe > Brachycybe producta. The sequence goes on along the minus strand of JAUPFP010000049.1, from coordinate 1,232,149 downwards.
ACATGGGCTTATGGGCCATATGAGTTCATGACATACATGTAGCTGACTATAAAAAAATGCATAACACACATAAAGGATAACGTACAAAAAAGTCGGTCAGTCATACTGGCTATTTGTCAAGCAATTATTACTGCAAAAAAATGATTAACGTTTTGCAAGCGCAGCGAGCAAAAACTTACTTAAACATTACTTTATAAAAAGAGTACATTTAAATACTGTATTACAAACAACATTGAAATTAAGAACGAAATACATGTATTTAGCGAATTTTAATTTCCCTGAGTTTTACACGTTTTTCTCGTTTTATATAAATTCCCTGAGTTCTACACGTTTATCTTGTTAACTAGAATGTTAATACTAACGGAAGGACAGCTTTATTCTTGCCTCCAAAGCAGAATTAGCAAGTTATGGCTCTGCATCTAGCGGCTTCTAGTCCACAGCTTCCATGTAGAAAAAAAAGCTCCACATTTAAACAAACCAACCAGTTAGTCATTATGAGTTGAATCAACACAAGCATAACTAACAAATTATCAACTTACGAAAATCTAAAAATTGGCCCTACATAAAGTATAAGAACCACAATGTCAAAGAACACACGCTATACAGCCAATACAGTGAACCAATATTCTAACACTGCTGACAAATTTCATCAATTTATCAGTAACAACGCCCAGTAATAATAATATGAAACACAATTACTCGAAGCAACAGAGCTGCGATAAGCATTTTTTTATCATCACAACTGTTGAACAAGACAAATCCCTTTTTGTGTTTTGTGCGTTGAAAGAAGACAAGATTTTTTGTTAGGGAAGAGAGTTCAATTTCGCAAACTGAATACCCCTTGGGTCCCAAAAACTAGAGTACAACACACACATACGTATCCTGTAGGTGCACTCCCGTGCATACAGGGTTACATACATACACACAGAGAAAGACCAGCATCAGTTTCCTCTCTAATAGGTTTTTCATCAAATACAAGACAAAGTTGATCAAATAAATGAGATAGTGAAGAGCAAAAAAAAAAAAAAAAGATGGATGGATAGATAGATATAGATAGAAAAGCAATTTCTTGTTTCTTGACTATACATGTATATCCTTTGATGCCAATACCTGAGGCTTCCAGCAGAGAACACAATGTCTTTTCCAACTAAATAAACCTTCAAAATAGAGGCCTCGATATAATAATAAACCATAATAGAAATAAGATAGAAAAAAAAAATTCATTGAATAGTACAACAGCATAAAGAAATTGTCCAAAATGTAGGATAAAGAACAAGAAAATAATTTCTACTATAGATGCTACTTGATGATGAAAAAAAGTCCTGAATAAGAAGAGAAGCAGGTGATTGAGAAGGAATACAAGAGATAAAATTTATTCAGCTTTCTACTGTTGGCCATTCAATTTATGATACACCTCCTTTTGAATATACATATTACATAGCCATTTTGTGAAATATTACTGGTTTTTTGTTGTCACAATGACAATGATCGATAGACACTGACAGAATATATTAAAATTAATATATGGAGAAAGACTTAGAAAAGGCCTTACAACAATGCCAATTTAAAATTTAGGCCATTTAGAAAATCCAGTACAGAAACAAGTTTTCAGTTCAGTTACTTGATACGAGAGACTCGTTTGCAGAGCTCAGGCTGCAACTTATATATTGCTATCGAAACATTTTGAGGTGTCGGTGTTAAATTCCAAGTAAAACGTTTTTTTTTTTCCAGGGTTAAAGAAGACATTTGCCAAAAGCAATGATTTGCTGCAATTAAATTACTTTTAAAGTAATTAGTGATTTTTCTTTTTTTTAAATTGTGTAATTTGTAACTAAAATTAATTACCTTTTATATGAGACAATCCAAATGCTTTAAACCACTTTTGAATAGAATTTTCTCAATTGAAAAGTAATTCAAATACATTGAAAAACACAATGTCATTATAATTAACTCTAATGTAATTAGTAACAGTAATTACATTACTAGAGGGTGTCACAAAACGCATATTGTGCATATAATTAACAGCTCATGGACAAACTGAGCAACGTTCAGTGAATATGGACTTTTTTCCAGACTTATGGTACACTCGGTAAATTTTACCAGAACTGGTTGGATGTGGGCTAACTTATCTATAACTTGAAATCAATCCTAACCAACTTGAATAATAATATCCAATATAACCAAAATAAACTCAATCTGTTGTCACTTGTACTCGATTCAAAGTCAAGAAACAAATTTTTTTTGATAAAAGCGTATCAAATTCACAATTTATGTAAATGGTCTACTTAATGGCAAACACAATATCTTTTGCTAAAAATAAAAATGGATCAGTGTTTCACCACTTTCGATTCAGTTCAACTCAGTACACCTGCAGTCATCTTGACAGCCATGCGGCAGGGAGGATAATTCCCAATCATACATTTAAGTGATTGTCATTTAGAAAAAGTTTAGACATCAACGTCAAATTGAATTCGTCCTAAAGAGAATTAATTCCATAGTCTAAATAAATACATTTGGAAAGAAAGACCACAAAAATATGCATCAGTTCTAGCTATCTCTTCTAGATGCCCTGAAAAGCACTGAAATAAACTCAGAATGGCCAAACATAAAAACCCATAAATTCAAAAAAGTAAAAATTGTCAAAAAATGAAAATATTCCAAGACCATAATCTGAGTCCATGAAAATCTTCAAAAAATGAAAGTCTTCCAGATGCCCTGAAAAGCACTCATAGGCGTAAATTGAGATTGAAAAGTGGGGCGGCAAGAGTTGGGAGACCAAGAACAAAAAAGACCTAGCATTGCATTGCATTTTTGGAAGGATTGAACTGTTAGGACATTCAAAATGCTTCATGCTGGCCATGCAGCATGAACAGGAACAGATAAATTAGTGACAAATGTGTATCTCGTTTTTATTACAAAAATTAGAAATAATTTAAAAGAAAAATTTAATTTAGTTTTTTTGGGAGTGGCGGCCGCCACACCACGCTCCCCCTAATTTACGCCTATGGTTGGCAATTATCAAAAGTTGTATAAGTTGATTCATTCCTCGATATAGCAGATCTCTTCCGATCGATTAAAATCGATTCTGAAAACGGTGATGATATTCTTTTAAAGTTCTGATAAGCTCAAAACAAAATTTAAACTTTTCAATTAACGAAACTAAGGTATAATAAAAATATTGAAGAACTTTGTAACGATTTTGTATACAAATTAACCATGAAAATTAGCAAAAATTAGAAAATCAATAATGTTATTTTGTTTCATACATGGTGATCCTTCCCACGCATATATTCCACCCTGAAAAGGTTACTTAAAATTAGTTTAGGCCATGAATCTTACAGCATATTTGTTTAAAAGAAATGTTAAAGACGAAATTCTGACCGTTTTTCGAGTTCTCATTTCTTGACTCTTCTAGTTTCCAAAAAAAAAACATTAAAAATTCTTTTTAAAATTGCTTTTGAAACGCTGAGACAAGTAAGTTCTCTGAGCAAACCACCAACAACTGCCAGAGAAAATACGCTACTACAACAAGTACTTAAGCCAAAAATACTCACAAGAAACACTTGAGTGATGATCTGATTTCCAATGTTGGAATTTATCAAGAAACCTATAAGCTATATACGCCTTATACTTAAAACTTTCAAGACTTCTTTCTTCCTTACTAATATAGTTACTAAAAGATCAATTATGCAGAGAACTGTGCCCATCAATTTTCAAAAGCAAAAACAAAACACAACTAACTCTGTCCAAAGTATACAAAGTTCTAAAATTACATACAAACTCTCAGTAAAAATCATGAACACATGATACATGACCGGAACCAATTGCCAAAAAATGAATTTATCAACATTCTACATACTACAATCCAATGGCACACAACCTTTTCTCTAATGTTACCTATTTTAGAAGAAGAAGAAGAAAAAAGAAAGAAAGAAAGCAAACAACAAATAAAAAAAAAATTCAGACACAAGAGGTTCATAGCCAAAAAAAAAAAACCTCAAAACATGTTGCCATCCTCAATCATGAATCAGATGGAAAATTTTCATCCCAAAAGACAGTTTAGCAAACATCTCAACTAAAAAGATAAACAGCGGAAACGATTGAAATTCTTCTAAGGTAAATAAAATATCAACAACGATATTTTGAAGGAGAAAAAAAAAAACAGGTAAAAAATGAGCTATATCATATCATGTCTAGTATATATGTTTTTTTAGAATATGTCTTATCTTAGTATACATTTCTACGAAAATCTCAAGTAAAAGAGATATATTAATTTTTTTTTCGAGGAAATTGTACAGGAAATAAACAAACAAACAAAACTAATATTTGAAGACTTACATTCATGGATGTCTTTTGTGACTTCAAATTTCTACATGAATGGAACGATTTCAACCGTGATTTGGTTTCTAACAAACTTAAAAATAAATAAATAAATTTATTTTCTTCAAGTTGAAATCATTTTACGGTAAATCTAAAACAAGTTTCAATACTATATAGACTGAAAAAGATTATCGGTTGGGTCATTTAAAACAGCCACATATAACTTTCTTTTTCCCCGATTATTCTTATTGGCCACAAACCCTCCCTTAAGAACTAATCACATCAAAAATATGTTGAACAACATTTCTTTCAATTTCAAGAGTCACTAGTTTTTCAACCTAATGTTGACATGTGTGATATGACTGGCATGACAACCCCATTTTCAACTAGCTTTATCCTTTGCCCGTTTTTGTCCTCAGAATTAAGCCTACATTGTATGGGGTGCACATTATTCTATTTTTTTTAAGAAACTCAGCAAAAGGCGAAATGTCTGTAAACGCCCAAAATTTGCAAACAAGACTATAAAAAGAAAGGTAGTCCCGTGCACTTTGTTTGAAAAAAGAAGTTTAAACAAGCAAAAATCATCAAAGGTTGCTGCTAAATGTAAAAAGACTAGATTGACTGCTATACAACATTGGTGGCGCCTAGACAAAGACAAATCAAGTCTAAACTGATATTAAAAAAATTGAGAAAAAAAGCACATCCACACTACAGCAAAATGTAGTGGAAATACGTTGTTCAGCTTAAGACTTTGTTGGGACAACATTTAGACCATGTTTGGATGTTTTGTCCATCTTTTTTTTTTGTGCAAATAAGGTTTTCCCTCCTGGATGGGAAACATTTCTCCACTTTTTTAGGCGAAAATGAATACGGCCCAATGTGATGCAACAACACAATAAATGCAACAACACAACAGTGGAATAGCCTTCCTGTGACGTCACATGCATTAAACGTAGTGTTAAATAATTGTGCAATGCTGAGCAAATCAAAAGATAGGAATCTTTTCTTGGAATACCTTCCTTCTAAAACTGTTAGGCAGGATCAATTGATCGTTTGTGACTAATTTAGTAGTTTTACTTAGTAGCTGGAAAGAAAAAAGTTATACTTAAACATTCCAACTGCATAGTTTATAGCTTTCAATAACAAGTTTATCACAGTGAGGCTTCTAATTTAAGCTTGAGGTAATTGTCACAACAGCACCTATGTTATAACTATAAAATGGTCTATTTCTAACTAATGTGATGGGTAGGCTAGGCATATTACAGTATATACATGTAAGTGTGTTTAGGTTCGTTTAAAGTCATTCTTCTTAATCAATAATGATAGACCAATCACCTATCACAAGAAGACTCCACATTATAGTAACTGAACCAGTGATCATTAGTTAAAAAATACAAATAATTATTTTTTTTTATTATCTTATTCTAAATTAACTTTACATAACCTTTATAGAACAGCATATTTGACAAGGATGACCACAAAACCATGAAAAACAAATTGTTTTTTTCTCTCTGGTTTTATAATGCACTTCGCATGCTGCACATTGATTCTTGTCCATATTGCATCATACTGATTTTCTTCGTGCCGATAGCCTCTTAAGTGAAAATGACGTCATTTTTTGCTTACGTCATTACTACAATTTAATGGAAATCTTAGCAGAATGATTAGAAACGTTCCCACTAATGCGGTTAAATCAACGGTTAAGTTTAGAAACTTGCAGTATGTAGTACAAAATATGGACATGTCTTCCATTTACAATAAATGGGTAAAATTTGTATTGTTTTATTAAAGTTTCAATAAATTAATGTAAATATTAAATATTAAAAATTGTGTATTAGGTCCACTTCAAAATTCAAAGGCGGTGGGTTCACTTGCACTTTTGTTGCTGACGCCCATGTTTCAAACAACATTACTACAAATTCTAGCAAAAATGCCACATCTTGGTTATAACAAAATATTCTCAAGTTTTAAATAAAATATACAACAAATGATTTTTTAATCACATAAGCTAAAACATTTTGTTATACTAGACGTGAATCCCAGTCTAGAAATAGCCATTCCCCCAATTGTTTTACTATCTGAATAACAAAACCAATAACTTCACTCAACACTTCCTTTTATTTTCTTTATTGTAAGTAATTTCCTGATAAACATTTTCACCCTTATGTATATGTAATGTTATAGAGGCTAATCTAAAGGCATTGTTTAGATGATTCCGCGAATAATGGATCTCTATTAAAGAGTATAAATGTAATCAAAGTGCATCGAGTACGGATACTTGCAAATATTAAGAGAAAAAAAATACCATAGGTTCTAATTATCCAAAACTCAAAGTCATTGCGGAACAACCCCAATAACCACAATGTAGATTTAAAGCAACAATAAAAAATGTCTTTTCAGCGTTAAAAACTATGAAACGAAGAAAAAAAAAATGAAAAGGATTTCTGTTTGATTGTAATAATAATAAGATGCAGAGGAAAAAAAGAGACAGACATATAGTCAAATTGTTCATCGATTTATAGTAAAAGAAGAATGTAGCTGCTTTTCATAACTTCTTTGTGACATATACGTACATGTATATGTGTACATACTACAAAAACATTCCTATGTGATCGAAATGTGATAAAAGTAGGAAGGAAACGTTTAGAAAATGAAATTCCCGACATTTCAATAATTCCTGTGAAAGTAAGCGTAAAATCACAAATACAATTTACATTTTTCTAACCAAAAAAAAAAAGGAGAAAAATTTCAAGCAATAAATATATAATAAAAATGGTTCTATCTTTGTATATAAAACAAGCATAAATCATAATACACTTCAAGATTCAAAATACCAGAATCAACTGACAAAGTTTAAACTGCAGAGATATTCTCATTTCATCTTTTCAAACATCTGCATCATGCCACATAAATCTGAACAGAATTTATGTGTAAAGTTGCAAAACAATGTCCAAATGTCAATATACTGTACTTCAATATATAGAAACATTTTGAAACAATTGGTTAACAACAAATAATAATAAGAAAAAAAGGAAATATTTTTTTAGAATGATAACATAATGGGGCTGTAAAAAGTCTAAAAGGCCCTCCCTACCCACAAATTTAGGCCTAGTTTTTAGCCATCTTCTTTATACTCATACACACTGCTGTCGCAGCAAACGGGCACAGCTCCAACTACAGCCTCGTGTCACCGTAGACCAGGGGCTCTTAACCCGGGAAGGGGTGGGGAGGTGGTGCCCGTTTAATCACCATGAACGTTAGCCCCCTCTTGCCTGTACAATCTCAGGTAAATTAGTAGTACAGTATGTGGATCAGTGAGTGTGTCAGGGGCTCCAGCGTGGTTGTTCACACAGCTTGAATCGGAACAGATACATACACTTCTAAAGGTCCATGTCCCATCAGTAGCTGTAGAAATTTCTCAGTGACGAAGTCCAGCACTATGAGTGACCATAAAGTTCTCTCTTTTAAACCGAAATGTCTCACATTCCTTGCCATTGAAACTCCGTAGCCAGCTTTTGTGCCTGCCGTAATCCTGCAAAGGTAAACTGCTGGGGTGTGACGTCCCTTTAGACTGCGTGATCAAAAAGCTTACTATAAATATCTTAGATTAAACCCATGGGCTTGGTGGGTTGGGCTCACTATAAATTTTCGCTGGCGAATTTTGGGCTGGACCTTCATTTTTTGTTACAAAAATGTAGGTCTCTAGCTTACTGTACTGTACAATGTACATGTATATTAATAGACTTATAAGAATAAAATAAACACTTTGATATCCCTTCAAAATAAGTACTATATTTGTCAACTCAATATTACTGGTTAAAACATCACAAAGTACATTTGTAAATTGCAAAACTGTTAATAGTCCATTGGGGCATTGGTAATGGCTGACAAGCTTTATAATAATAAAATGGTGTTGTATCTAAATTAGCGTTTTACAAAACTAACAAAACGTCACTGCAAAAACCACAATTTAAATGAACGAAATTGTTAACCTAACCATCATATAATCACTAATTTTAATGTCATTTTAAGCGGCGATCACACTGGTTATTTTTCTTGCAAGATTTCGTGCTGTGAATCTTGTACAGTTTCTTGCAACAAAAAAAAAATAAGATCAGCGTTTTCTGTAAGACGGTCTGCAAGAAACTACTGCATGTGGTAATACAGAATAGGGACGTTACAATAACGTAATTGCATGACGTAAAGCATTACATTGTGGTACAAGACGCCGGCTGTGATGTCATTTTGACATCATTATTTTGTAATGCTGCATGTGCTGCGTTAGTTGCGTCAATAAAATGAAACTCTCAATGTGATTTTTGCAAGACAGAGGCTCTCATTATGACTCATGCAAGAGTATTATTTTATCACATTGGTAATTGTAATTAATTCAAAGACACATTGCAATTTATACACGCATGGTAATTGACAACAATCAGCCTACAATTGCCTAAAATTTAGGCACGTGCAATTTTTTTTAAATGGCAAAATTTAAGTCACAGCATTTGACAAAAAAAGTCATATGTTTGTACCTGCTGTGACTCTTAAGTTAAAACAAAGTTTGCTTGAAATGTTTTCCGTGAAAAGAAGTCTTTACTGTTACTACTGGCACACCATGCAGTCGTCACATAAGAAACACCAAGCAAAGTTGTAATCAGGGCGTTGCCAAGGCTATACTCTTGTTACATAAAGGACTGTTCATACAAATAAAATATGTGAAAACATTCCGACATTCAACAGGTTCCGAAACGAAGTAGCCATTAGATGACACATGTTTCAGGTGTTTCTGTTGCTAGTCTCTGAATGTTATTTCTAGATGTGTATTTCCATTTTGAAAGATAAACTTGCAAGTAAAAATGACAATTAGTTGCAATATTTGGGAATTGTCCTCTAATAGTGTCGACAGTTTACACTAGACCTAGAGACAGTTTCCATCGTATTAACTGCTGTCATTTCGTCATTTTTCTTCGTGCACATGTACAAAAGTTTGTTGCTCCTACAACATTTTGTGGCAGCAACCTGTTTCTCCTGTGTAGACACAATTTTCTTTCTGTTGTTACATGTTTTCTGTTTATGGAGACTTCATACAACAAAAGTCAACATAAATATATTCAATTATTGCATTGGTGTGGACATTGCTTTACAAATACAATTGATTAAAAAAAAAACTATAATCTGTTCTGTTTGGCAACTGCAGTTACCCATTTTTCCTTTGCCCTTGTTCTCTTTTGGGCTTCTGCTGTAAGTTCAAGCATTACTGTATTAATACGAAGGAGAGATAAAACAGGGACAACTAGACATCATTGCTGCACAGTAATAAATTGAATAAACTAAACTTAGTAAACATCTAAACTGATGTTAATTAGAATAAATAATTATAATTTGTAGGTTATAATTTCTAGATCAATAATTAAGCACTTATTCACCGTACCAGAAAATTGCTGCATAATTGTCGCACAGTGTCAGACTTAAATAAAGTCAAGCTATAGCTAATTGGCGACAAAGAAAGTTAAACCCCCCCCCCCCCTTTCACGAATAAATGAGCCAAACATTTTCACAAAAGTCCTACAAATAACGCTTATTTTTCTAAAATAAACATTTATAAACTCATTCATAACAGATACCTTAGTACTATCATTATATACTGTATATATATTAAGCCAGGTCTGTGTGTGTGTGTAACATCGAAATTTATAAAAATTTAAATGAATGAACCGTTTTTTTTTTCTCAAGGTCAACTATATGTCGCACCCTTCCCATCCAAGAACCCCATGATATTAAATTGGAGAGGGGAAAAGGTTGGAAAGTGCAGAGGGGGGGGGGGGGGGAGAGAGAGAAACGTGGAGGGGAAAAAAGTGGGAGGGGGCGACTGAAATTGAAATGAAAGGAGTAAAAAATGGAACAAACGAAGCGAATGCGCACACCAGAGAAAATGAAAAATCATTTTCTGTTTCAAATATAATAGCAAAATTAAACTAGTATTTATCACAGGCAATTGTGCCCAGCATTAGAATTTCTTTTCCTCTGCCCTTTTATGAACGTCATCAATTTCTAATTTGTTTGTTACTTGGTCTGACGTCATAAAAGGGCGGAGGAAAAGAAATACTAATGCTGGGCACAATTGCCTGTGAATTTTGCTCCCGTTATTTATGACGGGTTACCCCACTAGTATTTAATAAGATATAAACAGATACACTCCAATTATAAGTCTTAACAAAAACAAAAATAAAACACTCAAATTACCAATTACAATATATAATCGGATACTCACGAATCGTCATTGCTGGTGAGCTTGCAGAACGTGAAAACTAACACCCATGAGAAAAAGCAAGTAGCGCACGACTCGCTCTTGAGTCACTTCGCTCTAGCGATGAGCCTAGTGGCGGATTTTGGCGTAGGTTACCTAGGCTTTTAACTAGAACCTCGCACTCTCTCACAAAGTATGTTAGATTTTGCACCACAAAGTTAACAAACCCAATTCTTATTAGAAACTTGTGTTTGTGTGACCAATTTCGTGAATTTCCGCATATGCATTCTTATTTTATTTATTGTAATTTAAAGGTACGTGTATTTATTATTATACCTTAATTTTGCGGCTTTGAACAGCCATAACTAACTGTTAAACAAAAATGGTTAGAAAATTGAAATTTTACAAGAAACTGTTTATTATTTAGACAAATGTATGTACACACTTTCATTTCAATCAGAAGAGGTTAGGTAGAGGCTTGTGTTAATTTCACGTGGACTGCCTATTAGGTTCTTAATTTACAGATTAAATTTTAGAATCAGTTTTTAATTTTGATTCAATAATTTTATTCATACGAACAAATGTCTATATATATATATATATATATATATATATATATATATATTATATATATTAAGCCAAGTCTGTGTGTGTGTGTGTGTGTCACAAAAAACCTTGAATCACGTCGGAATTTACATAAATTTAAATGAATAAATGAACCACTTTTTTCCTCAAGGTCAACTATATGAGCATGATATTAAATAGGAGATGGGGGGGAGGTTGGAAAGTGTAGGGGGGAGAGAGAAACGTGGAGGGGGAAAAAGTGGAAGGGGGAAACTGAAATTGAAATGAAAAAAGTAAAAAAAGAAAAAAACGACGCGCATGCGCACAATTGCCTGTGAATTTTGCTCCCGTCATTTATGACGGGTTACCCCACTAGTATATATATGTATATTATGAAAAATTTAAATAAGAATTCTATTACCCTCCTCCCTACCTTACGATAGGTTAATATTCTAGCATTTAAACAAAATCTACAGCATCATAAATTGTATTGCATCCATTAATACATAACAAATGCACAACAAAAGTTCAGTTAAAAAAAAGTTGCAAATCACCAAGTTTATCATACCCTTGACCAGGTCTGATGATGGACACACAATGCCTGTGTAGAAAAACTGTATCAAAAACTATGAATAATCGCCACTCTATAGAAACATACACTCATATCTTCTTTCAGTCGAATGTGAAAAGTGCATTTCGATAATGGCCACACATAGTACTCCAGAGAACCACAGAGTCATTCATTGATGACCACATATATCTTCTTGTATGACCAAAAACCATTCATTCAAACTGGAACATTATATTTCTACCTGAGAACAACAAACCCACATTGATGCGTGTAGGTGTTGTTCTAAAGGCCCCCCCCCCCACCTCTCTCACCGAATGAAATATATATATCACCAGTACATATTATATATACTGTAGAAGTATATACCACCAAAAACCATGGTACATGTCACGTTACCTATTCATTTGAGAAATACAGACCAAAATAAAAGACGAAAAAAAAAAAAAGGAAAAGAAACATCAACAACCAACCATATACTGTAGTAGGTCAAGGGAAAGAAATGTTATACATTTATACTACTTACACTACAGTAATGTAGACAATAACAATATGCGAGGCGAGTAAAACTGACCTTCACAACAACAAAAAAATAAGGTAATCAACAACAAAACTCATCTCAGGTACCAATAAAAAAGTAGTCTAAAGTTTTCACATTTCTCCCTCTGGACCTATACACTACCCAAGTTAAAAAAAAAAATGAAAATAACAACAGCATACGAAATATTTCTAAAAGCAACAAACGAGCATTCGGTTTATATCTGAACCAAAACAAACGACCATGTTTTATATATTTGTGAGTCTTGTTGAGCTGCGCGTTTGAAAATCCCTATCCTTGTCGTAATGGTACGTGAACCTTAATAGTAGAGCTTGATTGCCAGTAGCTGGAGTGAATTTCGGCCAAACAAACCTTAGTCTCTCTGCAATCAGCCGTAAAAACAAGAAATATAAACATAATGCTTCGTTTCGATGGTGCAGCTTTTCGCGCAACATGAATGCGACTTCGAGGCGCATGCATTAGGAGCAGGTATAGGCGCAAGTGTATTCAATTTCATTTGAGTACCTTCATTGCAACACATCGTACAACACTACAAATTCAGAGCGTATGTGCCTAAACTATGGCCCTCTGTCGAAATGCGGCAAGCAAGAGGATTTTATCTGACCCACAAATATGTTATGGTGGCTCCATAGTTATCTGAGGTGCATACTAGAATGGTAGAAATACGTGAAAATAAACATTTTATAGTAATTTGAAAATCATTCGTTTCATTGAGCATCTTTTTTTTTTTCGTAGTAGCGACAGAGCGTCAAAACAGACGTCCGTCCGTCTGTATGAATGAGCAACTTTTGTTTGGCGACAAAACTGTCGCACAACAAAAAGTCGCTCGTGTGCAACGACTGCTCGCAAGCAACGAGTGCTTGCATACGGGCGTTTTTTTTTAAAAATGCTCTGTGCCGGCTACAAAAAAGACGCTATAATAATGAAACACATTGAATAAAATCATATTAGACACACGAGCGACTATTTTGTAACCACATCTAAAATATGCAACCTGCTCCATTGTTTATGAGCGTTACGAAAGTCGCTGGCGACAGACGCGCTTCCTTTGGGGGGGGGGGACAGGTAGGTTTCAATGGGAGGATGGAAGTACGCAGATGGACTACAAATTGTCACTTGCGCTCTGAGCGTCAATACGACTTTTTCCGTCTTAGTAATAGCAGCAACAGAGTGACAAAAAAGACGCCTGTGTGAATGAATGGGCAGTTATCGCCAGTAGCCACGTACGACTGGCAACAAAATTGTCGCACAACAAAAAGTCGCTCGTGTGCAGGCAGCAATAAGACGAATAGCTGGATAACATTAGATAATTAATTAATTGTTTTCTCAATGAGAAAGTTGAATGTTTTCTTTTTCTTCTCTAAATGTGTTCTTTTAAAATAAATTGCTAAACTGCTAATTTTGTATTTCTAAATGGGAGCTTTAGACGTTTCTTCAATGATAAAAAATTAATTTTGTTGTTTTGAGACTAAATTGGTTTTTACAGTAATTATTGGCTTACAAAGAAAGATAATAAGAATTATTCTTAGTCTTAGAATTCTAATCTTAGAAGTGTAGGAGAAAGCTTCATGTGCATAAATATATAATGTACATGTACAGTACACGTAGGTAGTATTACTCAAGTCTGTTGTTGGCAGTAGATATTATTTTACCATGTTGTGAATATACAGTATATACTTAATAGGAAGAAGAAAAAAAAAACAGAAGGTTCATTTAGACTTCAGAGAGACAGCTGGATAATATTCCATTTTGAATGGCAATAATAATAACAATAATAAGCTTCTAGTAACCAAAATGTTAACGTTTGTGTTGTTAGTCTTCTAGTGCAGTATTTGTACGATTGCATTCCAATGTGTTTTGCTGTTTCTTTTCCATAAACACCAGTCAGTATTTAAGTGGTTTGTGAAGACCTTTACCATATGTATTAAATAAGGATGCATTTGAAAATTGCTTCATCTGTTGTACAACGTTAAGTAGGAGTCTTTTGAAAGCAACTTCTTTTTTTCTAAATTACTAGTACTTTACTCACTTCTGTCGCAGAATGTGTTGACGACTAAAATTATGAAGTAGAGGCAACAGGCGATTTGTGAAAACGGTTTAAAAAAAAAAACAAGAATTCAAAACATTTACTGGCGTCTAAAGCATTCTTTTCACACAACAGACTCATGGAGTCTGCAAGATGCTCTTGTCAATCAAACTTCATTTTTTTAATTTTATGTTGCAGACACATGAGTCTTTTACAGATTCATGTGTCTGCAACATAATATTAAAAAAATGAAAATATGCATTAGTCCAGATGCATGTTTATGATGATTTTTTATATTTCCATTGCAACATGTTGCAACCACAAACAAATTAACAATTTAAATTTAACAGAAAAAGTACACATTCTACTTTTCAAAGCAAAGAAGAAGAAAAAAAACCTATTTTTTATAGTCAAATTTTGCAAGTACTGAAGAGTTTAAATAAACAAGGTCTAAGTTTATGTGGGCCACATTTGTAGGCCTACTAGATGTTTTGAAATGGATTGATTGCTACATGTAATACCAGCAGCACAAAATGAGAATTATAATATACTGTATTTCAAAGGTGAGAAAAAGCAGTAAAAGTAATAGTATAGTAATTTTGAAAAATATATTCATGAATTTTTAAAAATTAAGCTACGACATTTTTATTAAAACTTTTGTTACATACTTTTATATTGGCTGGGCCGCAAATATATTCGTTGTGGGCCCCGAGTTTGACTTGCTTTGTTTAGAACGTCCTAATTTAATAAATTTGAAACAACGCTTAGCAGACTGTGTTTTTTTAAATTTTCGTTTATAAAATGTTGATTTTGAAAGATAGCAACATAAAAATACCCCTAGGTGATTGAGCTAATTTTTTACAGTTTGTAAAAACACTTTCTAGTTTCTCTATTTTTTTGTTTCTGAAAGGCAAAATTGTCAAGAGTTTAGAGTTACTAACGGTACTCTTTTTTGTGTGGTGATAAAACAGCAATGTACTCTTACTTTTCTACCAAATAGACTCTTCAAATAACAAAATTAAAAAAAAAATCCGATTAACTAACCTAACTTAATTTATTATTTTATGTTTACTATTTATGAGGGAAAAAAAATCATGCTTTGTACTTTGGTCGCTAACGGTGGATAACGACAACGAGTTCTGCTGGTGAAAATTTTGACCAAAATTAAAATTTTACATTTAACGTCAATAAAAAAAAATTATGTTCCAGAATTTATTTTATTTCATTGAATCCAGGGATGTCAACATATAAGAGTTTGAAAATCAGCTGTTTATAAATCTTCTTAATAAAACATTTCAAAGGTTCTTTTTTGAAAATGACAGAATATTTATTTAGTTTGGCTTCTAACTTCACATGAATAAAATATATTTTAGAAATTATTAAACAGCCATAAAACGTGTACTTTTAATAAGATCAAAATGAAGTTAGTCATAGCTTTAGCTACAGGATAACATTTAAAATTTCTTTTTAAAGTTAATTTCTGAAAACCCTTTTCAAAAACAAGAATCTTTTCTGAGTTGTTGACAATCTTTTTCCAATTGGTGACTCTCTCTCTCTCTCTCTCTCGCCCCCTCTCCCTCTCTCTCTCTCTATTCAAAGAACGCTGAATTAGAAGTGAACATATGGCAATGGATTCCCTGAACAGAATTAAACTCTCCAAGAAGGTGGTTGCCACTATTTCTGATTGTTTATCCGACGCTCCGCTGGGGATCTTTGCCTCCTTTTTTTCTGTGGTGCATGCGAACAATCTTGAAGATGGTTACATATGAAAAAACAAGGGATTCAAGGAACCCTATAGACCTCCATTGCTTTCATATATGCTTTCATATATCAAATAACCAACTTTTTTTCATTGTTACATGTGTGCGCATGAGTACGCACATGAACACATGTGCGCACATGCATATACACACTTCCACACGTGTGCACATGCGTATGCACACTTACACACGTGTGCGCATGCGTACACACACTTACACACGTGTGCGCATGCATACGCACACGTACGCACGTGTGTGCGCGTGCATGCACACGTACGCACTTGTGCGCACGTGTACGCACTTGTGCGCACGTGCACGCACGTGTACGCACTTGTGCGCACGTGCACGCACGTGTACGCACTTGTGCACACGTGCACGCACGTGTACGCACTTGTGCACACGTGCACGCACGTGTACACACTTGTGCACACGTGCACGCACGTGTACACACTTGTGCGCATGTGTACACACTTGTGCGCACGTGCACGCACGTGTACACACTTGTGAGCACGTGCACAGACATGTACACACTTGTGAGCACGTGCGCGGACATGTACACACTTGTGCACACGTGCGCGGACATGTACACACTTGTGCGCACGTGCACGGACATGTACACACTTGTGCGCACTTGCGCGGACATGTAAACACTTGTGCGCACGTGTGCGGACATGTACACACTTGTGCTCATGTGCGCGGACATGTACACACTTGTGCGCATGTGCGCGCACAGGTACACACTTGTGTGCATGCGCGCGCACATGTACACACTTGTGCGCATGCACATGTACACACTTGTGCGCATGCACATGCACACACTTGTGCGCATGCGCACGCACATGTACACACTTGTGCGCATGTGCACGCACATGTACACACTTGTGCGCATGTGTACAGACATGTACACACTTGTGCGCATGTGTACGCACATTTACACACGTGTGCGCATGTGTATATGGATAAACACTCATGTACATGACATAGTTACAATTCATTTGTAATAATATGGGTTTAAAATGAAAATACGTCACATGTATTCTAACATACAAAAATAATTACAGAACATAGAAAGGAACACCCCTCCTAAGTAATAGAAAAGTCCCCCCTTTCCAATGCTACAACTGGAAATAGAAAGAATCTCGATTTTTTGAAAAAAAATTACGATTTTGAAAAATCGAAATTTTATATATCAAATCGCTCTAAAATTTCAATTTCCAGTTTCATCGTCAGAATGTGTACATCATTTTAGGTCTGATGACATTTTATTGTAGGTGTCCCCGTTTTTGAGTTGTTCGACCCACAAAAAATTATGACCAAAAACTCAAAATTTGTTTCTAAAAAATTCATAAAAAAATAACCCCTGGGTAAAATTTTCTAATTTTTTGTCAGGAGCTTCATATTGATCCACGGAATCAAATAAAAAATACTGCATGTCTTTATCTCGTTTCGTTCTTGAGTTGTTCGAGGAACAAATCGGGGTTCCGGACACACACACACACAGACATCCTTTTTTGCCCCTTTTCTTGCATGATCCTATATACCTCCATTGCTCTAAAGAGCAATGGAGGTCAAAAACGATGCCGTTTCTTGTTTATACACTTTATTCACGTTTGCGTTATCAAAAACAATGCTACAAAAATGAGCTGTTACATTAAAGATCGAAGAGTTGAAGTATCCATGGGCCCAAATACGAATGGACGAAGAACAATGTGGAGCGCGCCGGTGCTTTTATAGGCTTGGACCTGTGTACACCTACGAGGTGCAACCAGGTCCAAGTGACCATACTCTGAGGAATATCCCTCTGCACTTTCAAACAGGTTTGAAAACGAGGCAGAGGAAGGGATAGCAGGAAGTCATGGACCCCAAGCTAGCATTAACAGGGGATCATGAAATACGGAGTGTTACACTTTTTTGATCTTATACAATGTTGACGTTACCAGGTCTTCATTCCTTTATTTATTGCTACTCCTTGCATTGTTGAATTACTGCCATATACATCTGCCTTATCCTAAGAAGAAGCTTGCGACGCTATAGGAATTGACAAAAAAAGTTTGGATTGCGTCATTTAGCCTGAAAAAAATGCGGTAATTACAAAAATAATTCAAAATCCTTTTGTTTAAACTATTGAAAATGTTTGATATCATCTTTTTTTTAACAGAATAAATGACAATCATACATTTTTCGCCAATCCCTATGATGTCACAAGCTTCTTCCTAAATTGGAAATATACTTTCAGTTTTGGCTTGTCAATCCTTTCACTTTCTTTAGATGTTTTGCGTGGGCAGCGCCTTCCCACACATAGAAAAGCATATTACATTTAAAAAATAATGTTTACGTTATCACACGCATGGATTGACAAGCCAAAATTGACCGTGTATTCAAACCTATTACAATTAGTTACAATTAGTACTCTGCTAGCAGCCAAATAGGCCTATGGCAGAGGGATATAGGATGCGGCAGGTATAATTTAAGAATGAACCCCATAAAGAACCCCCCCCCCCCCCTTAAACTTTCTGCACACATACAATATATAATAGAACTCACAAAAAGAAGAGATTATCTAAAAAAGTAGAGATTCCAAGAAAATACGAAAACAGGATGAACTTTTTTCTAAAAACTCATCAACAGAAAACACAAACATGCTTCTTTCTGCACATATATGGATGTATATGTCATACATAGACACAGAAACTGAAAAAAATTTCATAACAAGAAAATATAGCAAAAAGAGAAAGAGAGAGAGAGAGAGAGTAAAAAAATCTCATGTAAATGAGACTTGAGTATTTTTCCCAATGGATTTTCAAGACACACAAAATACTGTATATGTGAACAAACAGAAAAAACGTTAATAATATTCCTTCCTGTGTATATGTGCATGTTTGTTTCTCCTCCTTTTTGAAAAATCTTTACATGAACCAACCACGAAAGAATGTCGATGGGTTTATATATTTTGTATGTGCAGAATCCGTGTCATAACTCGTCGATCTTATAAAATATCAAAGAGGATCTTGAAAAATAGAGAGAGAGAGAAAGAGAGAGATCTTAACTCTCAGTGTGAACTCAATAGAATCATTTTACCACACACAAACCACATAGAAACACACATACAATAATAGCATATTTCAGTAACAAAATCATATTATTTTCATTCTGTCTATCTTTTTTTTTTCTCCGTCAAATAAATGTGGTCACATTTGCATTATTATGATAATTCTATACTTCCCTAAAACAGTGAAGAAGAAGAAGAACAACAACAAGAAAAAAGAATCCCTTTAATATAATCTAAAAAAGAAACCAAAATAATTTTCCTCTTTTGAAATATTTTAAGAAAATAAATAATGCAGTTCAATATAATGTAAATTGTGTAAGGTAGTCAGTCTAATAGACTTCAGACAAAGATCATAACATGAAAAAAACGACTCAAAAGAAAGATTTATCTAATTTAAATAATTTCATTCTATTTATTTGGGCAAAAAAGTATTCAGAAAAAAAAAGATGAAATTTGTTTCTTCCTGTCACATGGAATTTCATACAATCAACCAATAAGAAATTGTTCTGTAGACTCGTCATTCTTTAAAGGTGCATTCACACTAGGCTGGTTTACAAGCTGCTGGTTGCTGCTGGCCATTAGCAGTAACAGCAAGCAGCAGCTGCTTCGGGTTCACACTTGTCCAGTCGCTGCTAGCATTAGCAGCACAAGTCATCCAATCACCGTTTTGCAAAAACACAAAAATCTAACAACAACCAACCCAAGCAATGGAGTTTCAACTACCCACTAGTGCCACTACTAGCGACACAAAGGGTTCACACTTGCTGGTAACACACTGGTAACAGCAGGAAGGGAGTCGCAATGACCAGCTGGTAGCTGCTAAAGTTGGACATGTTCAACTTCACCAGCCACTGTTAAAATCACTAGCCTGTTGTAGAAACCTGCTGCTCGTAGCAGTTCACACTATGTTGCTAGAGGGCTACAACCGGCAAACAGCAACCAGCAGCTGATAAACCAGCCTAGTGTGAATGCGCCATAACAGACATAATTTTTGTATCATGTTGGAACATTCAGAAAAAAAGAAACAAAACCTTAACCTTACTACCAACGGGAAATTAACACAGAGAAGATCGGCCCACGCAGTCGGCCACTACATGCATCAAATTACACCTGGGTGTTATTAGTTGTTGTTTAAAGCTGAATGTCTCCGAAACTTTAAAGCTAATGTAAATACATCTGAAACTCAAGAAACTTGTCAACAAGTAAACAATGAAAAATGAAATAAATTAGTAGCGAACGAAAAAAGTTAATGCATTTTTAAAAATGAAAGCATCATTCAATAAAATTGTATCCCTCAAGGAAAAAAAATTTACACTTTGAATTTTAAATTTCGATACCTTTGTTTAATATTAAAATCATTTACTAATTTAATTTTTTTGTCCAGCTATTTTTTTTATCTGTAGCTGACGATCAACTAAAGTTTTAAATTTGCACCATTTATAACTTCTGAGATAATTTAATTTTAAACAATTTTATCTTCGCCACTTTTATACTTTGATAATAGATTGGCGGTGTTGATTCTGAAATATACCCTTCCCCGTAGAGTTAGTTAGTCACATAAATGAGAATTACATGAATACGGCTATAAAGAATTCATTTTTAAATTCATTCTCTGTTTAGTCGGTGTTTCGTGTTAGAACAACACTTTTGTACATACAGTCAAATATAGTAATAATAACATACTATAACTACCATCCATTTAATTTGCATTTTGCTAATAAAATATTTAATTTTCTGTTTGGTACATATCTAAAAATTATGACTATAAATAAAAATAACGATCAAAATGACCTGAAACACACAAGTCTGCCTGCCTTTCTGCTTGTTCAAATTACAAGTACACATCATCTACATGAAACCAATAATAAAACACAGACACAACACGCACAACAACCACAACATTTGTCAACGATGCCATCAAAATTTACTGTCAAACAACTAATATGTGTGTGTGGCTTCAGTAGAAGGCAATTATATTTGGACAATTATATACTTCAATGTATGTGTGTTGATGATCGAAGCATCACATATTATACTTGCAATGATATTCGCCGCAATTTTCCAGTCCAACAATAACAACATAAAATATATATCAGAGAAAAGTGTAATAAATGACATCAACATACCACAATTAATATACAGAAGACGAAGAAGGCGGAAGAGAAAAAAAAAACCCTCCCAACACAACCACCATCACATCACATTATATAAAAGAATTTCTATTAAAATAATTGAGAGGCAATCCCACTCTCATATTACATTACTAGTTAATTCTAGATATATATACGAGTCTACACTTCTAAATATATATATATATATAATTGTATATGTATGTATGTATGTTTTCATGCGTGTATGTGTGGGTGTGTCCTCTATGTTTGTCCATAAATGTGTATAACAGCTGCAAATGAATTTCACAACCTTCAATGAATGAATGGTTGTTACTTTCAGTGAATGGCTAATGATTCGCAAAAAAAAAAGGTTATAGAAGAAGGTCGTCCTTAATGTTTTCATGATCTTTTTTTTAGAAAAAAAAAATGCTTTTTCTTGTATAGAAAATATATAGAAATATTAATTATTTAATGTGGATCTGCGACTTTGAAAAATTATGAGGACCACGGTAGTTTAAATCAAACCTCATAAATAACAAGCTTTAGAGCCAAAGGGTTGCCACTTTATTGTTACGTATCCATGTGGTGTAAATGACATCATTGAAAATGCCATCTCTACAAATTCCCTAGTTACCAATTTTATTTAAAATCTGCACTGTTACTGACATTTTAGGCAATATACATAATGCCTACTTCAACAGGAGTGTATCTATAGACTTGTGTTTATTTTATTTGTGTAGATTCGCTTGTTTTAGGCATTGTGCACACTGTCTCAAGTAGTAGTGTGAGTAATTAGTACAGACTTACTACCAAATTGGTGTTTCTACAACGTGCTAATTGAAAAAAAAATCCATCATTCTGATTTCTTCACATTCATTATGAAGATTACCTACATTAACAATATAATCTAGAAAATTCCTTAAGTTGTAACATTTTGTAAATTTTCTTGTTGTTTTAGGTATTCTGCACAATACCTAAATGGTTAGAAATTGTGCAGATTTACTACTAAATATAATAAATTGTTCTACAATATGCAAATTAGAAAATTATTGATTCTACAGAATTAGTAGTCGAGTAATTTCGCAGAACCTTGATTTTCAACTGTGTAAATAAATTCCATAATCGTAAGCCTAATAATGTATTGTTTACCCCTTAAATAAGGCAATCACTGCAAACACTTGATTTCATTTTTTTCTTCTTCTTCTGTTTCTCTTTTGCACACAAAAAGTAAACAAAAAACACACACAATAAACAGGCCTATGAAATTAGAAAGACAACAAACAATGTCACGCCTACAATTGCAACATTTACTAATAGAAAACGAGTACAATTTTTTTCTCTTCTTTTCTTAGAACATCGCTCCCTAGATTTTTTTTGTCTAAATTCCATTTACTCGCCCGGAATTACGCTTAATCACCTCAAGGATGAAATCGATAACAATGGCTGCCAAATAAAGGCAATCAATTGTATTAGAATAGTTTCTTTAGAAAACGTTGTAGTTCAATTTTAATATGTATTTTATGCTAAAAAGCACTACTTAATTTTTAAAAGTTTCTTCCCTCCCAATGAAGTAGATATTTTGTTTAATTTCACACAAGAAACGCAAACGTTTTTTTTTTTTCATCAAAATCTTTGTCAATTTATTTTTTATTTTGCTGTATTTCAAACAATCAAAAGTGCTTACAGAATCTCTGAATTTAATTTAACTGTAACAACAAAGTGAATTAAATTATCCCTAAAACATAGAACTATATCTCATTATTCATTCTACTAAAGCCCAAATTCAAAAAGAAAACTTCGCACTGAACTTCAACTTGAACCATCTGAGTAAGAGGTTTTTTTTTATCATTGAAAAACTCTGTTCAATGAAAAACTGTATTCAATAAAACTGGAGGTTTTTCTATGTTGAAATACTACTCAGAGGGTTCAAGGGTAAACTTTTATTTCTTTAATTTGGGCCTCAAAACGCCAAATCCCAAAGTTGATTCTAATTTACAGCTATATTAGAAGCTACTGTACATAATATATAAAACTATATAGAAAACAAAAATAATTAACCATTTTTTTAATTTTATTTTTGTGGTCTTTGTTCTACTTCATAGATGAACGCGCATAATTATGTGTGCTTCGTGCAAAATAGTACTACATGAGAGTGAATCGAATGAATTTTTTAGGTCTAATTTTAAAGCAGATCTACAAAGCATAAAATACATTATTATTATTGTAATAATGCCACTAAGGTAAATATATATACGTAAATAATAATATTCATTATAAAAACTGCTTGTGTGTTTGGTGCACCCAACCAACCTTCCTAATAAGTAAGTTGCCTTCAAATGTAACATGAAGCTTGGAAATTGGGCTTTTTGATTTCATTTGGATTACTGAAGATGATACATATAATTAAGGCACTTAAAATGAAAATAAAAATAGATTTCTGAAAAAGATGCATCAAAGATGAACAAAAACGCCAAGTTTGATATTTTACTGATAAGTGGAATTGCGTGCAAAAGCCAAATAAATTGTATTTAGTTTGCAGGTTAATTTCCAATTGCATTGCGAATTATTTTCAGCAGGAATGGTACTTATAATAGTATCATAAAGATTGGCACTGTTATTAACTTATTATGTATTTTTGTGCATTTTATGCAAACGTTTCGTCTTCTTCTTTCATCATCATCATCATCATCTTTTCGTCTCACATAAAACTAAAAAAAAATATAAAATTTGTAGCTAAAAAAATTTTTTTAATTAAAAATCAGCTAACTATCCATGCTAAAAAATGGCGGTCATCTCCACTGAATAATCCCCCTTGTGATTAACCTGATACAAAAGGAACCAACCGGTTTTTTTTTGGAAGATAAAAAAGTTCTTCATAGAAACCTCGTGTATTCATCCAGTGTACCTTGAAATCAATATTGAGTGGTAAACACTAACCCCCCACCCCCACTCACTCCCTTTATTATAAAATCCTAACTAAACCCCCCTCAACCCTTTGCCTACAATGTATAAAGCGCTGTAAATAATTTGCGAAGTAAATCGCATTAAATGTTAATGTGCTCTAGAGTCTAGATTTATTACGAAATAAAATGTTTGCAATTTAAATTGTTGTCTAGCTGTTTGTGTATTTTGACTAACATTTCCATAAATTTATTCATAAGTTCATAACCGCTGCTTTAAATCATATTTTTTTTGTGTGACAGAACTTTATGCCAACATTATTAGATTCATTACTAATTATTATTAAACATCACACACCACTCAGAAGCCTAGGTTTATTATTCTCTATTAAAAATTACCACAAACAAAACTATATTATCGTTATTTGGAAAAATTACCTTTTTTTCCTTTAAGTTTCCAACTTAAAACACGAAAACAAAACAATAAGAAATTCAAAAATAATGTTTAGCTAAGAAATCTCTTGGCTTTGAATTATAAAATTAAAGCAATGTTCTGTTTTTAAAAGCCTAATTTAAAAACTTGGCAAAAAAAACTTTTTTTATTTAGTTTTTTAAAATAAAAAAAAATTTAAAAGACGACTTCAAAACACATTTACACGTTTACACGTTCATTAAAAAAACTTGCTTTTAAATCGTCTTCTAAAAGTTTTAAAAAACTGAATAAAAAAAGTTTTTTGGCCAAGTTTATAAATTAGGCTTTAAAAAACAGAACATTGTTTTAATTTTATATAAACATAATATGAACATGTTGGCGGATTCGTCAGAAATGATACACACTTTTTCTTTATCAATTTAACACTATGTACGATTTTTTTTAAATATTAGGATGTAGATTGTAGAAGCAAAAACTAAAAGTACAAAAAGTGAAAAACAGGCTTATTCAAATATAAAAGAAACTATTCATTTGACAAAATTTAATTAAATTTAATTATTACTAGCGATATACAGACCTAAGTATACTTGGACGTGGTAATGGCAGCTTCCAAGCCCTATTTATACAATAGAATAGATAATATCAAAAATCAAGTTATCCACCTCCTCCTCCTCTCGGATGAAACTGAAAGCTGTAATATAACATAACATAACTATACAGGGTGTCAGATAAGTATAGAATGACAAGAACAATAAAAATGGCAATACATTTAGGGACTAAAAAGGGACGTGTTATTCCTTACATAATTATGTGACACCTTGGTTAGAGACGCCCGATCTGTCCCCACAAAATTGTTACCAACAAACTTATAAAGTTGGGTATAAGGATCGCATTGGCGACATTTGAATGCGACTATATTTCATAAAAATAGCCTCAAATTATCAAATACACCTTGGTCTGGCCACACACTAAGGCTCTAATGGGCACACAAGCGACTTTTGAAAGAATCTTTGACGACAAAAAGAAGTCGAAGGTCGCCGGGATGTCGTTGCAATGTATTTTCTATGGAAGGACGCCAACTTTGGCAAACAGCAACGAAAACAATAGAATTAATTAAACTGGTTGTTTGATTTATCAAAGCAAGAATTTAAAAAAAATTAGAAATGATTTCAAACTAGAATAGTAAACGAATCACTTCAGGAAATTTTCATGTGACACCTTTTTAAAAATAAACTTATGGTAAATTAAACACTTTAATTGTTTTATTTATAAATTAACAAATCAAAAATCCATAAGATTCATTGAATCCCTTGTTTAATTTAGATTCTAAGTAATTTTAAATTTTTTCTGTTCTTCCATGTTAATTTCCATAGGCAGAAGGTTTCTATTGTCTGAATTTTACGCTCAGTTTTAAAATCCAAAAATCACTTCCATTAATTCGGTATATTATTAAAACACTATTTTAAAATGTATTTTTGTAGAATTTGTCTTTTCGGCTTTGTTTACTATTCTACTTTAAACCAATCTTGAAATCCCTCGATAAGTTAATTCAAAATTGGACTTCCAATCATTTTGTTACACGCAAACTTGCGCCATTGCCCTCTTAGGCAAGAAACAGACATTCTCAAAAACCATTCGAAATATTTCGCTTTTAATTAAATTTTTAACAAAGTAAAATTCAGTGGATTTTATTATGCGTGTGTGATTCTTCCCTTCGTGTTTCACTTTTTATATTCATATTATTAATTTGACAACCAAAATATACATAAAAAGTAAATTGTTTTGTTAAAAATTTAAACATTTGCACCATTTCAGATAAAATTGGGCAGCATTAAAGGATTATTATTATTTTTTTTATATTTGGTTAGATCATTATTTCGAAATAAAAAAATGAAAAATACAAAACTATTTGAATATTGCATTTTACTATATATTGTTTACACATTTTTTTTTAATGAGAAATAACATCCAAGTCACGTTTGAATTATAAATGATTTCAAATTATTTTAGAAACTGACAATGTAAAGGTACTTTTTTCGTTTTTTTTTTCTATATTCACATCCACTGTCAATCATACATATGAGTTACTATGGTAAGATAGTCGATTTTGAAAGACAACTTGTTTTCTAAAAGTAATACAATGGGACAAACTTTTGAAAAATGCAGCCAAACACACGTTCACAAATTGAAATCCGAAAATAAAAGTTATTAAAGTGTATTTCGGAACTATTGAATCATATTTGAATACAAACAGCCTGAAGTCATTATGTGGATGTATCATAGCCTGACAACAGCACAGCAACTCAACTACATTATTTAAATGATGAATCCAAACTAAAAGTTCTCCCTCCCTGCCTGCCCCTTTTTACCTTTTTCTTACGTTCTTTGTTGGCAATTTTCTTCTCATAGAAATATCTATTTCAAAAACAAGATAATTTCACAGGAAATTGCTTTTCTTTTTTATTCCAAAATATCAATCCAAAACACAGTCAATAAAATGCCTAAGAAATGTTAAATAAAGACGTCAACAGCTAAGAGCCAATAACTGAATTAAATGACACAAATAATAACCAGTAAAAGGAAATTATGACCAATATGACTCAATCAGTGGTTCCCAAAGGGTATTTCGAAGCATACACTGGTCTGCCAACCAGAAACGGCCCGCGAAAATTATTTACTTGTATCTAAGAAAATAAATACAAAAATGCCTAAAACCCCACCACCACCTTGTTTCTATTTTAATTTTTATCTGCAATAAAAAAAAGTGTCAATTTTAGCAATTTTGCACTAGCGAGCAAAAAAATTGTTATAAAAAGTATACGACCCCCGCGAAATTATTTTAGTTTTAAATATTTTCTTATCTTTCCTTAAATAAAATTGCTTTTTTGCTTTTTCGATATTTTCTACTGCTGAAAACATTAGTTTTCCGTTAAATTTCAGGTGCAATTTTTAAAATATCATTGCGTTTCATTACGAAATCGGCCCTTTAAAGCAAAATCTGGCTCATAAACTATATGGTTCATCTAAAAAATGAACGAAAGCCCGATAGGCCAGTTCGCCCCTAATTGCCAAGAGTTTTCCATAATGAGGCGCAGAATGTTGCACGTTTAGTATTTTATTTCGTTTATTGAAAAACACTAAACTGAACTGGCAATGAACTTGCAAAAAACTGAACTAAAATGGATGTTCCTATTGAATGAAAACTGTGCCTCGCAAGACTTCCAACATTCCTGTTGATTTGCATAATAAAGCAGGGCACAACATGAACGTGAGTGCGTATCATGTGTGTTGTCAATACAATTATATTATATGTCAATACTGTACAATGCTACACAATGCAGTTTGTCAAGCCCCTCAACTTCGTCCCGCAATATTCAAGTATATTATCACTTCACTTATACTTCGTATGTGACGCATAGCCTAAGTTCAGGCTAAAGATGCTCACAGACAATCAATTTAAACTCAATAATTCTGAATCGTTACACGCATTCAATCTATTTCGGACAATAATTTTTGTTTTTGTTTGAAATAATATTGTATTTGGCAAAGCCTATTTTTTCATCTTTTTAACTAATTTGTTCATGTTCTCATAATACTTTGTCAAACCGCACCACACATCATCAAGTTTCCATCAATTCAATCCAATGATTGAATTCGATTTCTATGCTAGTCAAAATCAAACCAAGATTGGAGAGTAATAAAACTTGGATTAAATATACAAAATCAATCAGACACATAAGTGATTTTTGAATTGACAAGCCAATATTTGCATGCAAGAATTGATCGCATGTATATGTAAGTACCCTTAAGGTTAACTGCTAAAGGCTTAGGTTAGCGCAATGTACGAGCTCGTACATACCACACACAC
The DNA here is from genome assembly GCA_036925085.1 of Brachycybe producta. Lineage (NCBI taxonomy): Eukaryota > Metazoa > Arthropoda > Diplopoda > Playtdesmida > Andrognathidae > Brachycybe > Brachycybe producta. The sequence continues at coordinate 1,203,744 of JAUPFP010000049.1, read as the reverse complement.
AAACTCATCTAACTATAAGCAGCTTGATTTTCCCACTGCCATACTTCTTTCAACTCTGTCAGTTCCAAAAAATTGCAATGTAACCCCCTTAAAAGAGATGTCAGTTTCTCACATAAATAAATTTCCCCCTCAACTTCTCTTTTACTTGTGTAAATTGCAACAAACTGCTAACAAATAAGGCACGTAAAACACGCCCAAATCAGACAAGAATTTCAGAAACTTCAACAGTAAATAGGCTACTGTAAACATCATATACAGTAGATTCTACGTGCCTCACTGTGTAATGACGATACAGAACAAGAGGGGACCAACATTATGCCCTCACCTTAAAACTGTTACACAATTTAGATACACGATTTGCATTTTTCAAAAAGATGTTCCGATATACAGGCCTCTACATTATGTACATGTATACAGTATGTGACAGAACCAACGACCTCATCTATTACCAAAACATGAAAAGTGGTGCAGCTATATCGTTTAAAATTAAACATCTTAGCATTTATAAAAGCTACATACTTAAATACATGAGCTGATTGTTAGTAGTTTTTATTTGTTTAATAAAACGTAGTTTTTATTAAAAAAATTAAACAAATTTGTAAAGAATTTAAAACTGTTATTGAATCACAAAAAAATATTTTAAGGTGGTTTTAGACTTTTAAGTATAAACACACCTCTCGGAACTTCAGGTACAAAATGATGCAAAACTTGAATGTGTTTTAGGCAGTAGAAGGGTAGCTCAATCACTTAAGCCTAAAGTGACTGAGTACCTAAGTACCCTTCTATTATCTAAAACACATTCAAGTTTCTCATGATTTTGCTCCGAAAAAATCAGCTGTTCATAAACCATTTTAAATTATCTACCGATTTTTTTTTGTTCCTTTTTGTCACACGCCACTTTAAGTTTCTTAACTTTCAAATTTAGCTTCTATAGTAGTTTCAGAAATATTCAATTTTAAAACATTTAACCACGTCACTTTATACTCTGGTGCACGATTGTGACGTTGATTCTTGGACATACTACTGTACATATAGTGAGTTAATGGTTAGACACCTGCTTATATGTTCACTGTTGTTCAGTATAGGGATGATGATACTAACATTTGTACATCATTACATAGATAGGAAGTTGAGTGTCAGCTCTCAGTGCCTGAAAAAAAAAAGATCTGGACCCCCCCACACACATACACACGTATATATATATATATATATATATATATATATATATATATATATATATATATATATATATATATATATATATATATATATATATCATTATATATATCATATATATCATTCACAGTGACAGCTTTCTTCATAATAAAAAAATATTTGACAAGATGGCACATACTTTTAACAGCTTAAAAACACAGAAGAAGAGAAAGAAAAAAAAAAACGGAACATCTTGAGACGCACAAAAAATATTTATAAATGACAAACAAAACCTTGAAACTGTTATCACTTTTTTGTGTGATGTTGGAAAATTATTTTCAACAAATTTTATGTTTGCTGCATCAAAAAAAAATGATGAATGATGAATGATTGAGGTCTTTGAGTAGAAACCAACATTAAATATAAATGATACTAAAACGGCATCAAGTAACATTAACTTTTAAGGATTCACTGTCAAAAGATAATATCTTTGAAATGTCGATGGAAATTAAGATAGAAAAAAAAAGTACATGAAAGTTATGATTTCACACAGCAGTAGACTGCTATACATTTGACGCACAACTAAAAAAAAAACTTATTAACTCAAGAATCTTGGCTGGGATATTTAAAGTGGAAGAACAATTGTAAAAGGTATTTTTTTGGTGGGGGGGGGGGGTGCTGTTTCGATAAACGGTTCAAATAACTCGCTTGTTAATACCCTTGGTTGTTCTTAATTTTCTGTTTTGCATTTTTGAGCACTTGCTGAAAAATGTAACTCTTGAAATTGATTATTTCTGTCTTTCAGGTGCAAAATAAACAGAAACTTCAATGTGTTTTAGAAACTAGAAGGGTAGCTCAGTCACCTAAAGACATCAACATGAAGATAACCTCTTGAAATGATTCATATACCCTTATAGTTTCTAAAACGCTTCTAGTTTCTATTAACTTTGCTTCTAAAAGACAAAATAATCAGAGTTCCAAAATAAACTAAAAAATAAACCATGTTAGTCGTATGATTTTTAGTTTAATACCTGGTAATCTTAGATTAACTCGAAAAGCATTCCAAATTGATGAATAATATTCTAATGTGGGTAGTGGTCTACCAAGAGTAAAACAACAGACCTCGTTTGCAATGTCTTTACAATACTTCAAAGTTTGTTGTATAAACCGCAACCTTTGATTGGCTTTGCTTACTGCTATTGTCATATGTTTCTTCCAAAAGAAGTCTTTGGAGAAAGTTAAACCAAGCTAATTTTAAAAATATCCCCATGATCTAACAGATTAACCAACTAATACACAGTCTGTCTCATTTGGATTACGTTTATGGAAGACATGCATAATTTTTTATTTACTGTAGATGTCATTGAGAACACCAGTCTGTTACTAGACTAAGATATTGTTGAAGAATTTCAACATTGCTCTACTCAACACTTTGTTGTGATTGGTAGATAGCATGGGGTCATTAACAACTGGCTTTTTCCTTTAAACCGGCCCAAAAGAATGACCCAAACAATAGTCTTGAATTGACAAACATTACTTTTGGTCATGTTTCACGCATGTTATCCATAACAACCAAATTCATGAAAGAAACGTTATGTGTAATAACATCAATTTGAACTGTGAGCATGGCTACAACATAGAAAAACTCTAGTATTACTGAGGATTGTTGCAGAATTTCATCTATGTTGAATTGAAACCCTGCTCAGAAGATTAAAGTTAAACTTCAATAGTGAACTCTCTTGTTGTTATAAGTAACTACCACTAAGTTCTACTGTATATCTTTTCTTTTTTGTTGTTGTTGCAGTAGGCATAGAACCATTTTGGACCAAAATAAAAAGTTTCAATTTCAGTTTCAAAAAGAAATTTCCTATCACCAGTAATAGATCTGAAGAAATATTTGATACATTTTATATTGTTATTAAAGAAAGAAAAAAAAGAACATTAAAACTTTATGTAAGCTTCGATGTGCTTCAAACAAGATATCCATTAGAGTTCCAAAGCTGGGAGATTCTAGAAAAAATAAACCACCCTTAAACACAACACGAATGAAGATAAACATACACAAATCTATAACCTCCACCCCCTCCCCTCCTCCTCCCACACACTACCATCCAAACTTCTTTTTTTGTTGGAGCAAAATCTATCAAAAAGCAATCACAGGAAGATAGTCATTTCAAGTTGAATAGTCAGAACCATTCATCAATTACAAACATGATGGCAACAAAAAAAAACTTTGATCTGACATTTTTATCACAAGTAAATCCATGTAGGCTTTAATGTGACACACACAAAAACGCCTTAACTGGTAGCAAAATCGTAAATTGAATACTGGTGACACCATCTGCAACTAACGAGTTATATCTACCATTGTAAAGGCCAAACACACAAATGGCACATCTATACATGTGTCACCGTCAAAGTAGAAAGTCAGTCATTCTGCACCACAACACACGTTGAGAATTTTGTTACGTTTACATTTTTTTTATACATTCCATCTCGTCAGATTTCATATCAGCTGAATCCATATTGAACGTCAACGAGAGTTGGTTATGGAGGCTAGCAATGATTCAAGCTATAAGACGTTCTGCACGAAGTGCCCTCAGACACACATGGTACTAATCAGTTCCCTCCAGTGTATGTAAAAACAATAACATTTCCTTCCTCTAGAAGCCATTGTGGAGTTAAATGCAGTGGAGGATGTTAATTTGGTCTCGGGTGTTCCGCACCAAGCAAATTCGGGACTCCAATGTAATCATCTAATAGGCAGCCTCCACCTCCAATCTATACTCACTACTCAGTCATTGTGCAAGATAGAATGTAGGCCTACTCAGAAGGAAATGGACAAGATAGTATACAGTATGTACTGTCACATTCTGTTATTTGACAATGCATTTATAGGCTATATACTATTTAATTCTCTTCCAGAAAAGTTTTTTTTATTAGAACGAACAACACGCCAATTTATGTCCATATTGTCAAGGCATGTTCAAGATTGGCGTCGTTGATGTAGGTATTGTACACACCGCCTAAAAGACATGTACTAGCAAATGTGCAAATTCACTTTGGAATTCATAATTTTGCACATTGTCTATATATATATATATAGTCAATTTGCAGAATTGTCAATTTTACACTTTGGCGGTTACACATATACTGTAGCTACACATATATTTAATCAATAAAAATCTACGAAAACTTTTTGTGCTTTTTTTTGTTTCAATAAATAAGAAATGAATAAAAAGAAACTGCCAACTCTGAATTGTTTCAAATCAATCAGTTTTTTATGTTCTTTTCTTTACGAAATAGACAAATAATAATCGTGATGTCAGCAATCGAAAATCGTGATTAATGTTAAATCGAAACACGATTATCGTTTTTTTTTATTCTCTTCTATTGTGTATTGTATTGAGTTTTTGTTTACACTTTCATACAGGTGTAGCTGATGTGTTTGATGAATAAGCACCACAACTAAAAGACCAAATTAATGCTGTTTAATTTCGTGTTGTACTTTAATTGAAAATAACTAAACTGAGAACCATTATAGACTAAATTATGAGCTAAATAAACTGTTTGTTACATGTAAGAAAAAATAAAAATAATAAATGGTAATAAAAACTCTTGAAATTATGTTAGAAGCTGACATGTATTTAATAATTAATAATAAGTGAATTCTATTAGAATTTATTTTCGTTATTAATGTCTGTAATTAAATTAAAAATGCCAGTTCACTGTTTAAAATACAAACATAAAATACGTAAAAATATTACTGAAAACAGAAACGAAAACGTTTTACATTTTAGGTTACTCTTACACTTTCTGTGACGAACAACGAAAACGTAAAAAGTTTCATCTATAGGTATGAAGGGACAATAAACATAAGAGATTGGGATTTCGGTTTACCCGAAACAGCAAGTCTCCGAAAATCGCAGTTTTCGGTTTTATCAAAAATAAATCACTATCACTAAAACAGGAATTTGCAATGTTTTAAAAAACGTGCCAAAAAACGAAGAACCTTGGTCTTCTTTATGTAGCACTTTCTACCATAAAACCAATATCAACATAACGTATGCCCAAAGGATATTTTTGTTGAGTAGTAATTTTTGTAAAAAAACTTCGTTCATGATTAAAAGGTTATTAGGGACTTAGCGAAATTTCGTACGAAATAAATTTATTTACGAAATCCATTATTTTGACGTCATTTCCGGCTGATTTCGTTATATTTAACGAGGTTAATTGGTGAAATTTTATTTATGACGTCAAAATAATGGATTTCGTAAATAAATTTATTTCGTACGAAATTTCGCTAAGTCCCTATTATCTACAACAATTATAACTCCTTAAAAATAATATAAATTTTGTTTGATATGATTAATTGTTTTAAAATTTAAATGAAAAAAATACAAAACCGAAAAACCGCGATTACTCGCGGTTTTACAAAAATGAAACCGGAAAAACCGCGGGTTATCGAAAATCGCGATTTTCCCAAAACTCTAAATAAACAGAAGAACACGTGCAAAAAAAAATTAGGAGGATATAGGGGGTGCGGCATACCCATTACCCTAGCCATGACCTCCTTTCTGGCAACCCTTCCTAAGTTCCTATTGGTTGATTTTTAAAAATAGAAACCATAAACTGAAAAAAAAAGTTGAAACAATCTCAACTTTGTTTTCAGGTCGCTAATTTTCGTTTTTGGTCTTGATTTCTGTTGATGTTTTACGCATGTGCAACCCTAGCTTTTACACATAAAGTTGCCATTCCTAATTGCCTGGTGCTGCTATAATTGAAAATGTGGATTTCGAGCATTATTGGTGACAATTACAATTAGTACTCTGCTAGCAGCCAAATAGGCCTACGGCAGAGGGACATAAAAGTCCACATGCAGCAGTAAGCATTGTCAAGCACATATACATGCACATACATGTATATAAAAACAAAATGAATATACAAATGTCAATCCCACAAAACAAAATTATCTCCATTCACCACTGCCTCAGGAAGAGAGTTCCATTGTCTCATAACTCTAGGGAAAAAAGACCAATAATATGAATCTGTCCTAGCAAAAATCTCAATCATTTTCTTAGAGTGGTCAGCCCTGCCCATATATAGTGCTTTATGAATATCACTGGACTGCGGTTTAGGACAATCACCACGTGTAATTTTTCCAAACAATTTCAACCCTAACTCAGCCCTGCAATGTGACCGCTTTGGTAGTATTGTAATTTGTGTAATGTAAATTTGACTTTTAAACCGTCTTTTTCTTAAGTTCATGTAGATGTCCAACGACTGCCTATTTATTCACTATAGTATTCCACTTCTATGCACATTAAGCTTAACTGAGCCAAAAAAAATTGTTACCAATGTACCACTGGTAAACATTATTGAATCTATATTTTCATGATGGTTAAATATGACCCACTGATGCATCACGGATACAGTTCTATTGTTAGCACATACGAGCGTACAATAACATCAATAGAGCGAGAGAGAGAGAGAGAGCGAGAGAGAGAGGCATTACTTTTAATTTACTCAAACAGTAAAGAAAAACACATTTTCCACTGATCCTAGCATCAGTAATCCATTAGATAAAATGAACTTCAATTAACAATAAAATTTAAAAAATAAACTATTAAGAGCCTTATTTTTTTGTTTCAAACTCAACCATATAAGTAAAGCAATCTATAAAAAAAATTGCAAAACAACAAAAAAATCTTGTAATCCTCAATTTAATGGAACTGTACTTTACAGCAACCACTTCCAATCCTGACAAACCATGTACCAAATCAGCTCAATTGTGTCAAAGTAAAGCCAACCAAAAAAACTCAAAAAGAAACATTCATTAACAGGAATTACCCAAGAAGGGAGAGAAAAAAGGTCACACAACAATGTCTTAAATGAAACTAACTAGAACATGATTGTATGAATGTATGTGTGTGTTGGGGGGGGGGGGTCATATTTAATGGGTGAAGATATTTACACACACATTATATGATCTCATACAGTGTACATTCTTGCAAACAAACAATAATCTCTGTATGTTCATAAAATAATAAAAGTCATCTTTCTTATAGTGGCTAGTAGGCAAGCAAAGCAAATTGCCTTTCCTTCTTTTGATTACACGTAATAAAAGGTAGAATAGAAATCTACCATCAATCTTAGACCCAGGTTCCACATGCAGAAAACGCTAACGGAAAATGCAGCTCTGAAAATAAAATTCGATTAATTTAAATAATTCTATCCTATTTACTTAGCAAAAAGCTGAAATTGTTTTAATTAACTTTTTTCTATTCGGCTATGTGGAATTACATCTTATCTATCCCATAGCCTAGGAACCAGAGTCGGGCAAAATGTAGTCATACAAATGACTAATGATTATGACTACAATCGTGTAAAAACGACTAATGAACGTCCTTGGACATTGACTTACAGGAAACGATTCAGGTCGCTTTTTAAAGATTCTGTACAATATTTGTCATTTAGAAATGGCGACAAAGGGAAAACACACTAGTGGTGAAAACTATGAACTGAAAAATGAGCTCTAGCACTAATTCAGACTAGAAGAGTAACTAAGTCATTATTAATGGTTCTTTCATATTAATATAGGCTTTCAAAATAAACTTTGTATGGCATTTCCAAACTGACCAATTATTTATTACCATTGAAAATGTGTCACTTAAGTCCTTTTAATTGATTTCTTTCCTCTTCTAGTCCTAAATCACTTTCAGCTTCATTAAATTCGCTCATTTTTATTCAAAACAACTCAAATGTTTCATTTCAAATCACAGCTAAAATCCACATACAATAAAACTGTAAAATTGCAAATGAGTAGTACTGCCAGTGTGTTAAAAAAGGGGCTTGCAGCTATTGCAAAAGATGCTGAACGGTGCATGCTATTGCAAGCCTAACAGAAATACTCTTGCAGTGAATCTTGCCGCAAAAATAGCGAGTCAGCTCGCCACTTTACAAAGGAGTGCGTTGTTTTTGTACATTGACAAGTGAAGTTTTTTTTTTTTTGCAAAATAACCGATTTTCCACTTTGACAATAAACATGTAGAAAATAAAGAAAGATTAAAAAGCTTTAATACAAATCAATACTTAAAATATAGTTTTGAAGTATATATATAAATTTGCTGCTATGCAACGATCAAACAATAAATCCTCATTATCTTGAGAAAACATGAAAGAAGCCAAGAAATAACAAATATTTATTTCTATATGAAAATTTCCATTTTAGTGATTTTATATAAGTGTATAACAAAAGTCCTCCTCTATATCTCCCTTTATTTTTTAATAAAAAAAAATAACGTTTTCCACTAACTGAACAATTTCTTATTGTAAAAGGTTGAAATAATAAAGGTAGAATATTTTTCCAACTTTTTTTATTTTCAAAAAAAAAAACCATTAACAAAAGAAAAAAAAACTAAAAGTCTAAATCAATAGCCAAGTATTCCCCTATTGAAAAGAATACAAACACACAAAGATGAATGTCTTTATTTAGTTTAGTTTTTTTTTTTATTCTTCACTCTACTTCAAAAAAAAAATTCATTGTGAAAATGCAATCATTTCAAGCTTGGTCGATTAGCAATCAATCAAGTCAAAAAAACGTTTCTATTGAATATTTATTCAACAGAAATGTTCCAATAACGATGGGGCCTCTCTCTCTCTCCCTTTGATTCTTTCAAACTTTATTTTTTTTGTATGTTATTAGGTTTTTGATACTGAATTTAACATTGTGTGTACAAAAAACAGCCATTTTATACAACATGTTTATTAAGTATACTACTGCTGCATCCATTTAGAAACATATTTTTCGTCAACTAACAACAGCCCACTCAATCAATTGATGCTCATCTAAACTAAACTTCGAATTAACATTTGATAGAATTGGCAATAAATGAAATAAAAAAGTGACTCAAACAGTAATAAAAATTACATAAAAACCTTTTTTCATTCTTCTTATGATATGTCAGATGTTGCAACCGACGCAGTTTTATTCTGTCATACATGATCCAATTTGTTGGTTTCAATATTGTTGATTCCAGTAAAGTGGACTGTGTATGTTCCACCTTAAAGGTGCAAATACACGAGCGATAATCTTGAAACATTTATTGCTAGAGTAACGTGCTGAAGTGTTTCCACTGACATGCAATTTTCTTTGCAAGTGTTTTCAGCAATATTTCCAGACATCGAATGTCTGGCCAACTTGCGCAAAATACAGTATGTCAGATTAGTTTAGACATGAAGTAGTTGCTGGACATTTTTATCTACTTTTGTAGACATCAAATTTCAAAATTCATATTGTGCCACCACGTGTGTTGCAATGCTTTTGTTAAAAAAAAAAAGAGAAAACAAAATGTAAAATGTGAGTTAAGTATTTTTTAGGGATTGGAAAGGACGAAGACGCAAACTGGAAACTTGTTCAACATACTCCTCCTACAAGAAACTTTTTTTTAGTTTCTAGTTGTTTTTGTCTGTTTTTTTTCTTTTCATTTTTCTGCTTCAAGATTAATTGTTATTATTATTATTTATTATTTGGTTATTTACAAATTTATTATTTTTATTATTAATAATAAATTTATAAATTTTAATTATTTATTACAATTACAAAAAGTACTCTGCTAGCACCCGAATAAGCCTATGGCAGAGGGACATAAAAGTCCACGCGCAGCATTAAGCATTGTCAAGCACATATACATGCACATATATAAAAAAACAAAATTATATTGAACAAAAACAACTAGAAACTATGAGAGTATGTCGACATAAATTTCACCCAGTCTGGAAATCAGTTTTTATGTCCAGAGAGGGGATGAGAAAGTGTTTACATGGAAGTGATTCACATATTGCTGAGAGATAATCTAGCAAGTTATGTCAACTGGCTAAGTTGATCTCAGAAGTGTTTACATTGGTTTTGACGTCAGTTTGTGCAAAATATGTCAAAAGTTTACTGCTCGTGAATTTGCACCTAAGAAAACTTAATATGGGGTTTGCAGTTATTCAGTTTGGTACTTGTTCAATATGGCGCATGTCCAGTTTGGCGTTTGTTCAATTTGAAAACTTATTACATTTGTTGCTTATTCAAACTGACACTTGTTCCATTTGGCGTTTAATCATTGTCACTGATTGATGAATGATTTATATAATATGTTATTAAGGTTGATGTTATAAAACCAACATTATCAACTTCCAACTGCAAAAAAAAAGGCATTTTAATCTGTCTTAACAATATCAAAATCAACACGCAATTACCTTTTATCCATTAACCATTTCCTTTTTATGTTCTAGTCTTCTATCTAGTTTAATTTACTTAAAACTTTACACCCCATTGGTTTAAATTTACATAACTCACAATGAGTTAATGACACTATTTAGCACCTATATTCTTCTAAAGAGAGGATTGAGTTAACATATAATCATCGTCAATGAAAAGTAGAAACAAAAGCACAAACACATGTTTGCCTTATTATTTGAAAGAAAGAAAAAAAGAAGAATTAATTAGAAAAGGTCGCGCAAATAAGTTCTATCAACTCTCTTTAAATACTGCTTACTTGCGCACGCATCAAAGTAATTCTGATTGTCAAGCCATATATGTAAAGAATTAAGTCTTGATACGAGCTCCTCGTAAATGCTTCAAGGTAGTTTGTAAAACAAACACCACCACAACAACAACACAATTAGAAAACAGTAGAATTACAATTTGCAGGAGGTCTCCTTAATTAGCTGAAACTTTGTTCAAAACCCAAAACCATTTTGTATTAAAGCGACTAATTATAATAAAGAAACAAATGTTATTTGGAAAACAAAGTTAGACCTAAATGAAACTTTTAGGTCAACTTTGTAAAAAAACAAAACAAGAAAATAAATCCGTTGTAAAAGATAACAACATTTCTGAAGCATTTTTGTTTTCTTTGGTAAGTTTATGTTGTTTACCTAACTTTTATAAATAATAAAAAGGACAAACCTCCACCTGAATGATTTATTTTGAAATTTATATGAAACATCCAGATAAGAAACACTTTTTTGCCAACGCATTTAAAAAATTAACGACTACCAACCACATTTCAACATTATATATCATTTGAAAGTTTAAAAACAAAAAAAGTCCAGTTCAAGAGACAGGTTGCTACATTTTCAAAAAGTGTTTCAGACCAAAAAAAGAAATATCGTAAGGCTAGTTCAGATCATGAAGTAATGATGCAGCAAGAATGGAAGGCTTTGCTAATTCAATGCAATTATTTTTAAATATAATATCTCAGGTCTGTGTATCTATCTATATATCTGTCTCTGAAGTAACGCTGTACAACCATTGAAGCATGTCGGAATTTATATACATTTGAATAAATGAACGGCTTTTTTTCTCAAGGTCAACTATATGTTGCACCCTTCCCATTCAAGAACCCCATGATATTAAATTGGAGAGGGGAAAAGGTTGGAAAGTGTAGAGGGGGAGAGAGAGAAACGTGGAGGGAGGAAAAAAGGGGGAGGGGGTGACTGAAATTGAAATGAAAGGAGTAAAAAAGGAACAAACGACGCGCATGCGCACAATTGCCTGTGAATTTTGCTTCCGTCATTTATAACGGGTTATCCCACTAGTTTTATGTATATTAAGCTTTGTCTGTCTGTGTATAACGCTGTACAAACAAGGACAAAAACGTTTAAGCACGTGGGAATTTATTTAAATTTAAATGAAAAAGTTTTTTTCTCATAGTCAACTTTATGTTGCGCTCTCCCGATCCAAGAACCCAAACAATATTAAGGTGCTTATAAAAAATGCAAGCGGCCAAGGCAATTTACTTCATGACAACCGGACATTCAGACAAAATTAAACTAGATGCTCCCGTCATTTATGACGGGTTTCCCCACTACTTTACATTAAAAAACAACAGGTTTGCATTTTGTCTTTAAAACAGACATTTTTTATTACAAGCACTCACATCTATCGCCCTCTCTCTGTCTCTCTCTGACGTGGAACCCTCTGACGCTGTGTCAGTGGTAACCGTTATGTAGTTAGATGTCGGTTGCAACTTGTAATACCACTAACGCTCTGACGTTGTGTCCGTGGTTACTATTATGACCTTTCACTGCTAGATGGTGGTATATATCTCTTATATAATATTTAAACATATATTTATTTAAAACCTTAACGTCCTAGGACGGGCAACACGAACGTTAAGAGTGTTATGAGCGCAAGGGGGGAGGGGTGCGGCCTCTAAAATTAGGCTTGCCGAAGGTCTTAAAATGGTCCTGATTACAGCAGTAACACTATGGGTACATTTGAAAATGCACCTTCAGTGCTGTTAGCAGGAGTTAATTTCCAATGAGTCAATGACATACTACAGTACCTTCAATTAAATGTAAGAATAATCACCTTTACCTGCGATCTTGAACGAAACGCTTGTTGAATTGGAACCCATCCTTTTTCAAACGACGTCTGCAGCTTCAACTCATCAATTCAGCTGCAAAAAGCGAATGCGACTGCACGTTTGTAGCAAGTTACGTGTATTATACGCGAACACAAGAAACGTTTTTATTTCCAACTGCCTCCTACCAACTGAACGCCTTACAACAAACTTAAATAAGACGTACTATGCCGAGTAATTGCCAAATACACCCATGTGACACAAGCAAACACTATATTAGGCCTTACTACATGTGTGTCCTTATTATAAAACCACCTTACCCTTTTGAGTTTTTAGCAACAAACATGCAGTATTTTGATGAAGCCATTCGTGAAAAAATATTCCATTCGATTTATTTTTTTTTTTGTGTGTCTTGGCTTTGAAGAAGCTCAAACAGATCACACACAGCACAAGTCAAAGCCATTTGAATGCGAATGAAGGTTAATGTAATTCAACTAATAAGATTTTTTTTTGGTAAAGAGTTCTACGAACCCTTTAACAAAAATATTTGTCTTTTTTTATTGATAAATACAAATCTTTCCTAGAAATAAACAAACACTAGCAAACTATATAAATTATAATGTCAATGTGTTTTGCTAAAATTAATCATGAATTACGATTACGAACGACTTGAGATTGTCCAGTGTTGTCAACACTGAAGACTAAATAATAAATCCAACAAATCTACAAAAATGGTGTGAGGAGGCTACGTTTATAACTGCCTGAGGGGGGGAGCGTGTTAGTTGCCCAACGTTAAGTAGAAGTCGTTTGAAAAGTACGTTCGAAGCGAACTAATATTAGCTTAGTCACGACTGCAGTAGAACGAAGTTAACTGCTAAAATGGCGCGTAGTAGAAAGCATCAGAAAAACACCTTGAAAGGAAGCAAAAATTCAAAACATGCATGGCATACAAAAACGGCAGTGCACTCCGCTGTCTATTGCTAAGGCCAGAACTTAGTGGCTTATGTCTGACGACTTATGCTAGATGCCCATGGGCACCAGCAGCTACTGGCACGGGGGGGGGGGCAGTTACCACTCTTTAAAAAGCCAATTTCCTTATCTTCTTTTACGTGATATTATAAAATGCTGTTATTTTTATGGCTCGCTTTATTTTTTAAATTTTTTTCGGTTATTGCGCTTCTGAAATTAAAAAGACTTATGGATTCCAAAACTTTTAAAAAAAGTTACATCACTCAATTCCACTTAATTTCAGTGTACATTTTCAAGCTGGATAAGTCAGTGAAGAAGAAAACATGAAAATACCCTTAAGGGATTGAGCTAGCCTCCTTCTAGTTTCAAATTTCTCTTCCCTTTGCACCTGAAAGAACAAATAATCACGGTTCGAGAGGCGTCTACACTTTAACACCACCTTAACTATTCTAGTTAACTAAAAAATAATAAAAAATGTCATAAAAATACGAAATTATTAAGTAATCAATAAAAAGTGCAAAAAAAAAACTCGTTTTGGCTGATACCAAAATATTTTTAGCAAGTTAAAGAAATAATCAATTTTTTGTGTCAGATTGCATACTTAATGAGAAAGTTTTCAAAAAAACAAACTACATTAAAATAAAAAAAACCCTAAAGCCCGCTCCACACGACGTGTGCACTTGTCTACTACTTCCACATTGAAGCCTTTTTCACAGGGGTTCCCCATCATGAAATTTAAAAAAAAACTCATCTACTTAGGACCTATAATAAGCACTCTCGAATATTTTTCTACATTTAGAACATCCTGTTAAAACGGTTCAAGGTGGAAATGTGTAACAATTGCACGCACCGTCTAGAACCGGTCCAATACACCTGAGAATTATGATAATAATAATATAAAAATGTGAATAAAGATAAAAAAAAATTTCATAACTTACCTACTACCTAGAGACCATATAGAAGAAGTGGAGGTAAATTGTAAAAGAGAATGAAAAAAAAGGGTTGCAGTGTGGATGATGCAGACGAGGCTTCTTCTCCTTCTCCTCCTCCTACTTTTAGGTGGCAATCAAAATGTTCATCAAACTTATAGCACGAAAAATAACGATCACCATGGAACCTACCAAACACACACACACAAAAACAGAGAAAAAGAAATAGAAAATGAACGCACACACATAACTTAAGATTATCTTTAAGAAAAAGAAGAAGAAAAAAAAAAGAAGATAAGCTACAAGTGCAGTGAAACCAATTTCTGTATTATATAGAATGAGAATTTTTTGTTAGACAACCAATCAAGTTTTGTATGAAAAACTCTTGGAAAAAAAAAGAGAAAAAGTTGAGCTTTGCACACACACACAAATATAAAAAAGGTGCACAATTTTACACACGGAGAAACCTTTTGCTTCGTGTTTTCCGTATTTCTCTTTATGTCTCCAATGCTTTTCAAATGTAACATAAATAGGTGCTTTGTAACAAACCTAACAACACCACCAAAAAAAAAACCGTTTACTCTGAAAATAGAACATGAAATATGTCTTATTTGCGCAAATGCATATCAGTAAAAAAAACCACCTGAGTCACAAAAAGAGACTGATGGCAGCTTCATTCGAGAAAGGCGAAATAAGAATATTAACAGCTCTTCGAGCCTTGCTCTTAAAAACGCCTAGATTTATTACATTGATGGCAGCATTGTAGTACTGGCATTGTCAGTTTTTAACAACAGTAGCACAGCAGCAGAAGCATTTACAAATTCACTGCCTCCTATATTATCCTATATGATGGTGAGCTGTACAGCTGTACAGAATACATGAAGCCATTTATGCATTACCCATGATGGATCTTACAGGGATCTCACAAAGTATCAATTTTCATTTACCCTAAGGTTTTCCAGGGTTGAAAATGCATAAAAATTTAGTGGAATTGCATTGTACACTATCGTGTTGAAGCTTTGAACTGCATGATTGCATTAGTACTTTGCGAATGCTGCAAGCAAAAAAAAATTATTTATATCTGTTTTGCAGTTTCTCTTGTGAGGAGTGAATTTTTAAAAAAATGTCTTCTGAAGTTCTGACACTGTATTTTATAAACTAGTGGGGTAACCCGTCATAAATGACGGGAACAAAATTCTAGTTTAATTTGGGTTCTTGGATCGGGAGAGCGCAAGTTGAGTCTGCGCAACATGAAGTTGACCATAACAAAAAAACCGGTTCATTTAAATTTAAATAAATTCCGACATGATTAAACGTTTTTGTCTTTGTTTGTACAGCGTTATACACAGACAGACATATAATTACGGTATAGTAAACGAAGCAAATTGCTGCTGCTCTTAATTATTATTTTATACCAGCCTCATCCTTAGAAGAAGCTTGTGACGTCATAGGGATTGGCCAAAAATTTAGAATTGTGTCATTTAGTCTGATAAAAAAGAGATTACAGTGCGTTCTAAAATGCAACCTGAGAAACTTGTTAAGGAGGTGCCCGTGTTTGAAAAATTCAACAAATTCGTGTAAAAATGATTGCGTAGAGCCTCATATCTTAACCATAGATAAACCACAGATAATTTTGGTCTCTTCAACTATTACATTCGTTTTTAAATTTTCAAAAGTTTTGGGACAATTCATTTTAATATTTCCAATAGATTTCAACCTATAGTCAGTCGCTAACATTTTGAACCTAGAAATTGGGGTATCTGGAGTTAATACATCTCTCTAGGCGCAACATTAGCTTAAGCTGCATCAAGGCTAATAAAAAAAGGTGAATGACTCATAAATGGCAGCATGTTTGCTGCAAGCGCTATACCATATACTGCCACATTGCGTGTACCACTGCTACAAACAAATGAATGTTCTCGACATCCAAGTCTAGAAAAATGAGTTCTCATTCAGAAAGTTTGTAGTGACCCTAATAATTGTGAGGTTACATTGATCTAAAGCCAAATTGATGAAGCGCCAAACAGAACGAAATAGAAGGAAAAAAAATAATCAAAAAGTTTTTTTGTAAAAACTTCTCTAAAACCCTGTGTTTTTGATTGATCACATTACTCGAATTTTTCGCCAACAAAAAAAAAATCCGATCGAACATTCCATAAGTGCTGACGTGCACACCGTATAATACAATTTAACTTTTATTTTTTCGCTAAGAGTTCGAAAAAAAAACTAGA
This sequence comes from Brachycybe producta, assembly GCA_036925085.1. Taxonomy (NCBI): domain Eukaryota; kingdom Metazoa; phylum Arthropoda; class Diplopoda; order Playtdesmida; family Andrognathidae; genus Brachycybe; species Brachycybe producta. The sequence continues at coordinate 1,187,103 of JAUPFP010000049.1, read as the reverse complement.
CTTTCCATTTTGTGTATATCTAGCATTTACAATAGATAATGAATGTCACTTAAATTCACTAAGTAAACTAGGTTAAGTAAAAAATGGGAATAGAATAAATTTACATTAGTAAACTTGAGAAATTCGAGTAGGTGACTTGGAACAATATTTACAAAATGCAAAGCAACATAATAAATCTGTCCAATTAGAGAAATAAAAATTTAAGAAAAAACAACGTGAGCAGAAATTGTAATTTAAAATTTCGTTCGCAATAAAATAAGTTTAAACACAAATGTCATTTAAATTTGGTGTTTTTAACTTTTAAAAGAAAAATGTATTAAGGCAGCTGAATAGATATTTATTTTGTTTTTGTTCCCCCGAATGGCGCCACTGCAGTGGCTAACACTATGCTCCATAGACGTTTTTTTATAAAAAAAATTGGACATAAAAATGTCAAGCAACGAAGCAAGTGAAACAATATTACAAAAAAATTCAAATTGCTTTCTAAACTAGAATGGTAAAAAATTATACTAAAAGTTTTTTCGTGGCAATATATATTAAAAAATAAACATTTTATAGCTGTTAGAAAATGACTCGTTTTTTGGTTTTAATGAAAAACTATTTTCGCCTCTTTCAAACTGTCATAAAAAGTTTATTTTTAAAGATCTCATCATGAACTAACTTTTAGCATTATCACCAACTATTCTAGTTTCTAAAACATTTTGAACATATAAGCACTGCAGTGGCGCCATTCGAGGGGAAAAAATCAAAATAAATATCTATTCAACCACCTTAAATGTATAAAAAGTTTTATTTGAGCACATAGGCATAAATAAGAGGCGGCGAGTGAGGCACCTGCCTCGGGTGCAAAGCATAGGGGCGCAGAAATAAGGATAAAAGTATAACTACAATGATAATACTAGAAGGACACCAGTTTTATTCTTGCCTCGGGTACAAAATTACCTAGTAACGACTCTGCGTCAGCCACAAGTAATACCAAAATAAAATAATACGAAAGTCAAAAGTCTCAGTGATAATAAGTCCGTTTTCTTTAACTAAGTATAAAGCATGGAAACATGAATCACCAAATTCAACAGTAGGACAAAAAAAGTCACTTGTTGGCATACTTGCCAAATACACCACTCGTGAATGGCTGGTTTTAAATTGGTAGTTTTGTAATTTCTCAAGTGATTATCCAGAATGAGTGATTGTCCATGGTGATAAGAGTTTTTTATGCAAGCTGTGGTTCGTCTGTATTCAGTGAATCATCCTTTAGGAAATCTACTAAACTACTAATCGGTTAGTAAACCTGTGAAACAACTGACGTTTTATCAATGTTTCACAATAACAAAATCTACATAAATTTGCATATGGCATAAAATGTGATTGTTTATACAGATCTACTAATCAATTGGTGAATTTGCAAAGTACTTAGTGAATATACAAAATGACAGAATGTCTACTTTGGCAGTAACATTTGAGCATCCATAGTTAGCCATATGGAATCTTTTTTTGTATTTGTTATTGTACGAGCGTACCTACTGTATAGAACGAAAGTTTGCATATTTACGTAATGATTCTTGAAATTACATTTTTTTTTAAATCAGCCAAGAGCTATTTCAATATTTTGAGAACCAATTTAAAGTTAGCAATGGAATCTAACAGTGTTACAACAGTCAGTTTTCAACTGAAGATGGTAACACTTTGGCAAACTTTTTTTTAAATTGGATTTAAAAAAGCGTTCCGAAAGAGATTGCTGGACACAAACCATAAAAAAAAAATCAAAACCTATCATACCGAAGTAATCAATAAAAAAGTATAAAAATAAAAAGAGATGAAAAAAATTCAAAAGGTTTTTTTTTGGTTCTTAAAATGTAAAATACTGAAAGAAAAAAAAATGGTGTGCATTGATTTCAATTCAAATCTTGCTGACTCTGTCACAATAAAAAAGATGTGAGAGAATGAATAATCAAATTGAAAGCATAAAGTTTGAAACATCGCACTTTTGGGAATTTCTCATGAACGTTGGTCGACTCCAATGCAATGTAATCAATGACACTGACTGAAGCCATATGTGACATTTTCAGTTTGCACATCTAAAAAAAGTCTACTTATTCGAAGTTGAAAACAATATATATCTGAAAATTCAAATATAAATTGGGGGGGGGGGGAGGAGAATACTCCTTATAGTAATTCTAACTTGCGTTACATTGTGTACAGGATGGCTTCAATAAATTATTACCGTGTCATAATGTTGTAAAATGTAAAGTATGTAATAATGTATAAAAGTACTGCAATTATATGAAACATTACTTGTAACAGTTATCAGTAGGGCTGAGATATTAGACAACTTTTCGAAACAGTAAAAGTATCAGAATGCAGAAGAATTAAAGTACATTAGGGTAATTGCATATAATTAAGTTGCTTGCACTAAAAATTCAAATCCCGATTTTACTGGAAAAAATAAAAGTTGATTCCCGAACTCCCGAAAATGATGTTTTTATCCGAATTTTACACTTTTTGTTATATTTTTTTTAAGTTTGTTAACTTCGTTTTACAATTTAATAACTTTTTCTTAAAATTGTCAAATTTTCCACTGCATCAGCATATATTATGTATTCAAATTTACACTCTCAGAGTAAATAAAATATAAGGAAAGGGTAAAAAACAATTTATAAAATAAACAAAAGTGTCTTTACATGAGGCTAATCATCAAGTTTGCTTCAAGACAAAATTGAAAAACTAATTGTTGAATTTAATTATACCTAATCGTTTAAGAAATAAGTTGGAAAATCCTCAAAACAATCATTTTTTCTTTCCGAATTTTTTTTCCCGATTTTTAGAAATTTTAATTCCCAAAATTTTTTGTGTTCCATAAATTTCCCAGCCCTGGTTGTTAGCTATCACATGATACAAAGCAAATGTAACAACTTCTAAAACAGGTGATGATACCGACGTTGTGGCCACTCTGTACATTCAAATAATTCATTAGAAAAAAAAAATGAAAATATGGTCACAAAAAAGATATAAAAAAGCCCATTTAACTATCAAATGAAAATTTATTAGAATAACGTGAACAGCCACAGGTCCATAATAAAAAAATACCATAAGGTCCATAATAAAAAAAATACCATAAGGTGCACATATACAGTATCTGTTGAATAAGAAATTGCATGAAGCAAAATAAGTGTCATAAACTATGAGTTCACTGTAAAAACCTGTATGCCAACCACTACTTTAGTAACCAGTTTATCTATCGGTGTGACGTCACGTTCTGATGAAAAACAGCATGTGACGTTTGTTATCAATACTTTACATGCGGTTGGCTGTAATTTTAGTGAAAAAAACTTCATTTTTATGCTAACTTTTTAAGTTATTTCAGTGGTCAGAGAACCACTAGAAAGAACTCTGGTTATTCAAGCGTTTTGAAAACAACTTTAAGAAAAATTTGAAAGTCTTTTAGAAACTAGAAGAGTAATAGAATGACGTAAAAGTATTTTTGTGTTAATCACTTTACAAATGAGCTACTTTAGAAGTTTTTCATTGTTGAGATTGTAAAACTCTGCCACAAAAAGTTTCTTTTTAAATATATTAACGTTGTGATTCGGTGATTCATTAATCTCCTACTTTCTAAAATATTGAAACTTACAATTTCTTTTTAATGTTGCTTCAGAAATGCAAGAATAATTAGAGTATAACTCCATTATTTCTTCCTCATTTGCATATTATGCGATAGCTTCTAAAACACACACCTTAAAACTTTCATATGAACATACATGTCTTTAAAAAGAAACAAAAACGAGTATTGTTGTAGTCATTTTAAGAAACATCCTGTAACGATTTCTAAACTTCATTACTTTTTTGGTTCTTAATCTCTCTTCATCATTTATTTCATTCAGAAAATATAAGATAAAATATGGTCATTACTAAAAACAGTAAAACTATATTAGAAAAAAAAAATATGATGGACTTAAAGACATGAAATTTATATTAAAGAAAACTTGAAAAGACTCAATGCCACTTAGCATAATTGGATTTTCTAATAATGTTGGTATATGATAGAAAAATGTAATTCAAGGTAATGCACGTAGATAGATGATTTAACAATGAAATTGGGGGTTTCATAACATTATATTACAAAAAGAAAATTCAATCTCTAAAAGAACTAGTTAAACTTGTTCTTAAATCCAGTTCAGGTTTTTTTTTTGTTTTTATGTGTGAACCTCAGAAGAAGAAAAAAGAAATCAATAATTACCTTGTATAACTTAAAAAAAAGCAATAATTGAATAGATAAAACATTAGTCTAGACTTTGAGCCATTTTTAACATTTCACCTAATATAAATAGGATGACATTTTCTGCAACCATAGATACATAATAAAACCATAAATATAAAAAAGGTAGTGCACGAATATAAGCACATATTGTATACTGCACTTCCTCCTTCATTTAGGAATATTGGGGCTCACAGATGTCAACTAATACTAAAATTGCAGCACTTAGAAAACAACATCATGAATTTATGGGTCAATTACGATGCATTACAGATATGCTGCATCTTAACCCAGAGTCAACAATAACCTTAGTTTAAAAAAGCGTAATTCACACTATATGAAGTAATGGAGAAGTAGTGCAAGGTCGCTCACGGCTACGCAAGGTGCAGATTGCAGTAAACAAAGCAGCTGTGGTAGCAGCAAAAGATGCAAAAGTTCAGAACTTTCCTCCAAGTACAGTATTGAGTAAAGCCTTGCATAAGTACATGTGTAGACATAGCTATCTAAATTCCAAAGCCTATTAAAATACAAAGCATTAGAATTGATGTATGTTTCTGGCCAACCCTTCAAAATAATTTCAACCATGGAATTCCTTTCCCGTAAAAGTTTAGAGCATTTTAAAGCTTTTCAACTTTTGGCCGTTTTTTGAAAAACGCCAAGTCTGTAGACTTGGTTTTTGACCCCTTTTCATCGAATTATAAAAATTCTTGAATCCTTGTGCTTTTCCAAGCTTTTTGGGACTTCTGGGGCCAGTTGAGGATTCCTGAGGCAAATATTTTTAGAGCTTTTAGAGCATTTTCAAGTCCTTACTAGATATTGCCCAATCGGCAATATTTAAAGCAAGATTCCCTAACAGGTTTCTTGACAATCTTGCAGACTGTCTTACAGAAAACGCTGATCTTTGTTTTGTGTAAGAAACTGCGCAGGATTCACAGCAATATTCTGAGAATCTTGCGAGAAAAATAGCCAGTGTGATCACCGCTCAAAGCCTAGTTCTATCACTATAAATCAAGAAAGGTGCACTCAAGCATAACTTTTTTTTATAACTAATGATCAATTTTATTGCTTCCATTCCAACTCTACTGCACCATATACTTTAATCTTTATATAATTTAAAGGAAACTAAAATATACTTATGAAGTTATGAGAATGTTCTGTTTTTTAAACAGGGGCGACTATAAACAAAGGCACAAATTCAAGTAGTAAATTTAGCATTTGAACTTAAAGCTTGAACCCTGTGAGTCGATTCTGAAGATAAGAAAAAAATATATATATTGAGAAGTACTCAATACTTTGAAACCTTGTCCAGATGTTTCAAGTTTAAGTTCAAATGCCAAATTCCTTTCTTGAATTCTAACCCAGTAGAACAGCTGGAAAAGGTATCAGCGATTCCCATATACCTCATCAAATATTTTCAAAAGAGCAACAAAAAAAACGGATAGTGGGCTGATAAAAAGCCTTTTTTTCACAAAATTACCTCCAACAACTAATTGACAACTAACTACAATCTATTCACCACAAACACTGCTTAGAAATAAATTTGCATAAAGAACAAAACTAGACTCATGATAATGTTTACAGATAAATATGTACACACACACGCATATACACAAAATTTCATAAATAATTAATTACATCGGCATGCAACTTGTAGAAGTTATATGAATTCAATTCATCTCATATTAACTTCATAAATTATGTTTCGAATCATATTTTATCATCATTCGTTATCAGAACAGTAGATTTTAATTAAAGTTAACAAAGAATACGTATTAAATTATACAAAAGGATTAGATTAAAAAATATATAATGTATACTGTATGTCCCAGAATCAATACCAATAGGCCTACGAATAAAGTCAATTTATACATGTATAACATGTATTTGGGTGGCAGTCTGTTGTTTAAAACCAAATAGTATTAGAACAATGAAAAGCTACAAGTTTGAAACTTAATACTGTTGTTTACATGTAACACAACAAAATGTAATTATACATAAAAAAAAATTGGTAGAGGATTGAAAAAAAGTTATTAAATTTAAAAACAAGATTTCAGAAAATAATTTCCTTCAGGAAAAAAAAAATTACAATTTAAACTTTCGAAGTTTTTAAATTTCAAAAATTATTAAAAAAATTTGTTGCTAAAAAAACTGCACCACTTTATACTCTGGTAATAAATTGGAGGATTGGTTCTGATACAAACTGTACATAACTAAGTGCTAAACCAACGTGATTTTTGTTTAAAAAATGTAATAATTAGTCTGTAAGCAGCAAAGAGGGCCTGTAGACACAGAGAGACTGTTTAGACTGTCAGCAGCATATGTTGCTTGTTGGCATTTACAACGTTTTGAAAATGCACGCTTTATTTATCTTCGCATCTTTTTTTTCCCAGATGGAAAAAAACTTAAAATAACAACAGTAAAATCCTACTTCAAGAGTAAACCAATTACAAAACACAAACCACAAATACAATTTTATAAACAGAAGAAGAAAAAAAAAAAAGAACAACTACAAACCCACTAACCTCTACCCTGAAAAAATAAATGGCCTTCGTCACTTTGCAACATGCTATTATCATCAATGTTATTTTCATCGTCAAGTGTTAGAAACACGATTTATATTCAAAACACATACAAAAACGTGTTTCAATGGTTTAAATTACAACTCAAAATTGTCAGACAAGTAAGTGTCAATTCTATTGAAACACTAACCCATGTTTACAAGTACATATGGTATCAGTGTGGCAAAGAAAACACGTACTACACCAACAACAAAATCGCATTACACGCAAAAACAAGAAAATCACACAGTAAAACACGTTTAACACGAAAAATCGAAATTTCCATATATTGTATTTTAATTCGTTTAAGACGAATATATCGGTTAACAAAAAGGAATTTTTTTGGACCCATCATTAAAAAAGATTTTTGTAAAATCCTTTTTTTAGCACGAAAAAATGTATGACCTCGTTATCCAATTTCGTTTTGAGATAGTATGGTTTGTAAAATCCTTTTCGTACACGAAAAAACACTTAAGGTGGCTATATAAATGTTTCATTCTATAGGTCCCCTTCAGATGGCGCCACATTACATTTCCTAGTACATACTTATTAATAGGAAACATTCCCTATTAAGAAAGTGTAGGGTGAAAAGGTTATTTTTAAAAATCCTTTAATATACTAAATGAATTTTAAAAAAACATTAACATGTTCCCAAATAACCTACCTTTCAACCAAAAAAAGATATTATTTCTTAAAACCTATATAGTTTTCGTCTGGCTTGAAAGGTTTTAAAGTAATTTCTGAACCCATGTTAATATCCATAGGCCGAATATTACACGAATTAATTCATTGAAATGCAATCTATTTAAAAATAAAAAGTAGATGAAGCCAAAATGTAAGTTTTATATATTAAAAAAATATTCGCATTAGGTGTATTTGTTAATATCTTTGTATTATTGTACCATAAATATACTCTAATATATTATATACGTTTGTAGAATTATTTCTTTTAACGTGAAAATCACACACGCATCTATAAGAAAACCAAACAGATACCAACAAGAAAATCACACATAATCACAACAAAATCGCGCATACTAACAAGAAAATCGCCCTTACCAACAAAAAACCCACACAAACAATAAAACCACACACAAGAAAATCAAATATATAAAACAAATCAAGACGATGTGATTTTTGTTGTTGTTGTTGTTTGAGATTGTGTATCTCACAAAAAAAATCACACAAACACACACCAATATCATTACATAAGAGTGAAAAAGTTCGTAAATATTAAACTACACATAAACATAGGACAAGGTTAAGATATAAAAAAAGAGCTTTGCAAGTTGATCATAAGCAAATTTGTATTCAAAAAACAGAACTAGGAAGATATTCTTCGAATAGAATAACCAAAATTTGCAATATAAGCAAGCAAACAAACAACATTTCAATCATTTTTCGTGTTGGCTAGATTTGATGATGATATTACAAAAACAACAACAACAACAACAACAACAACAACAAACAAACAAAAAACAACAAAATAGAAAATGTATTTTCCCTGCACCGAAGAGATAGAAAGATATAAAATAAATGTGATCGCTTCCTACAACTGCATAATATAATTATAATAATATATATAGGAACAACACATAGGGCCAACTATCGTCAATCTTACAGAAACCGGAAATTATTTTTCTCTACTTAAAAGAATAATATTAAAAAAATATTAGCTGTTTCATAAAATAATTGCATAGCTCATCATACAGAAAAAAAAATATGAAAGGAAAAAATATGAATCAACTGATTTAAAATAGGTAATGTTATAATTTTCTATTCACAATGAAGAAAGACACACAGACTTTCAGAAATAAGACTTTTTCATTTTACAAACACACTGTATTCAGTGATAATTTGATGAAGCTCCCCCTCCCCTGATAAATAAACCTCTAAAAACTAGCGACACAAAATTAACTTTGTGATATGATCATATTATGAGAAAGCATTTTTTTTCTTTCTGTTTGCCCTTATTTATTAAAAAAAAACATGTAGCGCTACAACATGCCCTCACTAATATATTAGATCGGCCAATTCATTTTGGGCGGAAGAAAATTCTTCATACAATATATAATAAGCCTTGTATATAATGTATATATTTAAATTGTGGGGCGAGACATTATTAATAAGAATAAAGCACTAAAAACATCACCAGCTTTAGCAACGGAAACTTCACTCATCACTCATCACAGAAAATAGAGAAAGATTTAAGCCTATATTGACTGACACAGACATAAACAACACAAAGTGGAGAGGTGGGGCAATAAGAGACATATTTTCATTTACGATTTTTTTTTTTAAAATGAAAATATTTAAACAACTGATTTATTTGCAACATGTATGCATGTCAAGCACATCTATTTAAGTGCATATTGTATACATAAAAATACTGAAACAAAATTAACGATTCGGAGCCAATGCTTGTCCTCCTCATTTGCTCCGCAACCACGGGGTATAAAAGAGAGACTATAGTGTGGGTCAAAATAGACAAAAGTAATTTTGTAAAATCATCTAGTTTATAAATTCATGTAAAGAAGTCAAATTTCAAAAATTAACTTTATTTTGAAACGTTCATTAAGTGTAATTCATCTAAATAAATAGTTTTTGCGTAACTTTTTAAGGCATTATAGAAAAAAAGAAGCTTCAAGTTGTTCGTTAGAAGAAAGCTTTTGTAAAAATCAACAGCAGTAAGGTCAAACACCATTAATTCCATTTTCACAAAATGTGCCACTAATTCATTTTCATGGTTCTTTTTAAAAATAATCCCAAATTTTTTTATGTTGACAGGGGTTATGAAGTTCATTTTATTTCAAAATTTGTTCAATATACAAATATTCCATATATCAAATTGCTTAGCGATTTTTCTGACGAAAATTCTATACTGAGCACTACATTTGCTGCTTTTTTTTTTCTAATAGCGATCTTTGCGTAGGCCTTCTACACAGGGTTTCTGTACTTTTAAGTTCTTACTATATAAAAACTCATATTTAGTAGTTTATTTTTGTAATATTTGTTTATAAATTAATGTAGAATGCAAAAACACACGTGTCCCTTTTTGCTCCCTCATTGAATCATTTTAGAAAATTTCATGTAACACAGTAATTCCACTGAGAGTACAATACAAAACACACTTATTTCTCGTGTAGCACAGAATGTAGTGTTGCACGAAGTAGGGCCTAATTTTACTACACTTTTATAATCCGTTAAATAAAGTTTTCCGAGGAATAAATTTTCCTATATTGTAATAATTTTTTGAAATGACTACATAGAAAGCTAAAACCTGAGTCAGCATTAACATTGAAACGTAAACCACACTTGGTGTCCTTTTTTTTTGCCCCTTGTCCCGAATTTCTTACTTTGTCGGAAAAAAACAGACATTATAAAAAAAGTATATTTTAGAGGGTAAAAGTGCGATAAATATTTTCAGGGCCGGTCCTTCTGCTCCTGTCTGCCCCTACACATACACATACCCATAAACAGAAAGCACATACATTAAATATAAAAGAAATATTCACACAAACAGAATTTCACAAACACACACACAAAGGAAAAAATAGACGCATATAACTTGTTCGTTATAATCATCCAAATACAGTCTACAGGTTTCCCTATCTAAAATAGGTATATTTTTCCACTGACCACCATCGCCGCCGCCATCGCCATAATTTTATACACAATTATAACAATGAAGTCTTCTTCCCCCTCCTCTCCATTAACCAAATATAATAACAGTACATAATAAATACTATAAGGAAACACCTGCACCCAATTTCATCAACTCAGAAGTCCATTATACTGTAACAGCATACGCCTCTATACTTCCAAACTTAGGCCATACATAGAAACCATACATTTTAATCGCTTTTAATGGAAGTTCAGAACTAGTGCAATACTTTGTACTAACTAATCCATCAGAAGAAAAAATGCTTCGCCCTAAAACATTTCATTTTTTTGTTGTTCATCTCTCCCTCTCTCTCTCTCTCTCTCTCTCTCTCTCTCTCTCTCTCTCTCTCTTTCTCCCTCACAAACATGTGAGACCATAAAGTTATATCCCCCCACCAATGAATTCAAACAACACGGATGTTGGATCTAATATTTTCTTTTTAAATATGTGTTTTACACAAAATACTAACATTCTTATAAGGATTCCAGAAAAACCGGAAATTACTTCATATTTATAGAATTCAATATAGAAAAGAAAAAAATAATGAAAATAAAAAGCGGAAATATGATCAACGAGAATTTCAAGTAGGCCTATATTGCTTCGTTTATATATTAGAAATCTCCTTACACACATAATAAATCAAAATGAAAATGAAATGCTCATGATTTCAAAACAATTTTTTATGAAGAAGAAAAAAAAAATAATAACTTAGCAGAAAAAAAAACATGTTACTGGAAAAAGAATTTGTATATTTTATTTGGCAGAAAGTTTGCAGAAATTAAAAGCTGAAATTGTTTTAACTAGAGGTGGGACGAATCCTAAATTTTCTCGAATCCGAATCCGAATTCTAAAAGGTTCTCGAATCTCTCGAATCCTTCATATAGGAATCCTATATTATTCATTAAGAAGATACAAATAAATGAAATTATATTAGATATTAAATATTAAATTATTAATAATAATAAACAGTGTGGCAGTCAGAGTGGCCACAAGGTGATATTGGTGATCCGGGTACCACCGAAATTGCAAGAATCACCGGTGTTTTCTTCTTCTTCTTAGTGAACGCTTCTATTTGGACGTCAATAGAGTTAAAACTACAAACATTTTTTTAGGTTAGGATTCGAAAGAGATAAAACGAAAAAAGCGCAAAGATTCGAGTTTTCGAATCACGAATATTTTTTCAAGATTCGCGGGATTCGAAGATTCGAATGGCCCATCTCTAGTTTTAATGTTTTCTGATCTTTCTCTCCTTTTATGTAGACTCAAAAATGTGATTGAAGCGTTTTCTAAATTCTATTGTAATATGCAAGAACCATTGAACGGCGAAGAAAAGCAGAAATATAGAAGAAGTTTTTACTGATTTCTTATTTCTCTATACATTTACTATCTACTTTTATACATGCAACGTGGGAACATACTTTGTAGAACACACTATACTTTATGCTTTAGTGAATAATGCCACATTATAGAGCTGTTTATTTTATGCCATAAAAATAACCACAACGAAATATTGGTCTTAACAAGATTATGAGTTTAATTATGGAAATCCTATTGAAAAAACCTAGTCATTCCACATGAAAAACGTTAACTACATTGACTGTTTTCTCCGCATAACCAAAGTGTTTCCAGTGATTGCCCTACGTCGGGGGCAGCTACATTTTTTTCTCTCTCTCTCTCTCTCTCTCTCTCCATCTCTGTAAAAATAAATCCTGTAACGCCAGAGGGGTTGACAAAAATTCAGGACTGTGTCATTTAGACTGATAAAAAAAAGAGATGATAGCAAACGTTCTCAACAGTTTGAACAAAAGGGTTTTCTTTTTCTTTGTTATCACCCCTTTATAATAAGACAAAAATGACAAACGCCTCCTAAAACATTTGTTAACCACTCTGACGTCACAAACTTCACCTTACGGTGAGGCAACTATAAAACCAATTTTTTCTCAACTTCTCAAATTCTTACTATTAGCCTGTTGCTAATATATAATCTAATGATTGTATAAAAGTCTAAATCTTGGCTTCAATATTCTAATACTTGGTAATCTCACAAAGTAAAATTGAATCTATAACATTCTTTTTAATCAAATGGGGAAAAAAATCTCTCTGCATAATGTATGCTCTTATAAGTGTTGGCAGTGATTGCCGTTCGTCAGGGGAAGATAAAAAAGCTAAGAGAGAGAAAAACGTATTTCTTTTTTCATCAATCCTATCTTATCAAGATTGGCAATCTGAAATTGGAATTCTAAATTACTTTCGATTTTTAAACCTTTCACACAAGTCATGAAAGGGTTTGTTCATATGGTTGACTTTATAAAAACACTTGAAATTGACATTTCAAAACTCAATTGAAAAAATGACACGGCAAAAAATAAAAACATTCACAACCATAACTTGAGTGACCTCCAATGACTAACAACGTGCAATTTAAAACAAAATATAACAACAACATTGTTATATTCAACTCCATTGTTTTTTTAATTTCCTTTTTTTAAAAAAAAAAAGAAAAAATCTATAAAAATCAACAGAGTGAAAAAAGATAAAAATGCAAGCAAGACCAATTTACGAGAACAGTTCATTTGAAATAAACTTTCTAAAGGTGAACATTAAAAAAAATAATTGTTTCGAAAAATGTGTCCGAAAATTACGACCGAACATTTTTAATGACAGTAAGAGCTTGTACAAGATTTTCACATTTAAAGTGCAGCCTACTATAAAAAAAAGACAAAAAAAAAACGAGTGGAAAAGAATAGATTTTTTCGTCTTATCTCCCGTTATGTGGGTGGGTCCTACTTTCATATATTTCTAGACAAAACATTTTTTTCAGTAAGGAAGAATGATAAACCCTCATTATAGAAAAAAATAAAAGCCGACTAATGAGTTTCTGAGAACCTTTTTCTTTTATTTTATTTTTAAGCATAGAAAACCAAAAAAAAGAATTGCTGTTGTTGACCATTAAAATAGAAAAATAACCACTAAACTTTAGAAAAAAATAGAAAAATTCCAGAATCGGTTATAAAATTAGCAAAGAAATAATGGGTACTTGGAATAATCAATAATTTTTTCTTCACAACTAAACGGACAGACTGATAAGACCAATAATTATATTTTATTATTGTTCGGTTAGTCAGATCATTAAGTACTTGTTTTTATTATACGACTTTAAAGTCAAACATATTTAAAGCTCGTTATACATCATCAATTAGTTCTTAAATAAATGTATCAATTAATTTATAAATGTAACATTGCATGTGTATAATGCTGTGAATGTTAAATTAATTGTTCAAAGTTGCATTAATTTAGAAGATGTTGTATTTTTCTTAAATGATCACATCTACTATAGCGCTTTTTCAGGATCAGCATCATTCTTATGTAATTTACAAATCTATTATACGATGCGCTCTGCAACATATTTAGCCACATCTCTCCCCCAGTTGTCTTGTATAGAAGGTCACAAGGTTAGATATACGATAAACTGTCACACTACGCACTGTCCTGCGCACATTTTTTAGGTAAAAATGTTCGAATACTTTTACAAGTGTATAACCGCCGATTGACACTTATAAATTAATTTATACATTATATGTACCAAATCATTCACAAAAACGTTCATCATGTAATTGACACAAAAATGCAAGTAAAAATTGTAGGTGTATAACAAGCTTAAGAAGTCACCTAAATTAAATATTAATACGCGAAAAAAATTGATTGTATGCGTTTTTCAGGAATATTTTTTGTTTCACTCGAGTTTTTGTTGTCATTGGAAGTGAAACTAAAAGTTTAATAGAAAATTGAAGCAGAAAAGAAGAGGGCTAAGCCAAAAGGGTTCCCAAGTTTAGAAAATTACAACTAAAAATATAATTTATATAATTTTAATAATTCTTTTTCATTTACCCTGTCAAAACGTTTCAACTTTTTCTATTTTTCCATACGGAATTGCAAATTTTACATTTCATCAGCCAATAAGAACGCATCCTTCAGCCGCATCCTTCTTCAGCTATTCTTTTTTCCCTTCTTCTGTTAAAAGTCCAAAAAATGTTCTTGAAAATATCTTTAAATAAAAACATTTTATGACTTTTCTGAAAATAAAAGAATGTTTTGTTTTTGTTCTAAACTTGATGTGAAAGCGCGATTGTCGACATTATTTAAAAATAACAGTAGTAAGAAGTTAATATTTAAAGATATCAACATAAAACATCCGTATCCAATTTGTTGACTTTATAAGGTCCGAATTCAAGAAGAAACTTTTCTCACTTGAACTTCAACTGATTATATGTATAGGCCAAGGTTATGGCAAAGACAATCTCAGTAGTGCATTATTTTGCACCTCAAACTCTTTAATTACAAACTGGAGAGTTAAGAAGGAAAATGAATATACATATATACAAAATTTCAGTTACTTACACCTTAAAAAAAATAAACTTTTAATGTCAAAATGCTGTTGACCATTAAAATATTGCAATAGATAAACTAAACTTTCAAATAAAATTAGCAAAGAAATAATTGGTACTTGGTATTAATCAATAAAATCTCTTCCAAATGGACGGACAGACTAATAAGACTAATTAAATTGCCTAACTTTTAATTATATACCGGTGCTATATAAAGTTGCCATTTAGAGAAAAGTTCACGCATCGCTTTTTCTCTCCTTTCTCTCTCTCTCTCTCTCTCTCTCTCTCTCTCTCTCTCTCTCTCTCTCTCTCTCTCTCTCTCTCTCTCTACCTCCCGCCTTCCTTTCTTCCTTCCTTCCTTCCTTCTTTTTTTCTAATTATGTTGCGGTTTGTTTAGGTGACAATTTGTAACACCTCACTCACTCAACTTTCTTTGAAGCCATTTAAAATGGAACAATTAATATATTTTTAAATCCTGCGGTTGCAATTAAGCAAGAGAAGAAAAACAGCAGCAAACGATCTATCATTAGAAACTTTAAAGTAAAGTTTAAAATTAAACGCCATTATAGCCGAGAAAAGCGAACGGACTTTTTTTTTCATAAATTTCTTTTGGTTTATGCCTTTATATTTAGAAAATGCGACCAGCGAAGCGAGTTTAAAAATTATTTCATAATTTCTTCCGTGATGAGCAAGAAAAATTTAACAAATTTCAATGTACAGTTTTCCATGTTTTTTCTTGTTTTTACATAAATTATCTGAAGTCTTTAGTTACTAAATAAATTTCAAACATTCTGATTACCATGACATTCATAATGGAGCTCTTAATTTTCTAAAGGCCTTCCTAGAGCTCAACAAAACCTTCTGAAATGATCGCTTTTAGAACTTTTTGGTTCTGAATTAATGTTTTTTTTATCAATATTTCAGAGTTCTGAAAAGAGAAAACTCTAAAAACTGGCAGCACTGTGGCAGTGTGACCATGTGAAAAAGCATTGCAAAATTCTTATTCAAGATGGCCGACCACATACTTTCACTAGATGGCGTTCATTATTTCAGAATTTTCATTTTAGAGGTTTTGTTGAGCTTTAGGAACAACATTAGGAATAGAACTCTAATTTTCCTTTCAGAAATATTTTTTAGAAATAGTTTGTTGAGCTCTAGGAAGGTCTTAACAATGCAATTATTTTCAGCTGCACCAGAACACAGTGCAATTGTTATTGAATTTATATTTTGGGGTGGTTTTGACAATGCATTTCGCCTACTGCAATTGAATTTTTGTCCCTCTACCACAGGCCTTCCTGGTTGTTTGTTGAGAAATTTTTCAAATTCAAATATCCTAAGTTTTCCTAAACCTATCCAGGTTTTTACAGTTCTCAATGTTAGTGGGAGAAAAAACCTTGTTTCAAAAATATTCATCTTTACACAGTGGACATTTTACTTGCACGGCATTCTATATAGTTTTTCCCCAAGTGAGTCTCAGCTGTTGAACAACAATTTCATAACTTAGAACACGAAGCGAAAAAAAAAACCATAAAATTTTTAAGATGAGAAAACCCATATTCTGAAGGTCTACTCTAAAAACCATATGTGAATGAAATATGAAATTAATTACCTGGCGTTTCATGAATCACACGCTCTTCTTTTTAGTCAAGCGGTGTTTTGAAAAATATTTAAATACATAGCCTACACTTGTCTTGTGTGAAAGTAATTAAAACTTATTAGCTTAGTGTAATACACACACTTAGTAGAAAAGTTTAATTACATCCACAAAACACAAACGTAATGTCTATTCTTCTTCTGCCACGTTTGTTGTAATGATGTACAACAAGCTCTAACATTATTAATTCTCTGATGTAACAACAGCACAGCAGCAGCACGCTCCCTTGGAGAGGGGCCTTATTTAATGCTAAGATTTTTTTAATTGTGAATTTGAAATCATTTATTTTTTCAAAACAAATTCAAACCAAGGTCACAGATGCAGAAGAAAAAGGAAAAAACACATCACTTTTAACAAAATGCAAAGTTTTGAAAATATGTGTATAATTTGTTTAATTTAAAAACAATTCTATACTATTTATTTGGCAGAAAATAGGCATAAAAAAGCTGAAAATGTTTCAATTTATTTCTAATCTGACACACTTTAGAATTACATTTTATCAGCCAATAGGAAAGCGTCCTTCAGGATTTCACTTGCAACATTTTTTTAAGGTTTTTCTCAATGTAGAGAAAACACAGGCAACTTCTAATTGACTGGTTATGTAGTCTAACATTGAAAAGGGCGGAGCATGTGACATCAGACTACATAACCAGCCAATTAGAAGTTGCCGGTCGTCATAACAAGGGCGGAACCAACTGAAGTTCTGACCGATTTCTAACTGCCTGTGAGAAAGCTATTTTCAATTTTTTAAGCATGTAGAACTCAGGTCTTAGGTACATGTAGCTTATACATGATCAAATCTGGCTTGTCAATCTGTGGGCGTGGGAACATACAAGGTTCTTCAAATTATAATGCTTTGCTATGATGAAAAGTTGAAAAATTCGTTAAAAAAAAGAGGAAAAACAACAAAAGAAATATATAGGCGCGACCCACGCAAAACTTCAAAAGGAAACCCAAAAAAGTCTAAATTGATCTTGTATGGCTTGTCGGAAGAAGAAAAAACTGCATGTTAATATTAGGTAACTGATATGCCTATTTGATCATGCTGAAAAAATTGGTCATACAATATTTAATATATCTTACATTTTTTACCTTTATAAAAAGTTTTCAATACAATTTAAAATTGCGTTCATCTCTGCCCCAACCCCCCAACCCCCCAACCCCCCAACCCATCCTTTACCAGATTTCTTTTTTAAAGTAACGTCAATAGTGGTAATTTAAGAACCATCCAAAAACCCTGCAAAAACGAAACAAGAAATATATATATATATATATATATTTATTCAGTCCGGTCTCATAAATAGCATAAAAATGCCTTCTCTTAGCACGAAATTCATTTAATACAAGGAAAAAAAAACATTTCAGTCCTTTCCATTTCGTGTTAAACGATTTAAATTGCATTTCTATTCAATTTTATTTCTATCTTGCTTAAAAGACTCGCGAATAAATACTTCTGATTATAACATTTTGTAAAAAAAAAATGAAATAATGGAATGTTCTGTTTTTCTTTTAATTATAAAAAAATATTTTAAAAATCGATATTTTTATGAAAAAAAAATAAAAACTTGAAAACTCATAGAGGATAAATAAAGTATTTGAAATCGTTCTCTATGCAGATGGAAATCAGATGAATCCAATAAACTCATTACATTTTTTTTATTAAAAATTGTTCTGTCGTTTTCCAGAAAAAAGAAACATTTTTATGTCATTTTTTCTTGAAAATCCATTACATATATAATCATGTTTTAAATAACATTGGTATTTGTTATCTTAATGGAAACGATTTAAAGGGCTTCCTTTTTTTTTCTTCTCCATTTTCCTTCATTTCCATTTCTTTTTATGTTACAGTTAAATATAGACAAAAAATCTTATTATAAAATATTATATACCTGTTTAGTAATGGTTATTTGTTAAGGAAGATCAATTTCTTGATAATCACAATCTCGAAGGCAAAAAATGTAAAAAAAAAAAACTCAATCTGATCAGGAAAAAAAAATAACATTCAGAAATCATACAGATATTTCCTGATTTGTTAAAGGTTGAATCCAATTTCTAATCAATGGCTTCTCTTTTCTTTTTTGAAAATGAAAGAGAAGAAAAAAGCCTGATTGATGTTTGGTGAGTTTCAGATTATAAGAATAGAATTGAATCCATCATATCAAATGTTAGAATTCTTCGAAGAGGTCCAATACTTAATTGCATTTGAAAAATAATACACC
Source organism: Brachycybe producta (assembly GCA_036925085.1). Taxonomy (NCBI): domain Eukaryota; kingdom Metazoa; phylum Arthropoda; class Diplopoda; order Playtdesmida; family Andrognathidae; genus Brachycybe; species Brachycybe producta. The sequence goes on along the minus strand of JAUPFP010000049.1, from coordinate 1,168,371 downwards.
ACAAAAATTCATTTCTACTACATTGTCCATCTAATGCTCTCGTTACGAATACAGCATTACAGAAAAATCACGTCAAAATGACGTCACCACCATGATTTACCACATTGCATTGTGTGTGTGTAAATAAGCCCTGAGGTGGAGTCCCTAAGCACTAGCTGAAAATCCTACTCATATTCAGCTATTGCTTCAGTACAAACATGTCAATCTTTAACCCCATTTTAATCTTCATGAGATAATCTCCTGGCCAGGGGCGGATTAACGAATAGCCAAGAGTATGCAATTGCCTAGGGCGGAAAATGTTTGCGGGCAGAAAATTTTAAAAAACATGTTTTTTTGTTTAAATTTTTTGAATTTTTTTGGGGGGGAAGTTCGTTTTGGATACAAAAAAATCGTAAAACAATAGACTGCATACTGTAACTTGGTAGTCAACATAGGCGTGGGCAGAAGTACGGATTGAGCAGGATGGAGATTGGGGGCGAATAGGTGAAGGGGGTCTTGCCTGTATCCAACAGTGGTTGTCAGGAGCCAGCATCCCCATGAGGAGAGTCAGGTGGTTGCAATACATAGTGTCGAGAAACAAATGCAGCTTCAGCTTCAGCATGTGTAATTCTTAACTTAAGCCTTGTTTCCATTGGGCTGAAAATTTGAACTTATTGAAAATTTTCACTGGTGAAAAATAGAACAAACGTGGCATCCAACTATGACAGTGAATAGACGGGAGGCCCACGGTTTTCTTTTATTTTGCACCAGTTGTAATTTCCAAAAAGTACAAATTTTCGGCCCAGTGGAAATAGGTCAAGTATATAGAACAGTATAAATAATATTCAACGTATTGCCCAAGTGAAGCCTAACTTACATATGGCCTGCATTCATGTGATATGTGTGTGTTTTTGTTGCTTGATGATATTCATTAGTATCATTACATTACATGTCTCGTCTTTTTTTTTCTTCAAACAGACAAATGATGATTGTGGCACACACCCATATATAATTATTAGATCTATGTACACACCACATGTTGTAGTCGTTGGATGTGGCCACCTTTTGTTGACGTTCTTTATGTCACATGTCCTGTCATCATTCCCCCTGTTTCTTTGTTCAACGCCCATTGCTGAGCATTCCGGAAGGAACTCACTTTCCTTAACTCTATGAGTTTCACGATGGTTGAATGTGCGCGCATAGCCAATGCAATCAGCACTGCCCTTGTAAAAAAACAAAATTAGCATATGACCCCCCCCCCCGCCCCAATTAAAAACACAAAAAAATCTGGTGGAACAGATTGTTCGAATCAAGATAGAAGAAGCAATTAAAATTGGATTGAATTAGCAAAATCCACCACATCTACGATCAAAGACGATCGCTGAAAGATGTTCCTGAAGAACAAGAGGCAGTTAGGAAAGTGAACCTTTTTTGAAGTCAACGATATTTAACACGGGTCGATTCACACTATACAGTCAAGGCGAGGTCTGGTCTACCGTGGTCAAATATCATACTAGACTACTGGAGATTTCAATTGAATTCGCCGTTTACACTGGCGTTTATACTCAGATAATAGTTTTTCATAGAAAAATTTTGAACAGACCATGACCTGACCGTGTTATGATCTGATAGTGTGTACAGACCCTAAATTAGCACAATTAAAAATTGTATAAAATAAAAACCTCTTTGAATATTGCATTGCACCCAAAAGAGCTTAAAATCTAGCCACAGCTTTCACAAAGCGATTGCAACTTCAATTGTTGTCCAATACAAAGTCAGTGAGTCTGTGGACACTAAATATAAAGAAGTTCTAAAGTGTAGGTCACCTAGTGACCTACGATTAGTCTGTTCCCAAACGGTGGCTCCCTCCTATGATAGTGAATAGACAGACAGGGGCTAGATTTCTTCTATTTTTCACCAGTTTAAATTTTCAAAAAGTTCAAATTACCACCCCAGTGGAAACAAGGCATAAACAGTAAAATATTACGTGAATGAAGATGTTGAAAATAAGTTTGTCGAAATTAAGATTCCATACATATCGTAAATATTTTCCTGCACTTTGCTAAAAAAAATTTACGAGTGAACAAAATGTTAAAGAATTCAGAAAAAAATTAGTAGCCTTTGTCGTAACAACTATTTCAATTTCTAAAGATAGAAAGGAAAGAAAAAAAACCCGCTTAGAAATTGCTACTTGTATTTTATTATATAGGCCTATCTTTCTATTTGCCTTGTAAATAATGTAATTTTTACGATGTAGTTATTGAACATCCCTGTACAAAATGAACACAAATTTTATTATTTGCGATGCTAAATTTAACATGAATATATTTTTAACTGTAGGAAGAAAAAAAAACCTCTCATAGGCTAAAAAGATGTATTTAAATTGACAATAGAGTAAAACTCAATTTCATAGTAACCAATCAAAATGCACTGCAATTGCATTGCATTGCATATAATACTTATATAGAAAACGAACGATGTTTCTAACTTTCTATTTGTATAAAATTAGTAACAAAAAGGTAGTTGACCGTCTCTATAACAACCGTATAAGGTATTATTATACAGAAATTGTAAAAAATTGGAGAGTTAAAGTTCAAGCTTTTTACTTATCCTTATAGTCAACTTAAACAGACAGACTTCAAATAAAAGCAAAATAATAATAATAATAATAATAATAATAATAATAATAATAATAATAATAATAATAATAATAATAATAGTTTTCTCTAGTAGTTGAACTTCTGTCTAGTTTTCAAAACATTCAATTAGAAAGACCACTCACAGTGTAAATACCGAGAATACCATTTCAAAATTTTCAAGTGGTCACTGAGCCAAATAAAAAATTAGATATGAAATAATAGTGGGTCAAAGTAGACAGACTTCTTCTGTTAAGAGTACAATAACTAAACATACATACATACAAACATACACTACATGTATAAGGTTGTCAACTTGTCAATTCAGTTGGGTACCAAAATTATATACAGTGCGTTTCATATATATAGACGCACCCCAAAAATTGGTTATAACTCGAGTTATAGTCAATGGATTCACCTGAAATTTTCAGCATAAAGAGATCATCTTATATTCTAAACTTTCTGCTAGGCAGAAATTTTTTTCTTTAAAAGGTAAAAATTAAAAAAATTAAAAACTGGAAAATGACCGTTTCATAATTATAGACGCACTAATGAACTTTTCACTTTTATTAATTATTGTGACAAAATAACATGCTGAATCATTAAAAATAGTAAGGTATACGACTGTTATGATGTTTCAAAACTTAAAACATTCTTTTTTACAGAATTAAACAATATTTATAAGCAAATTTACCGAAATTCTACTGAAAAGGAGCTAAAATGGCAATTTTCAGCTTTGATATTGTATTATCATGATGGCAATCTGCTTAATCATCATGTACAATGATGTCCCAAACGTTTTCATCAGGATTTAAGTCCGGGAGACACGCCGGCCATTCGAGAGTGGTGATATTTTGGTTCCGTAACCATTCCTTCGTTAGGTTATTGGAGGAAACTGGACCATTTTCTTGCTGGAATACTAAGCAAATGCTATAGAAGCGATGTAATATGGCAGTACATACCCTCGTAACATTGTCTGATAATCACTGATATTTATTTGGGTTGAAATAAATGCTAAGCTCGCGTTTCAAAAACTAAGCTGCTCGTTTGAAAGGCACTAAATGTTCCCCATAATATTAGGCTCCCCCACTGCCGAAATTTTGTTTAGGAAAATATTGTGCTTTTCTCGTAACATCCTTCCAATATGAAGAAAGAAAAAAAAACCGTCAGAATCATCGAGATTGAATTTTTTCACGCACTCAGATATGTCGGTGGTGGTGGCCTAACAATATGCGAAGTATTTAGCGCATTTGAACCAACCAAAAAATAATGTTTATTATCAGACAATATTATGATAGTGTTTACTGACCTGCCAAAGTCGATTTCCTAGCGTTAGCTTAGCATTCGAGCAAGAAAATGCACCAGTTCGCTCCAGTAATCTAAGGAATCAATGGTTACGAAACCAGAATATCACCACTCTCGAATGGCCAGGGTGTCCCCGGACTTAAATCTTACAGAGAACTTTCGGGACAACATCATACAATAATGATTTACAGATTGCTATGATTATACTACAATAGCAGAGTTGAAAAGTCCCATTTTAGCTGTTTCGGGGTAGAATTTCTGCAAATTTGCTTATAAATATTGTTTAATTCTGTAAAAAAGAATGTTTTAAGTTTTGAAACATCATAACAGTCGTATACCTTACTATTTTTAATGATTCAGCATGTTATTTTGTCACAATAATTAATAAAAGTGAAAAGTTCATTAGTGCGTCTATAATTATGAAACGGTCATTTTCCAGTTTTTAATTTTTTTAATTTTTACCTTTTAAAGAAAAAAATTTCTGCCTAGCAGAAAGTTTAGAATATAAGATGATCTCTTTATGCTGAAAATTTCAGGTGAATCCATTGACTATAACTCGAGTTATAACCAATTTTTGGGGTGCGTCTATATATATGAAACGCACTGTATATATTTTTTTTACAGACTAGACTTTAAATTTAAGAGCCTAGATATTGCGTTTATTTCAAAATTTCTACGAATGTAGGCGCTGCGATCGTTGTTGATTGAAAAACGGATTTTTAACGTTTTTTCTCCCGGTTCGAAGTCACATAATAATTAATAGAAAAATAATTTTGCGTGCTAACCTTACTGAGAGTTCTCTTAACTTTTGTTAGACAGTGTTTTAGTCCTATGGGACTTAACATGAAGTTAAAAAACGTACGATTTTAAACGTTATTAAAAAATAGAAGGACCTTTTCAAAATTTATAAAAGGAAACATCGTGAAGCCAATACATGAATGTATGTGCTAATTATTTTGTTATTGTTCTAAATCGTTTTTAACGAGAGTTTTTCAAATGTTTGTGCGACGGTTTTGGGGCCAATGGGATTTAACATTGGGATAAAAAACGAACGACTTTGAACCTTGTTTAAAAATAGAAGGACCTTTTCAAAAATTATATAAATCGAGCACGTGAAGAACAATACTTTTTATTGCATTTTGCACTTTACTGTATTTTAATTGAGCGATTGTGAAGCGATTTCTTGCAGTTTTTGTAACACCAAATAAGAAGACTCATTCTGCTCAAAACAACAAGATGGACGTGGTTCTAGGCTCTTAAGCTCAAATGGACAAAAGAAAATTCAAAAAGCTAGTTTTTGGTTTAAAATATTTCAATGCTTTGTATAAACTGATTAAAAATTGGAAAAAAAAAACATTACTGCATTTGTTACAAACACAATTCATTTCTTATTAGACTCCTGTTTATCATTAATAAAGAACCACCCTCAATTTCGGCAAATCTTTACGACTGGCTGCCCACCTGATGTCGATCCTCCCTTTTGCACCCGGGCTTGAGATCGGCAATGGCGTGGTTCGGTTTTGATCTGCCCTGATTATTTTATTTCCTCAGTACCATCCAAAACTGGCTAGCATTCCCCTATCTGCCACCTGAGGAGGAACCCGATGAGAGATCAGCAACCTCACCCGTGGGCTATTTTTCATTAATATTTCATGTAACAATGATCAAATTCGCAATAATTTACAATTAAGCTTTATTTCTATTCTTATTTTCTGCTTATTTTTCAATATTTGTAAACAATCCATACAATTTGAAATTACATCCTAGAGTCCTAGACCCACCCTTTACCTTCAATACGTAAAAACACATTTATACAGTAGTTGTCCTAATTCAGGCACAAATTGATAATAAATAAAATAAACGCCTCAGCCAGGAATCGAACCTGGGATCTCTCAGACATAACTACCACTTCAAATGCCAACTTTAACCGATCTAAGGCTAAAGTGAAAATGTTTTTTTTTAAAAAAATTCTAACATTACTTACCCAGCATCCCATATAAAAACATGTATACTGGTTAATTTCTACAACTCTATAATGTGTAATTTCTAAAAAAAAAGATTTGTTCCTAAGTCGGGGCGCACACACGATGATACAAGACGCTTCGAAACATGATGAAACGAAAAATGTTGTCTGGCATTCCGTGCTGACTACATGCTTTCAAATGAGTCACTGCACACTGGCTGACACAAAGCGGGACAAAAACGATGACAAACCACGACACATAGTGAGACACATTGAAACAAAGCACCTGTCTTCTCTACTCCCATGTTTCATCCAGTTTGTTTCAACTGTTTTGCGAAAAAATACGCCACTGCACATGCTCAAAGCTGGGCAACATCTTAGTAAAGACTGTACAATTTTAGCTTCATCATGTTTCCTTTTAAGAATGCAATTGAAACGTTTTTTTTTTGTTTTTGTTTCAAGATGTTTCGTTTCATCGTGTTTCGAAACGTTGTGTCATCATGTGTGCGCCCAGCCTAAAGGGAGAGAGAAAGAAGAAGAGAGTCGGCCCTTAGCAAAAATATGATATACGAGCGTAGGACAATACTGTAGGCCTACATTGTCTTATTTGCCTACAGGATCTCAAGTATTACCTGATGCAATTTCTTCACATTTTATATGAGTTCTAAATTTTCTATAACAAAACAAAAAAATTGTCCCTTTCTCTTTTTTTTTCTTCTCCTCCTTTCATTTATGCTTGACTCAGCTTGAGGCAAAAGAACAAAAATCAATAAGGGTCTAGAGAACTCGGACCTCAAATGACCGTCACATATATAGACATATTGCATTTCTAAAGCCTTATGGGCCATTGAGGAAGAAAAAAAACCCCCGGTTGTTCTTTCATAGCATACAAAACAACAACAACAAAGTAGAATCAATTTTTGACACCCTACTTTTAAAGTGAATAATAAAATACACTCAACCGCCACTTCTAACATATTTTTTATTAATGCTACAAAAATAAAAAAAAAATAGATAAATCGATGGCCCGTTTGGCCATGAACAAAAAATCATTTTAAGCCTCTACATATTTAGATGGCCCTAATTTTAAATTATTATGAAATTATAAATTAATGATGTTCTCCGAGTGTTAAATTATTCAAATAACAATAGTTATCTAAGTTCTTGCTTAATATATGAGCCATTCCACACTAATTCAACCAAAATTTCAAATTTCGTTGCTTGATCATCACAGATGTTAATGTAAAAAATCATAACACAACTAGAACATAAAAAAATACTCATAACTTTTTTTGTTTTTAAATCGGGCCATAATTTTTGGAGAATTGGCCCTTCGAAGTTTAACTGTTTTGCTGAAAATGATGCAAATTCAAAAAATGCTAACTTCAAAACTACTTAAGATAACAGAATGGTTAATAGCTCAAAATAAACGTGTTAACAGTGGGAAGAAAAGAGTACTTAATCATCTTTTCATCATTTTAAAATTTAGAGTGTCAAATTACACGTTCAATTTTTTGCATTTTGGTCAAATTTGAACCCGTTTTAGGCCGTGTTGGGGTCAAAGGTCAAAGTTCATATTTTTTTTGCAGTTATGCACTTGAGTCTATTCTAGTGTGTGGCACTATTACTTTGATTGAACTATAACTGCAACATAATAAAAAAATTAACCAAAACTTTGAAAAATCCAATTTGGGTGACCTTTGACCCCGATTTTCGCCCTGTGGTGGTCCACCCACAAAAAAACTAATTATGCTATGTGAAAGTTCATTACATTTCCTTTCCAGTTATGTAAAAACCATAGATGACAATTTACAGGTGAAGAAGTGACAATTTTTTTAAAGTTTGAAAAATATTTTTAACTTTTTATATAAATTGTAACAAAAAATGTGTATTAAACATATTGTGACACCCTGTAGAAACAGAAGGTGAAACACTTTAGTCAAAAATTCAGTCTTGACAGTATGGCACCCCTTGGTGCACAAATGTTCAGACTTGGGTGGCCCGAATTCTAGTGAATTCGTGGAACCAAGTCTGACCGTGAGAAAAATTGGGAATAAGTCCCAAAAATACTTCTCCTTATAATTTAGTATCCCCGGCCCAGGGCAATGATTGGCCCAGTTGGTCAATCATTAAGCCCTGAGGTGACAGTTGCCCCTCCCATGAGACCGGACAAGTGAGTTTGAGACTTGAGTGTGAGGACAGTCAGTCTTGAGAATTCAAAGAGTAAACTTGAACCAGAGTCAGAGTAGAGAGTTCAAACTAGTAAGTTGGAACTACTCAGAGTTCTAGAGAATTAAGCCTGACCTAGAGTAAAACAATAATGTAAAGAGTGTTAACAATAATGTAACAAAGAGCCAGTAAAGAGTCATATTCAAATACATAAACCTGTGTGCGTGTTGTGTATTTGAACTATATTGGGTTCCTGTACTCCTAAAATAGAAGAGTATCCAGCAGAAGGTACTCAGACACAGCCTGAGTCCCTCTGCCTGGAGCCTCCAGCAACTCAACAAAAAGGACTAGAGTGACTTCGGCATCATCAAGCCCTATATCCAAAGATCCCTAGGAAAGACGGTCTTTTTGTGGGCCGTTACCAGGCAAGGCAAGTAAATGTCGCGCTCGGTGAAATCAACCCCCAGAGGAACAACAGAGGCTGGCCCACAGCAGTCGACAACAGAGTCAACCCCGGCACCACCAGTTCATCAACAACGTCAAAGAAGTATTACTATATAAAAACATGAGTTTTCTCCACCTATACCTTTTTAAAAAAGTGACCAATTGAAAGTTTATACATTAAAAACATTGATGTATTGTATTATTTCCTATGTATTCTACAGGTTTTTTAATTTGCATATGTTTAATGCACATGTTTTTGTTACAGTGTATATTAAAAGTTAAAAATATTTTTCAAACTTTAAAAAATCGTCACTTCTTCACCTGTAAAATGTCATCTATGGTTTTTACATCACTCGAAAGAAAATGTAATGAACTTTCACATAGCATAATTAGTTTTTTTGTAGGTGGACCACCACAAGGCGAAAATCGGGGTCAAAGGTCACCCAAATTGGTTTTTTCGAAGTTTTGGTTAATTTCTTTATTATGTTGCAGTCATAGTTCAATCAAAGTAATAGTGCCACCCACTAGAGTAGACCCAAGTGCATAACTGAAAAAATATGAACTTTGACCTTTAACCCCAACACGGCCTAACATGGGTTCAAATTTGACCAAAATGCAAGAAATTGAACATGTAATTTGACACCCTAAATTTTAAAATTTTGAAAAGATGATTAAGTACTCTTTTCTTCCCACTGTTAACACGTTTATTTTGAGCTATTAACGATTCTTTTATCTTAAGTAGTTTTGGAGTTAGCATTTTTTGAATTTGCATCACTTTCAGTAAAACAGTGAAACTTCAAAGGGCCAATTCTCCAAAAATTATGGCCAGATTGAAAAACAAAAAAAGTTAGAGTATTTTTTTATGTTCTACTTGTGTTGTGATTTTTTAAATTAATATCTGAGATGACAGAGCAACACCTTTGGTTGAATTAGTGTGGAATAGCTCATATATATATATATATATATATATATATATATATATATATATATATATATATATATATATATATATATATATATATATATATATAAGCACTAGTGTATTGATATGTATTACCATGGTGTATATCAATGCACTATATGTAATATTAGGCCTACTTTTAAAGTCTTTTTTATACGTACAAAAAAGCAATTTAAACATAGATTCCCATAAGGCAAACGCCACATTGCAGAAAACAAACCGCGTGTTTTAGCGACTAAAAAAAGACGTTACTTTAATTTGAATAAGTCTATTTATTTGGCAGAATTGTATGCAGAGAACAAGCTGAAATTGTTTTTTTCCCCTACCACGTTGAATTACATGTAATCGAAAAATAGTAAGGTGTAATTAACGTGCATTTTTTAATAGGTGCAATCGGAAACTAATGCGGAAACTTAACTTATGCTGTAAAGAATTTAGAGAGTGATTGCTCTGAATTCTAGACAATCTATGCAATATTCTTTCTCAAATATGATGCAATAAAAAACCTGATATGAAGAGGCCATAGTGCAAAACATAACGTCTACGTACGCTCATAATAATTATACACATATAATTTACATTCTGAATATTAAAATGAATTTTGCCATATTCAATTTAATTGTCTACCAAAAGCAAGTATGTGGAATAAATGCTACTAGCATTTGAGTAGAGACATACATAAAGCCCATGGGCTGGTGGGCTTCATGGTCTTTGTGGGCTTCATGGACCTTGTGGCCCCCCCGCCCTTTCTACTGTATAAACTCAAAAATGTTCTTATATAGAGACTATTCCTCCAGAAATTTCTTTTCAAAATATTGTCAAGACTTACCCAACGATTGTTAAAACAATTTTTAAAATTTAAAATAAGTCATTAAAACCATAAAAAAACTTGAAAATGAAGTGACTTTTCGTGAGCGACCAAACGACGCCATTTTAAATTTCCTAAAACAAAAGTCTTCCCCTCCCCATTTTTGTGGCAAAGGTTATCACCTCACATTTCCATAATTCCTTAATCAAATACATATATTCTCTATTCATATTCAACTCAATACAACCTTCCATGTGGAATAATTCAAATATTAAATCCATAGTACATTCAAATGAAAGTAATGAGTGAGGTGATTGCAACACATCAGAATTCGAGTAGAGGAGTAGACTTTGGGGGGTTTTGTTGCCATTGTCTGTTGTTTGGTGGCGCATCTATCTGATAAAATTCATTTACAGGAAGTCAACTGATTTTTAATTTTTTAAATTATATTAATTACTTATTTTAAATTTTAAAAATCGTTTTGGTAATTGTTGAATAATTCTTGACAATATTTTGACAAGCATATTTTATAGTATTTTCTATTGTAATATGTGAGAAACTGTATGAGGCAAAAGAAAGCCAGAAATGTACAGAAAACCATTTTCATGATTTTTTTTTCAAATCATATTTTCTGATTTGTTTTAAACATGTGGATTATATCTGGAGTGAATTAATGTCATCTGATATCTTTTATCACAGTTTGGAAATTCATCACTCCTCAAAAATACCTATGCAAACGTCTAAAAACTTAAAATCTTGTTTTTTTCAAAGTGCAATAAAAAGTTTATTCCAAAAATAATTCATCTATTCTTTTAATTTCAAGTTTTTATTAAAGTCGTTTATATAGCACAGAAGAGTCACAGTTCTAATGACCGTTTTACTTATAGGTACCATAGTATAAAGCCTGGTTCACATGCTCGGGTTCATACTTAAATTGTTATCAACAACTTGACGTATCATTCGATATTAATGAGCCACATTCCTAATTTGCATACTAATCACAAAATACACAACCCAATAGCATTATTGAAGCAAGATCTCAACATTGATAACTGTATTTTTATTAGTTGCTTCAAATATTCTCCAAAAAACAAAAACACACACGTTGCATAACACTTAACAACAAATTCTTTAGAAATGTGACCCCCACCTTTAACCTAGAAATAAAGGCTTTGACACTCATCTAACCCAATTACAGCCACATTTTATGTAAATTGTACAATGTGTATTAACCCTCGTACATAAGTTCAAAAACTGGTGAAAATTTATATTATATCAAAGATTCACTTTATGGATTAGAAAAAGCTAATGAAATGACCCAAAGTGAAAGGACACAAACAACCATTATTGAAGAATTCTGTTCACTTACTTAAAAGGCACATTAAATAAACAAATTAAAATAGAAAATATCATTGGAATCAAAAGAGGATGCAGAGAAAGCCAACTGAAAACGCCGCTGAAATTAGATTTATATGTATTCTAATTTGGCAGAAAGCAAGCAGAAAAATATGAAATTGTTTCTATCTAACAAGCCGAATAACATTTCATCAACCAATAAGAAGACAACATTTGTTATTATATTCCTATGTTTTCCTTCCACTTATTATTACAATTTAAAATGTTTACGAAGTGTGTAACGCGTGATAACCTTCAAAACGTGAAAGAAAACAGAAATGTTGAGGAACTTTTTTTTTCTGACTTTTAATATCAGTTCTATGTTTATTTTCTGTTTTGTTTTTTAAGTATTTGAGATGAACCCCTTATAATAATAGTAATAATTCAAAGATGCCAAACATCATATTACATACATGTATGTCGCGTCCATTTGGTGTAATTGTCCATTACACGAAATGTACAGGGTCCGGCAAGGAGGTATGGAGAAAACGCGAAAAAGTAATCAGGTGCGAAAAATGACGTCAGTTAGGTGGTGTCCGTTTTTGTCCAGGTCACCAGATCTGACACCTAGTGGCTACTTTTTATGGGGTTACCTAAAATCACAAGTGTACCAAACTGACGTCATTTTTTGCACCTGATTACTTTTTCTCATTTTTCACTATGTATCATGTAATGGCAATATCTCAGCTGTTTATTAAATAAAGAAAATTTGCATTTCGTTGAAAAATATATGTGTGACAGTATTTTAAAACATTCCATACCTCCTTGCCGGACCCTGTATATCTATTTTCAGGAAATGAACATAATTTGGTCTGATGCAAAACGTGAAATGGACATACATTTCGTGTAATGAACAAGAAAGCATGAGTAGAATAAATGGATAAACATTGAACCAGGTTGAAGACAAATAATAATCTAATTTAAAAAGGACACAAAAAAATAAACTCAAGTTACCTGAAACTCAATACAAAATGGATAACAAAAGTATAGCCAACTTTAATTCAAACTAGATGTCAAAATAAATACAAATTAACACACATTCACTCCCTTAATAAGCAGATGTTTGCAATCAATAAACAAAATTAAATGTGGGCCATGGTCACCAGTAGGGTTGGAGGATACAGTTTTTTTTATTTATTTTTTGTTTCGTTCTGCGGTTAAAGATCGTTATACAAATATAACGATATCTACATAGAGCGTGGTTACTCGAGAGTAATTACGTATCCCAGTAAGTGTCGATATGACACATCCATTTGTCCATTACACGAAATATATGTTCATTTCGCGAAATGCACGTACATTGTTCTGATGAAAAGCACGAAACGGACATACATTTTGTGTAATGGACAATTACACCAAATGGATGAAACAGATATATTATCCTACGTATTCTGCACACTTAATGATTATGAATTCTTACATCACAAGGCAATTTAAATAGCGAATGTGACGTCGTTTCAATTGTTTCAATACAGTGTCACATATCATCTAAAAGTGGCTAATACTGTTGCTATGGGAGTTGTTGTATCGCAACTTACACCTAGAGGGTATATGGTGTTATGGTAGGTGCTAAAGACACCATCCCCAGACTTTTTGAGAACTTTCGCACCAGATTCAACCTGCCAAAATCATTGCTTACCGAAATTGTGACCTCTGCAATCAAGAATTCAGTACAGATTGTGAGAAACCATCAGCATAATGCTACCCATTTACGTAGTTAGAAACTATACCTATTCAATCCCATGTTATTCTGCTTGTTTTCACTTTTCTGGTACTGTAATATTTTAAATCTGATTATTTGTTTTCACTGTATGTACGTTATTGTATTGCCCTGTATTCTGAGTTGCTTGTCAGCTAGTCACGTTGGTGACCAGAAAGTAATAAATGCTATTCTTCTGTTTATATATGAAAGTTTCAAATAAATTAAATCCCTACATGGTTACGTGAAAGTTTCATTTCCTGATGAGGTTTACTCTCAACGTAAATGAAGGTAGATTTCATTTGTTTATGCGACCCAATCACACGGTTCCTTAAATTCAAAATGTAGGCCTACCCGTTTATCCTTTCGCAATATTTGCTTACAAGAGACTTAACAGACAAAAAAGTTGTATCCACATTTTATTATCCACCTGCTGCAGGCAAGTGTGCAAACTGTGTTATCTGTCTGGAATGCTGATTGATATCATATGTAATACTTAATTTTGTTAACTACTAGTACAGTAATATTGCAAGTCTATATCAACCCTTGCAAACCTATGCAAATGTCATACATCACACTTAGTTCAATAGACCAGAGCTCTTATGTTTTTCAAGACTCTAGAACAGTGATCTCCAAAGATTTTTAGTCGCGCAACCCTACTTACTAAAAAAAAACGTAGCACGCACTCTAAGAATAAATAAATAAAGAATTTTTAATTTCTTAACCGGTTACTTGACAGTAGCTATTTTTCACGTTCAGCACACTTTTTGGTACAGACAAGATTTTGACACAGAAGTCTATGGAAAATTCGCCACATCGGGGAGTTCTTTTGCTGTTTTCTCGTGAATTACATGCAGAAATCAATAAAATTAAATAAATATTAACTGATTGCGGATCTCGCGCACACCATAGACCATCTCGCTCATCCCCAAGAGTACGTGCACCCCACTTTGGAGACCACTGTTCTAGAATACTAACATGTATACTTCACACTAGATGCTTGGTATAAAACTAAGTTAACAAATAGCCAATCTTTCTTTTAAACTTAAATAATTATTAACAGTGAGTGTGACAATTGATAAGATGCCACTTCTGTTAATTTTATACATTATTTTTTAACAGTTATCAGCTAGACTACAAAAAAAATATAATACAGTATAGTAGTAAAGGTCTGAAAAACCTTCAAAATAACCTTATGGAGACCTTATAATAAGCTCACGTGTGACCCCCCCTACCCCCACATAATAATTCAACAACCACTAAATATATGCTAAACTACCACACTAATTTACACCTATGTGCCAATGGTAACTACGAATTTAGAGCTCAATCAAACTTTAAAGCCAATGAAAAAGCTCCATTCCACATGACATTTTTTTATGTGCGAAATGTTTAAATTGTATGTCTGACAATGAGTGACACAGCTGCTGTCACTTTATCATGATAAACGCCTTATGCAAATAAAAAAAAGAACGAAAATGTATTTCTCTTTCTTCTAATTTGCATATGCTCATATGTGATTTTTTTTGTTATGCAAGAATGACTAATCATACAGTCCTTCTTAAAATGTAAAACAAATGCAAATGGGTAACTTCCATAAAAAAATATGAGACTTTTTTTAATCATCTTCCTCTAAATCATCAGAATGAGTATTTTTATTTTGAATAAATATATACGAGGTATGTCCTAGTCATATTAAAATTTTTCGTATTTCATAAAATGCCTAGAAGCTGTCATAAACTAGAAACATTTTCTAAAAAAAAATGGTTGAGTTCCAAATTTAACGTCTTTTTTCTTAGGCGTTTTCATAAAACTTCGGTTTGAATTTTAAATTTTCACAAAATGACTGAATTAAATCAGGCATTTTGTAGTAAACTTCATTCCAGTTGATCGTACTAATAGACAACTATGGTGAGATTTTATAATAAGACCCCTTCAAATATTGTAAAATACCCGAATAAATCATTTATTATGTAAAATAAGTCAAAATATTTCAAAAAATATTTTGCAGTGAAATAAAATTACAAATACGTTTCAAGGTGGCTGAATAGATATTTATTTTGTTTTCATCCCTCCTGATGGCGCACCTCTGTGATCGTTGTGTTCTATGGAAAGTCTCTTAATCCCACCCGAGGTTTTGACAAAATTTATATTTTTGAAGTGAACGTTTTTCAGGAGAAAACATTACGGAAAAAAAAATCAAAGTGTTTTAGAAGGTAGAATAGTCGGTGATAAAGCTAAAAGTTTTTTTTTAATAATGATATCTTTTAAAATAAACTTTTTATGACAAGTTTGAAAAAGGTGAAAATAGTTTTTATCATTTTCAAACAGCTAAAGAATGTTTATTATTTAAAATATTATCATGAAAAGAACTTTCAGCAAAATACCTTTTACCATTCTAGGTTTGAAAACAAGTTGAATCTTTTCATCACGTTGTTTCGAAAAAAAAAAACGTTCGCTTGACGTTTTTGTGTCCAAATTTTACAAAAAAAACGTCTATCAAGCATAACATTTTGCGACTGCAATGGTGCCGTTCGAGTAGATAAAAACAAAATAAATATCTATAAAGCCACCTTAAACAAATGCCAAACGATGCCAGTTTTGATTTGATAGGATGTCTTAAATGTATTAGGCTTTTTGTACGGGAGCCAGAGACACGAATTTATTAAGGTATTTTACAATTTGCCTGGTTTTGAGTTAGTTTACTCTTTTACAAAATGTCGTATATACAGTGTATACGAGCCTATTTCAGTCATGTTGTGCAATTGACAAATTGAGAAAGAAAAAAAAGGGCTTGACATTTTCTAAATTGCCTAATAAGACGTCAAACAGTGAACTCGATCATTTTTTAACCAAATGACCCAGTTTTTAAAACGTCTAGAAATTTTATATAAAATCCAAAATTTGACAAAATGCCTGACGACATATACGTGTGTACCTTTTCCGTACATGAAGTTTAACATGTACGAAGAAAAAAAAAACCTAACTAGAGGTCGAAAGAATTTCTTCTCTCTTTCTGTCTCCCTTTCCACAACCACATCTACCAATATAAATGTACACACACCCATAGGGTGTGAACATTTTATATGATTCACATCCCATGAAAAAAAAATATTCACAAGCTGCTGAAGAAAAAAAGAATAAATTGCCAATAAAGGCATATATTTACTTTACTCGACAGGATAAAAATTTTCATAACGTAATATTATGTAGGCTTCTCAACAAAAATTGCGTTAAAACTCAAAATAACACATACGCTCGTACACTGATACAGTACACAATGTACTTGTATGAAGAGAAACTCATCCTTGATCCCTGATGGGTGGCAATCACTGCTAACAAGTCTATAGCTAGAGCCTAGAACACGTTTTTGGCTAAATGTAATTCATTTTAAAGGTGTTTTTTTAAGTATAAATACGCCTCTCCACCTCTGATTATTTTGTCTTTCAGTTGCAAAATGTAGAGAAACTTGAACGTGTTTTAAAAACTAGAAGAGAAATGAGTATTTTCAGGTTGATTTCTTTCAAAATAAGCTTTGTTTATGTGAGTTTGAAAATGACCCAACTTTAAGCAGACGACACTTGCCTATAAAAAGTTTATTTTGAAAGATATCAACACATACACAGATGATTTAAATTAGTTTGAATTAAAACGCAATTTATTTTAAATGAAATTACCAGTAACTTCAAATGAGTTACTTATTCGCATTTTCAATTTCAATTCATAGGCCTAATTTTAAATAAGTTACTGTAAACGCGGCATAATTAATAGCCTAGGTGATTGAAAATTGTAAAAAAAATAATACTATAAATACAAAAATATTTTAATAAAAAATTTAAATTATACTTTATACTTAATTTACACTTATAAAAGTAATGACTGGGTTGTTCCAAATTAAAATAATAACGTTGAAAAATTTAATTGTGCACAATGTGTACATTACACGAGACCTTATTTTGTAGATATTTCTTTTTTGTTTCCAGCTGAAAAATATTAAAGGTCGTATTTTTCGATAATGGAAACCAAAGTAAACAAGTGAAATAATGTCGTGTTTAATAATACAATGTATAATCAAATGATCAAACACAATAGTAACATTGAGCAAATTAATCTCTTCTTAAAGATATATAAATAGTAAATCATCCTATTGAGAACTTTACAAAATTAAAATATAATAAGAAATTAAGACTCAAAAGTACTTCTCAATTATTTCTGTTTCTATTGCGGACCGAATATTTTTTTTAAAAAAAGATTCCAAACATCAAAGAGTAAATTTAGTATGCAAAGACATGCATTAAGTTGTGTAGGAAACTCAATTTGGTGTTCTATGAAATAAAGTGTCGACAACTACAGTAGATAGGTAGATGGTACATACATAGATGGTAGTGAGTGATATTGGAGAGGACCCACATATACAGTATAAATTACATGCATATATAGATTACAATTTTCAAATGGAAAAACGTGATCACACATAAATATATGGGTTCCGTTTTTCCTTCTTCTTTTTTCTTTTCTCTCTCTCTCTCTTTTTTTTTTCTCTTTTTTTTATATCAAACTTGATTTTTTTATTTATATTTGAATAAAAACCTTGAGGTGTGTTCTTAATTGAAGTAAAAAACACATTTAATTGTTTTTAAAGTACTGTAATATATTTTAAAATCTCACCAATTTTTTTTCTTTCTTCTTCAAATATCGTGTTTTTAGAAGACTATTATATGGACTCAACGTTATAAATGTTTTTATGACACATGAATTTAAACAAAAAAACCTGTACTGAACCATCTGTAATAAATTAGCTTACCATAAAGAGGGTGGCGCTGAGTAGATTATACTTAAATCTTGCATTCAATTACGTTGATCAGCCCACCTAACGATTGAATTTCACAACACTGGAGCAATAAAATACAGTTTTGAAATAACATTTTCACAATAGTTTTTATAGCAGCCCAACTGCTATGGTCAAATCTTCATAGCATACCTGTGAATGTTGTATTTTTTCATCAAATTTTACGAGTTGTAAGATTAAAGGTAATAACATCACATGATACCAATACTTAAACTTGATACTTCTCTTTTATGTACATGCATGTACATTCACAAAAATTCTCATGAATAAAAATATACTAAACAAATATTCATAACACCCCCCACCACCATCACCACCACCACCCTTCCTTCAGTTTTTCATAACGGTCATTACCATAGGTTTCTACCAACATATCTAGTTTGATTATTTATTTTTTTACGACTGACATTTAAACAACAGAAAGAAGAAACTAGAATCTTGAATGGAAAAAAAAAATCTGTCCGGCGCCAGCCTTGCTTTAATTACAAACTTCCAATGTCAGATAGTTGTCTAATTGAATCAATGCATGTGGGCAAATAAAACATTTAACAAACAACAAGAGAACAGCCTAACCTTGAATTTAATGGCGAAATTTAAGCAACATATCAAATTACTGTATTTACTTCATTGAAGGCAATGAAGAATTTATACAGTGTACGTGTACATTAAGCATGTCAAACTCGCGGCCCGCGAGATGCATGCGGCCCACAACGAATATCTTTGCGGCCCAGCCCCTGTCAGATCCAGGATTACTGACATTCAACTTGGTTCAGTTTTGAAAGTAATCACTGCCAACAAAATTTCTCCACCAAAATAAATGTCTATTCAGCCACCTTTAAGTAGACTAGAATATTATCAACAATTACGCTTACTCAATAAAGCAAAATGTAATGTATGCTTCAGTGACACTTTCACATTCTGTTAGGTGACTGCTCATTGGCTAATCACTGCAGACTAGTATCTCCAAGCAGGATTGAGGTCTACTCAAAAACATTTAAGCCACAAATGGATCCCATCCTGCTCTTAGAGGTATGTTACACATGTATAACTTTTTTGAAGTTACTAGTAACTCAGTGGAACAGGACTTTAAGAAAGGGTAACAACATAGTGGAACATCAACTCAAGCAGTGACTAAATCATCGACTCAAGCTGGAACTCTTAAGTCGCATTAAAGTGCACATTGTGGCATTTTGACTCGCACATTTCCTGGAAGTGAGAGCAATGCACTAGTGAAGTTTAAGGATTAAGGTCTTTTTGCTAAATAGCAAAATTAACATATGTGTCGCCAGACTGTGAAAATGGGCTTCAAACGACCAAACAAACAAGTTTTTTTTTCTTTATGCGAGAGTCGATGCTCTAATATGCAAAGATGCAATGAAGACAATTCAGTTCGACTCAATACATCTGCAGTCAGCTTGAGAGCCATGTGGCAGGGGGATGATTTCCAATCATAAATGATTGTCATTCAGACAAGGTTTAGACATCAACGTCAAATTGAATTCGTCCTAAAACAGAACTATGTGCTGGAATACAATTCCGTAGTCTAAATGAATACATATGGATGCTAGTGTATGCATCATGTGTCTGTTTTCCTCTTATTTCTTTAATAACATTTGGATAACCATTGACCATGTCTACCTAAACGGGGATTTCTAGTAAGAATTCCATCTAACAATGCCCTGTTCTCTGCAGCTAGCAACCGTTCAAAAAGGACAAGGCTTTGCTCAGCCCTGTGATTCCCACTGAAATTCATCTATTAAGATTCCGCACACCTTTTTCAACTCTACAAGTCTCCCAATGATTGAAATACATTGAATGTGAGCGCATAGATAGTTGACATCATCAATATCCTTGTAAAAGAACAAAAATTAGCGTATGTCCCAATTAAAAGCATTAGCAAAAGGCGGGTAATATGATTCTATAAGCCGCAGTTTGGTTTCTTTGATGCGGAAAACATCCACCACAAGTCTCATATTACCCTTTACTGTGTACTAATTAAAGTTATGAGTCTTATGACTGACCAAAAATAAAACCATAAAAATATTTCGTTGGCAGGGTTGTGCTAAACAGGAAATGACGTTGACCCATCTTAAAGTTAAGGAAAGTGAGGATTGACACCATCAGACTTTACAAGTCACTACCTTAATAGATGCCTAACTATGTATCTTACCATAAGATTAGAAGAAAAAAAATGGTTAAAAGGGTGAAAAGAAACATAATAACGCAATAAAATAATAACAAGAATAAACTCAAGTAAGACCAAGATGAAAAACATGCAGAAAAAAATGCAACTGAAAAAGGAATTTACCTAATTTCATTCTATTTATCTGGCAGAAAGTAGACTTTTTCGTTTTTTTATCTTCTATAAACTTAAAAAACCTTTTTGAAATGTGTTTTTATTTTAATATGTGAGAAGTGAAAACCCTTGAACGCGAAGGAAAGCAGAAATGTTCAGTAAACCCACTTTCTGGTATAATACGTATATTTCTAATTCTATTTTCTGCTTTTTGCATGCACGTGTGTGCGTGGGGGAGGGGGGAGTAGGCTGCCTCAAAAAGCTACAATCAAAACGAACAGCATCAAGAATATAAGTGACATTTTTGTCAGAAAACATAGCTGTTTGTAATAACTTTTAAAATGAAATCATTCCTCTAAAAAAAACAAATCTGAAACACTTTATACATTTAAGAGAGCTCTGCTATGTGGGCAGGCACATAATAATAAATATGCTTTTCTGTTCTGTTTTTTTGAATCGTTGAAGCGCGCTTAACAAGTGAACTGCAATATATATGCATTCATAAACGTTTCTTCCCATCGCGTATAATCCGCATTTGATCCACATTATACACAATAAAATACACACATACAATAAAAGTATGTAATGATGACCATAATCATAAAAAAAAACATTTTTCTTCAGACATAAAGTTGTAGAAACACGCATTCCTTTCAAAAAAAATGTATCAGGACGAATAACAGATAGATAAAGAGAGAGAGAGAGAAAGAGAGAGAGAGAGAGAGAGAGAGTGAGAGAGAGAGAGAGAGAGAAAGAGAGAGAGAGAGAGAGAGAAAGAGAGAGAAAGAGAAAGAGAGAGAAAGAGAAAGAAAAAAAGCTACATACTGCCAGTATACAGTATTATGTAGTTAAATATTATAAACATATTTTATTATCTATCATAAATGAAAGTGAATAGATTTTTTTTTTGAATATATCAAACCCATCTTTTACATACAATGAAAATCGCTCAAAGAAAATCAATAAAACTTTTCCAACATTTATTTATTTTTTTTTTCATTTTATTTTCTTCAAAACTATACGTCTGTCTATACAGATAAAAACAAAATTATGAGCCTAAAATGACATTTGTTTTGCGTGTTGGTCGCAAATAGTCATCTGTTACAACGGTTAAGAGACCCACCTCCAGATCTACATTGAACACAATCGTGCCTAATCATTTTGAATAGATTTCTTTTTCTCAACAATGCAACATTACAAACTTTCATACAGCATATCCATGCGTACATTATGTACTAAAAAAACTAGATCGGTTCACATAATAACCATAATAAGTGACAGATTATATGACAACAGCGACCCCTTCCCACCACCCAAACCCAAAAAAGCTGGTTTCTTTGAATTAAGTGTGTTATCACATTTTATTTCAGATAATAAATCCATTGCATGTAGTTTAAATATCACTTATTCAAGATAAAAAAAAAATACACCCACGTAACTTTTCTGGAGTGAATCCAACAAAGATTTCTTTCTATTCTTTAGAAGAAGAAGAAGAAGAAGGAAAAAAATATTGCTAGGCCAATCTCATTCTTCTCAATACAATTGAAATACCAGACAACACGACATTTTATAAGAAAAGCTTACGGCAGAGAATGACAATTTGTCACCTCTTGGCTCTTTAAAGTTAACAAAAACTATGTTGAAAACAGCTAGTCTCTCGAATTGATAGGAGGAGCACTGTAGATGAGCCTGGGAAACACTATGCCTGGAATGCCTTCCAATGACGGACGAATGACTGTTTGACACACACTGTGGCCGTGAGACAACTGTTGAGTGTCGGATACCGAGCGTCCAAAGTTCGACATTGGAGGGTATTGAAAGGCATATTCGGGCAGGTGTCGAATTTCTTGCCCCACATCAAAGGTTTCTAATGTTTACCACAATGTTGGACACATAGTCGGACCGGTTCATTAAGTGTGAACATATAAGTCCAACTCACAGGAGACAAATATGGGTAAACATTGGATACAAAACTAAACACATAGTGTGCACCAAGCTTAAGGCTACTTGTACACGGGCATCTTTTCGTCATGCGACAGTTTTGTCGTCACACACGGCGAATGGTCATAGTTGCTCATTCATACACACGGGCATCTTTTTTGTCGCTATGTTGCTGTTACTAAAAGTTGCTCATAATAAAACACACTGTTCTAGATCCGATGGTGATGAGTCATATATACTGACGCTCAGAGCTTAAGCAACAATTTGTTGTCCGTCTGCATAATCTCATTGAAACCTATACGTCACATAGATTGCGTCTGTCGCCAGCAACTGCAGTGACGCTAAAAACGGAAAAGGTTGCATCTTTTTTAGACGCAGAGACAAAATAGTCGCTCGCGTTGCTCATACCATTGAAAACATTGCATTTCATATTGAAGGTCTTTTTTTCTAATATCAACAGAGCGTCAAAAAGACACCCGAATGTGAGCACTCTTAAGGCGCATTCACACTAGGATGGTTTACAAGCCACTGGTTGCTGCTGGCTATTAGTAGCAATAGCGATCAGCGGCTGCTTTGGGTTCACAAAAACACAAAATCTAACAATAATCAACCCAAGCAGTGGAGTTTCAACTACCCACTAGTGCCACTACTAGCGACAAAGGGTTCACACTAGCAGGTAGCACACTGGTAGCAGCAGGAAGGGAGTTGGACATGTTCAACTTCACCAGCCACTGTTAAAATCACTAGCCTGCTGGAGAAAGCAGCTGCTGGTAGCAGTTCACACTATGCTACTATATGGCTACAACCAGCCAGCAGTTGGTAAACCAGCCTAGTGTGAATGCGCCATTACTGTCAAGCGTCTAACAGCATCAATATTAAAGATGGTGACCTCAAAATTGCTTAGTGCAACACCACGTAATATCACTTGCAATATTTGCGAGAGTTGTGAAAAATAAGACATATGTCTATAGATTTTTCAACCAATTGTTCCAACCAACAATTTCATTTTTCAGAGCACAGTTGTGTACATTCTGTGAACTACCTTTTGTTACTCATTACTTTTGCTGACATGGTGTCGACCAAAATAATTAAACGTGTGATTTGGTTAAACGATCAGTTTTCTTTTTTAAAAATTCCTTATGTCTTATCCAAAGTATTTTCTGTTAGATATAGAAAATACATATCTTTTTCTAAACAAAAATTTACTCATTTCCTCATTTACTATCATTTTTATCACAATTTTAACTTATTTTTTTTATCAAAGTTGAAATGTTAGACTTATATAATTAGCTACTAAAAAGTAGGAGAATCATAGCATTAAGTGCTATAGCTAACCAAAATCTGGTCACAATACCACTTTGACCTCTTAAGAAAACGACTGAACATAGAATTCATTTATTATTATGGCATCACAATTAAGAAACTGGCCTTTTATGGCCGGAGCACCACTCTCCACAAATTACAAATGAAGATCAAATTCAAGAAGGAAATAACAAACTTCAACCCTCTTAGCAAGGTTCCAACGTAGAAATAAAATTTTAAAGCGTACTCAATAAATTAGGATACATACTAATTTTCATTATTAGGATACAATGATGGTATTGATGATAGATGGATTTTGAGTCTAACAACTCAAAAAGTAAACCTGATAAATTGTGATAATGAAGTGCAGGTTTTTATAGTGTACAGTAAGTCTATTCCACGAAAGTAACAGAAAAAAAAACGAAATTTACCGATTTTTTTAAAAATAAAAAATTAATATTTAAGTTCGTGTACAGTGTTTTGCCTGTGAATCATCCATTTGCCCACCGACCCACAACAATTGCGGGTCGGAAGGGTGATAGATGGTGAATATACAATTGTGGCAATGGAGGTCATAGCCTAACATTGTCAGCATTATCATTCGTAGATGAATGGGGGAAGCAAAATACAGAACTCGTATATAAATCTCAGTTCATAGCATTATATCATTGCGCAGCTGCAACGCCCGGTGGCTGTGACAAATTGGCAAGGGCTACCCCACAGTGGACGGGTGGGGCTAAAGAAGCGAGTCCAGCATCAACAACAAGGAGGTCTTGGAAGTAGTGGTAGAAGTGGAGGTACTAAACTTAGGTTTGGCACCTGGAATATAGGGAGTTATCTAGTGTGCTAAAGGCTAGGAGGGTAAATGTTGCATGTCTGCAGGAGACAAGATGGAAAGGTGATAAATCCAGGGACATTGGAGATGGGTATAAATTAATTTATGCAAGTAGTGAGGAGGGTAGAAATGGAGTGGGAATTGTCCTAGATCAGGAACTCAGACATAGTGTGGTTGAGGTTAGGCGGATAAATAGTAGGCTGTTAGTAGTAAAGGTAGTTTGGGGTGGCATTGTTATAAATGTAGTTAGTGCATATGGCCCCCAGGTTGGATTAGATACAGCCAGGAAATGAGCATTCTGGGAACAGTTTGATGACCTAATATTGGGCCTGAGTAGGAAGAAACGGGTCATAATTGGTGGGGACTTTAATTGACATGTAGGTAGATGCAGGGAAGGGTATGAAGAGGTACATGGTGGGTGGAGCTATGGAGAGTGAAATAAAGCAGGGGAGAGTATCCTGGAGGTGGCAGTGGCACATAAGTTAATTTTAGCAAACACTATTCCAGAAGCGAGAGGAACATTTGATTACTTTTAAGAGCAGGGCAGGAGAATCCTAGATTGATCTCTTCATGATTCAGAGTGAGGATAGAAACGAGTGCAAGGATTGTAAAGTGATACCGAGTGAAAACTTAGCGGGACAACATAGGCTAGTAGTGTTAGACCTAAAACCTAGGGGTGCAAAACAGGTGGTCAGGCATAGAGGAGAGACAGCAATTAGGTGGTGGGCATTACCAGACAAGGTGGAAGAGTTTAAGAAAATGGCAAGTAAGATAGCATGGGATTTAGATGGCACTGCAGGAGAGCTGTGGACAAGGGTAGCACAACAGATCCGTGATTGTGGAAACGAGGTACTAGAGACAGTACGAGTAGGGGGTCTCGATTAGACAGAGAAACTTGGTGGTGAGATGAGGAGGTACAGAGGGCAGTTAAAAAGAAGAAAGATGCTTTCAAGACTTGGTGGCACAATGGAAGCACTGAGGCCCAGATAGAATACAAGCATGCCAAGATAGAAGCCAAACAGCAGGTAGCCTTAGCAAAGCATAAGAAATATGCAGACATGTATGCCAAGTTAGGTACCAGAGCAGGAGAAATGGCAGTATATAGAATAGCTAGGGCTCGGGAGAATAAAGGCAGGGATATTGAAAAGGTGGTGAGTGTCAAGGATAATGGGGGCAAAGTATTGTGGGGTAGGGAGCCAGTACGGAACAGGTGGGGGAATATTTTAGTAAGCATATTAATGAGGGGGTAGAGCACGAGCCTTTCACTGGAAGAAATAATGATAGAGAAGAAGTGGAGCAGGTTAGGGCTGAGGAAATTGTTCAGGCATTGCAGAAAATGAGGCTAGGGAAGGCTTTAGGGCCAGATGGGATACCAGTAGAGGTGTGGAAGGTCTTGGGGAATGTTGCCATTTCCTGGCTCACAAAGTTATTCAATAGATTGGCTATGGGGGATAGAATGCCAGGTGCATGGCGGGACAGCTGGTTAGTGCCTATTTTCAAAGGGAAGGGTGATGTTCAGGAATGTGTAAACTATAGAGGTATTAAATTGATGAGTCATACGATGAAGCTTTGGGAGAGAGTAATTGAAGCTCGACTATGGGGTAAAACTGAAATTGGGGGAAGTCAGTTTGGGTTTATGCCAGGAAAATCCACAATGCACCCTATTTTTGCCGTAAGGCAAGTTATTGAGAAGTTTCGGGCTGCCAAGAAAGTGTTACACATGGTATTTATAGATCTAGAGAAAGCCTATGACAGAGTACCACGGAAGTTATTGTGGGAGGTCTTACAGAAAAAGGGGGTGGGTGAGTTATATAGATATGGTGAGGGACATGTATAGGGATGCACGGACAAGCGTTAAGACTGCCTGGGGGTTCTCTGATAGTTTTTGTGTTAGGATTGGTGTGCACCAGGGCTCAGCACTTAGTCCATATCTATTCATTTTGGTCCTGGATGAGTTACTGGCAGGGGTAAGGCAGGAGGTCCCCTGGTGTATGCTGTTTGCAGATGACATAGTCTTAGTTGGGGAATCCAAAATGGAACTTGAGATAAGGTTAGAGGAGACTAGGAATGCCTTGGAATCAAAGGGGTTGAAAATAAGTAGGGCAAAAACGGAGTACATGAAATTTCAGTGGGATGGGAAAGAACAGTTGAATGAGGGGATTAGACTTGGGGACAGTTTAATGCAGCAGGTGCATGACTTCAAATATTTAGGATCTGTGCTGCAAGATGATGGGAGCTTAGACTTAGACATCACAAACCGAATAAAAGCAGGTTGGCATAGGTGGAGGCAGGCTAGTGGGGTTTTATGTGACAGGAAGTTACCTATAAAATTGAAGGGAAAGTTTTATAGAACAGTAGTCAGACCAGCTATGTTGTATGGGTCAGAATGTTGGGCAATCAAGAAGGTGCATGAGGATAGAATGCAGGTAGCTGAGATGAGAATGCTAAGGTTTATGAGTGGGGTGACCAGAAGGGATAGGATCAGAAATGATTTTATTAGGGATAGTGTAGGGGTAACAAATATAGTAGAAAAGATGCAGGAAAATAGGCTGCGGTGGTTTGGGCATGTCCTCAGGAGCGGAGAAGATGGGCTGCTGAGGCAGGCAATGAACTTAGACCTGGGAATAAAACGGGGTAGAGGAAGACCCAAGCAAACCTGGGATGTAGTAGTAAAACGGGATATGGTGGCATGTGGGGTCACTGGGGGTTTGGTGCAAAATCGAAACGAGTGGAGAGTTAGAACCAGCAAGGCCGACCCTGCTGCTTGCGGGATAAGGTACAGGAAATGATGATGATGATGAGTAAAATGCTATGTTCAGTAATAATATTTTCTTCTCTCGTCTAAATTTTAAGGGTTCTTTTCCATTGTTATAACCACAATATAAGTGAGTGTTTCTGAGAACTTTTGAATTTGGCTTTTAAATATATTTTAATAACTCACATCAAGTTAGCACAATCGATGTTTAAATGAGTTTTTCAACAATTAACAATTTTCTTTCATTAAGTTCAAAACTGTTTAAACACAGAAAAACGTAAAAAAATTCTATCTTTTAATACGAAATTCGTTTAACATGAAAAAAAATATATACATGTATATTCCAAGTTTCACTCCATTTCATGTTAAATGGCTTTCATTGTATTTGGGTTATATTTTTAAATATTAAAAATAACTATGCTTTATATTACATGTATATTTTATTAATTTGTGTCAATCACTCATTAGTTTATATTGAATAGACTTGTACTAATGATTCACAATTGGTGTGCTGTGAGTTTTGCTATGTGTTAACATAATTTAATATTTTAAATTAAATTTCAACTTAATTACAAAAAGCATAATTAAAAAATCTTCCTACTAAAAGTAGGCACTAAACCAGTGGTTTCCAAAAGGTCTGCTGTGGCACACTTTAACTGTGCCATGATTTTAGCTAGGTGGGCCCCGATTTCTTCAGAGAAAAGATACTGCGCTGTGAGCAACAAAAAGATTGTGAACCACTAGTCTTATAGCGTTCATTGAATCCCTCCTTTTTCTAGGTTAGAACCCTGTTTTGAGAGTTGAAGTTCATGTTTTATTTTTGAACTCGAGCCTAAATAATCTGCGTTGAGTTTTTTGTGGCCTTCTAAATTCCACACGATGCCTGCACTTACACCTTGACCCAATCACACAGAGCTTCAACATAAAAAGCGGATCATGTTGAACATTGGAACATTTCTAAAACATTTATTGAATACAGTTTCTATAAACGACAATATTTTTCACCTGCCAGAAAAAGGTGCTGGTTAAGACATATACAATGTGAGAAATACAGGGTAAAATAGGAAAGGAAAAGGGTTGATCAAAACAGATTAAGAAAAATAGAAAACATAGAAAGAAGAAGAAAAAAACTCACCCAAATCAATTGGCCACGTACAATCACCTTCATTGACAAGTAGTGACAGAAAAGAAATGACAGTGTGTCATACACATACACAATTCTAGTCCCCAATTAAGCTACCAGCCAACTTAAAGAAGAAGAAAAAACGGCCACAAGAAAACCACTTCAAAAAAAAAGTCGTTGTTAGTAATGACACAATTATATGTGTCCAGTCGCTGTTTAAAAAAAAGTCCAACCAGTTATACGATGCCTATAATATAATAGTATACGAGATGAAAAACCAAACTGTTGCACTATGAGACTAGAAAAATGTTTTTGTATTTTTAAATTCAAGATTCAGAAAAAGAAAAACCGGTCACTCTAAAATAATACATAGTATTACATAGATTGCATAAATCTATTATAATATCATCATGCAATGCTTATTTAAAATGAACCAAGAGAAACATTAAAGTGTGCTTCTTTCAAGCAGCCGTCCACAAATAAAAGCAAAAAGCTGATCCCTGATATAAGATGATGATGACAACAACCCCACGGATTTGATGTTTCAATCCACCACCACTGCAACCGCCACTATCACACACATCTACAGTATATCCACTCTTTCTTTCTCTCCCTCTTCACTTTTTTTTTTCTTTTATCAGATAATTTCATACAGTGGACTCGTCCCTTAGGCAAAACTCATCCACCAATACGAAACAACCAACCAGAAGGATGCTAAAAGAGAAATTCTCCCACTAATCCATTCATCTCTGTACGTTTCTAACACAGTATAAAACCTTCAGCCACGCATGTGTTTTGAAAACGCTTACAACTATAATACAGCGTGGTTACAAACTCCATCTAGCATTTCAACCAAAGACAATCGAAAACTCATACATCCCTATAGTTTGGCAAGTACCATGTACATGTATAAGGAGAGTTGTGGCCGCCACGTAGCATCATGAACAAAATTATCATTGACTTACATTTCCCTTTAATAACGATTGAGTCCAGAAAATAAAATTCAAGCTCTGAGAGCTGTGCTGTATGCGAAATACTTGTACACCACGCACCTTACCGCGTGTGCATTTTCTTGGTCGGCCGTCGCATTTCAGGTTGTGTGTCCTGTACACGCCTTCATTTATACTAAGACATGTTTTTTGTTTAGGGACTAGAGGAGTATAATTTTTTTAATTTGTTGAAAAGTATGTTATTTAAGGTACCCTCCTATAACGGATACCGAACAGGTCATTCAAGGATTTGTCAAAAATTCATAGATTAACAGGTCGTACTAGTAGAGGAGGCTGCAGTGTACAAAATTTCAGCTCTCTAGGTTATGGGGAAGTTGGTTAAAATAGAAGTCCACGCCAATGGACAACAGTCGTGTTGAGTTAAATAAAAGCTTATAATAAAAACATGAAAACTGTGACCCTAAAACAGGCATCTGTAGACAACTTCAGAATTTCTTTGGTTCCGCCCTTTTATGAGCATCATCAATTTCTAATTGCTTTGTTACTGGGTCTGATGTCACATGCCCCGCCCTTTTTATTTCTAATTGGTTGATATTTGGTCTGACGCTCATAAAAGGGCGGAGCCAAAGCAATTCTGAAGCTGTCTGCCCTATGTCTAGCATGTAACCCTAAAGTGTTGTTCACATGACCTTGTTACACAGCCCACGGTACTAGAAACACATCACACATCGAAAATCCACCTTCATTCGCACGGGTAACTTTAAGAAAATAACCAGTAGATGCCGCCAGCAACTCCATTAATACATATTTTATATAAAAGTTTATATGTAAAAAAAACTGCAATTAGGATGATGCAATATCTGGTATTGCCGTTTAACATGGTGTGTGGTTGGTTTTTGTTTACATTCTCTCTTTTCATCGATAATTATTTTTGAAACGTAATATAAAATGCAATGAGCACTCAAATATATTGCCCATCCATATAACCAAATTTTGATCCCCTCTATTTTTAGAATAATTCTCAAAATAACCTACAGTCCTACATGCTAATTTGCATAAAACCCTAATTAAAGATGGAATAGATATAAAAGTTTATTTTCTCAAGGGAATCCATGTGGTCACGATTAAGCATGAGTGATTTTGTTTTAATTTAATAAGCTTCATTCTGGAGAATGATTTCTCGCAAATATAACTGCTTCTAAATATGAAAATCAATTTCCTTATATCAAAAATAAATTTAATGTAAATAACGTCGGTTACACCACTCGGTTATAGCGACACAAAACTCTATGTCTCTTAAATGACGCTATAACCGAGTTTGACCACGAGTCTTTTACCTAGTACACACCTGATAATTTAAATGCATTTAAATAATAAACGTGTTCTACAGAGCCCTCTGTGAAGGGCAAACAAACAATATGTCAAATTCAATTTATTCAGGTTAATAATCTAAAAATATTGACTTAATACTTAAATATAATCAGATAAAGTATTGACAAAATATTGATTTAGTATTTCAATTTAAAATATTAATAATTAAAGTCAATTTTTATTTGGTTCATGTCCTTAACCGGATTCCGTATAATTCACCTAAACACATTTAATTTGAATTCATTTAACTCATGTGTGTGTGTACAAGGTATTAGTGGAAACAATAACTAAGAACACCTCAATTTAAAGATATTGGCAAACCAAAATGGCAGAATGGGTCACGTGTTCCATCGCCTATCCTGAAGCTCAGACCTACTACAAAATTACCAGGCAGTGGAAGTCAATAACAATGCAGAGTGGAATCAATGACGTAGAAAGCCACAACCCTGGCTACATTTTTCTTTTGCTATATGCATGTTTTAGATTCCGGTGGTGTTTGGTCTAAATGTTAGATGAACTTCTGACCACTCTGTATATAAAAGCGAGACTTAAATCTTGAAGTGGGTTCTTGTGTATAGGGTCTACTAGTGTAGGTGGATTTATAATTCAACATGTGGCACAACAAGATGCCGTGCTTTGAAAGAGAATAATGAGAAAGAGAGCTTGAGGCCAAAAAATGTCACATGTAAAATAATAGCAAATACTTGAACCACTCACTCACTGAACATTGATGTAGAGTGTGCCACCCTCTCAACATCTTTAGCATTTAGAATCTTTTTAAGAGCTCTCTTTCATCCTTTTATATTCTACAGCTATAGCTCTAAGAAACTTTAACCAGTGGGCTTTAATGCTTGGTTTCTAAAAAGCTATTTAGAACAATTTGAGAGGTGTAAAATAACTTGAGAACAAGTTACAGCTGACATAAGAACTGCATAGATCACGTAGTACTCATACGTAAGAAACATGAACTAAGAAATAAAAAACGACTTATACAGTTCTCAATTGTTTGAACATGCATTAAGTCACGAAAACTTTGAAAGAAAATTACAAAATTCACACACATTTTGAACACCAAAACTTTTGTGAACACTTAGTAGATTTTGAGATGTAAAACAAGGATATCAGATGGCAGTGGAATTTGGAAAAGTTTACTTACAATACCTCAACAAAAATAATAACTACGAGCATAATAAAGTAATGAGAGGCCGACTCATGTGGACTCAATAAAGTTTTGAGAAACATGACGTCACAAGAGCCTATAGCAAAATGTCCAAAGCACTTATGAAGAACTAAATCATGTTGACAATTACTACGTTTAAGCCTCGTTTTCACGATAACTGTTTTTACGATAGTTGCTGTCATGACAGCAGCAACTATCGCGAGAACTATCATCGTGAAGACCACATGATAGTCATCATCACACTGTCGCGATAGCATTATCACACTATCTCGTTTGATAGTTGAATAGTACTTTCGTAATAGTACTAGTTGTTGAGTGACCGCTTGTAGGGAAATATCCACTTTATAGGGAAATTTGGCTTCTGGTGGGAGGGAGAGGCAACACTGTTGTTGACTCAATGATATCTGGGAAGTAGACGTCATCACTGTCATGGCAGAACTATCACGTTACTTCAACACATGTAGGCAGTTGCTATCGTGAGAGTGAACTATCGCAACTTTCATGACAGCTAACTCTCATCAAAGAACTATCACCGTGAAAACGAGGCTCATAATGAGAGAAATAAGTAGCTAATCTTTTAGCTAGATAATAATTACGTGGGATATCTTCATATGTAAACTATTGAAATAAGTAGGTAAATGAAATAAGCGCTAAAAAGATTCCCCACTAAATATCCAAGTGGGTTTTTTTAAAGCGATAAAAACATGACTCCTATCATCAAACTTTGTCATGTGTTTCAAGGTCACCCTAATTTAGTAGGTAATGTTGCGCATATAAACACTTCAAGAATTAGTAGTTTAATTTTATGTCGTTAAAAGTTTAGCGGTTAATTGTTCTCAAGTAAACATAGTTAAGTGTTAAGTTGTGAGAGGAGTATATTATTTTGACAAATTTTGTCAAAATGATATACTCCTCTCACATCGTAACACTTAATCTTTTCTTGTAACTTTGTCCATACATACTTAGCCACTCATTCTTTTAGAACTATTCAATGTTAATGTGCATTAGATCCTTAAAAAATAGAACCGGAACCGTACTTTTAGTTTTATAAATCGGACCATAAATTCCAAAGACGTTTGGTCTTTTTGTATGAAATGACTCAAATACCAAAATACTATCTCAGAAATTACTTGAAATGGAATAAGCAGTTGGTATCTCACATTGATCGTCTTAAGAATATTGTTCAGTAAGCATGTTTTAAAATTTTTGATAATCAGCCAGAAAAATCACATACTGACATTGTACCCTTTTGGTCACTTTTTATGGAAGTCAATCGCATCATAGAAAATGTCATTTTTAAATGAAAAGCAGGTTCCTCCATTTAAGCTAAGTGCTCGTCTATATCATAATGATAACTTTAAACTAAGACAAACCAGAATGTGTTCCATTTAAAATAAAAATCACTTAAAAAAATAACGAAAATGTCAAACATCTGATCATTTTGAATCGTCAGAATGTGTACTACATTTTTTACGTCACATGTCACTTTGTCACAACAAATTATAGCAAAGATTCAACATTTTTTCTAAAAAAATTCTTTAGAAATACAGTAAGCTGAAATAACCACTTCGTGACTTTTTTTGTGTCAGATTCCTGATGTTAAACAAAAAAAAAACCGCATCCCTTAACCTCCTTTGAGTCCTTCTGTTCCTGAGTTGGTTCTGCTCAAAAAGATAATGATCAACCCGACCCATCTTTTGGCCCCTCCCTTTACTTATATGAATTTTCGTTGTGTTAAAAGTGCAACAAAGTTTAAAGAAATGGATGCTAAATCTGAAAATAAACATGTTGGGTCGCTTTTCACCCCATATTTAGACTTTTGTAGCAAAGCAACAAATAGACAAAACGGGCCAAATTTTAGAATAGATTGTGGACTTGGATGGAAAAACTATAGAACAAATAAAACCATTCAAGTTTGTTTGACACATTGCAACCACGATATGCTCCTCTATCAACAAAACAAAACAAATGTTGTCATAAAATTGCTTAACTTTTTTTTTTGCCCCCGCGCAGTGGCCCCTACTTGATCTATGATGTATGGCAAATGAGAACAAACATTGGCTTAGAATAAATAGTTAATTTTTTGTAGTTTAGGGTTTCAATTTTTGTAATTCAATACTTTTCACGGGAAATTCACGATGCTGTCAATATTTACCAGAGGTTCCTGGTACAAGTTGTGGACTGGTCATAGTTTTTCCATATATATTTGACTTGTGGAAAAAGAGTAATTGATTTGAGAATTGCTAAAATTCACTTGTGAATTGTTATATTGACTTGTATATATGATCTGATTATGTGTTTCATAAGGATGTAGTAGCCGACTGCGATGTTAAATAAACTGAAGCGAATATCAAGCAAGTATCAACAAAATTTATCAAGCAATCAACTAATTGACTCAAAACATTCATGAAATTTGCAGTAGGCCAGGTATGGCCCTACACTGTGGTATCAATCAGAATCTATGATACAAATTATTTGATAGGATAATAAGTTAACTAACATATTTATAAATTATAATGATGCAGAGGAATTTTTTTTTTAAATCTTTTTAGTAAATCTAAAAAATGTTACTAATTATGAAAGTTTGAATTAAGCTTAAAAATTTCAATGAAGCTATAATAACAAGGTTATCAAAAATGGGAGCCTGCAGACAGGTCTGTGAGACAGAAGGATAGTTCACTTTAATGACAGACCTTGTCTATGGGAGATCGTGTCAGCAGATAGTTTTCTCATAGTGTATGACTAGCTTTATGGAAAGTGTGGAATTACCGGTATGTTATAAGTAGATTACTACTACTTCTTTACATTATGTACTCAAAAGTAAGCTTAGAATAAATATCCTGGCAACAAGCTAGCTACACAAAATGAGATGCTGTCTGCAAACATGGTTTCTTACAGTCCAACAACTCTCACTTTTGTGTTAGAGTGTATGGAGTATGCAGACAGGTATGAAAGACAGAAGCACAGTTCATTTTAATGACAGACCTTGTCTATGGGAGTCTGAGAGACCATGTCTGCAGACCATGCTACGTTCGTAGGCTCGTAGATTTAGGGAAATTACGGAATTATGTTATGAGTACTTTTTTTTACAAAATATACTCAAAAGTAGGCTTAGAACAAATAATCCTGGCAACATCAGCCTTTTAAATTAACCAACATTTATTACTTTATAAGCAACCATCTGCCATATGAACGACAGATATAAAAAATGAAATTGTAAACTGTGTGCTGAAAAAAAAAACCCAGCCATATGACGCTGATTATGAAGGCTATTAATTAAAAATTAATAACAACGTAACCAAATAATACAACCGTTTTTATATTACTGTAAGTTTTTTTTGTTATGAAAGTCTTAAGAAATATGAGATTCACACACACATTTATAGAACAAGTATTAAAAGTAATAAGGCAACTTTTTGAAATTAATTATGATTTCATGACATAGAAATGTTTACTTGTCATACTTTAAAATCCAGTGCTGAAAATGAAAACAATACATCATTTGCCCACACATAAAAAAAACATGCAACTTAATTCATCTTTATCAAAATGTTGCATATTATATAGAAAAGAGAAGAGAAAAGATAAGAAGATGTTAGCCTCTCTACGATGTATTATTTATTATGAAAAAGCAAACTCCCTTGGTGGCCATGAAATATGACCAGCAGTTAACCAAAAACTTCCTAAGTTAATTAACAAGATTCACCAAACAACCAACGAATAAATAATAAAAAAAATATGAAAGTTTTTCTCCTTTAGATGTGATGCGTTTAGGACTCCTACTACAATAGACGTAATTATTGGGTTTGCTCATCATGTGTTGGAAAGAGGCTAATTAAGAAAACAAGTCAGTCTTTTTTTTCTTCTTCAGAAAAGAAACTTTAAACGAATGTGTGTGCGCCGCCGTCTTACAATATTATACATTGTAGAAAGGAGAAAAAGAGAAAGAAAAGAAAGGAATTCTTATCCAACAAACAAAAAAATATATTATTTATGTCTCACATGTCCTTGAAAAAAAGGTCTCTTTCTCGATTATTTTGATGAGTAACTCAAATTACTCAACGTCAATGGAAAAAAAAAAATATTAATCAAACTCGGAGTGCCCTTTGAAAATTGCATGACGTACTATGTTCAAAGTAAGGCATTGACTTATTTGGAAAGAACTTCTCTTATATGCTGGCCAACTACAACCTGGATCACAGGAGAAACATTTTAGGCAACTTTTCATTCAATTCTACGAGATATGAATGAGCATTTTAACTGCAAAATTCTTGTTCACACTGGGCAACCTTGTTGAGCCACTAGTTGAAAGCACAAAAGCAACAAACAATGGTATTAGAAATTCTTGAATCTTTGTGATTTTGGTGCCAGTTGAGCACGCCTGAGGCATTTTAGAGCTTTCAGAGCATTTAAATATTTTTCGACTTTTGACCGTTTTTTTTTGAAAAAAAGCAAACGACCCATTTTTTCGAATTTTAAAAATTCTTGAATCTTTGTACTTTTTTCCAAGCTTTTTGGAGGCAACCAAGATCGAATGCTTTTATTTGCTAACCGAATCTAATGTGTTCGGTCAAATTTCAGACTAGATTTGTTTTTAAGTTTTAATTTTTAACTATGACTTAGTTAAGATGGTAGGAAGGTTAAAAAAGCATCACGTTTACTACACGGGGGTAATATAGGGCAAAAAGGGACATTGGATTTTACATTTTTATTTTAGTGCTGTTCCAATTTTTATCTTTCTCTGTTTATACCCAACAGTGTATCTCAATTGAGGACATAGTAAAAATTTGTATGTGGTCATTTTTTTTTCAAAAAAAAAGTTATTACAACTAAGAACAAAACATCAGTGCTTAGAATGCTTATATTAAAAGTGTGGTAGAATAATTCTGGGCAAATATTTCAGATTACCATTGTATGCATCAATAAACACAACATTTGTGTACATGCTATAGAAGCTTTTTTGCGTGTTTATACAATGTATATTCACCAGAATTACTGTCTTATATGGAATATTATAACATTTTCTAACAATACAAGATACTTATTGAATTATATATCTGCATTATTCATTCATAAACAAAATATTACTTTAATAAACAACGAAATCTGAATTTTTAGGTAGTCATAACTTACAAAAAGAAGGGTGATATTAGGCATACTAGATGTAATCATTTTACCCTGTACTCAAAATGCTTTACTATTTCGTATCGCAGTAAATGCTAGCTGTAAGCACATTTCAGTGCCTCAGAGGTAAAGTGTGTTAAGTCATCAAACCTAAATTTTACAGTAGAGTCATTTGAAAGTTTTTCTCTTCATTGAAAGAAATAGCACATGACATGGTATATCAGCATCTAGCAGCCAATGTCCAAACTGTGAAACTTGACAATCTCATTCATAAGATTGTATTCATATACATTATACATTCACAAGATGTAAAAATCGTGTTTTTTTTTTAAAAAATGTGACTTAACCTAGTTTACCACTGAGGCACGATTTAGAAAACTAAGGCATTATGGTATGTTACAGATTTTCAAAGGGAAACACATTCAAATAGACGTATTACATGACTTTTACTTGTATAAAAATGAGAGCTGCCAACCTAAACAGAAACTTAAACATTTTCAAAGCAAGAAGGAAAAAAAGTAGAAAAATTTGTCATATGAACTGCAGAAAGCTGAGGAGAGCATCAAACAGTGAAAGAAAGAGGCACAAAAGGATATATATATATTTTTTTTACTTATAATCATCTTCAAGAACATACACAGGCCTACAGTAGATATTGTATGGTTCTCTTTTAGAACAATGAGTAACAACATAATCCATTCTTTCTACAGATCAAACAAGAAAACTAACATTGTTAGTTCAAAAAGGATCAAAATGAGAATAAGAAAAAAAGAACTCAAATTAGCAAACAGTGACACCATTTGTATCATATATATATATATATATATATATATATATATATATATATATATACATATAATAGATCATATAGATGTCTTAAATAATCCAGGTTATTTAAAACATCTCAAAAAATAATAAAAAAAACACAAGAAAGACTTCAAATAAGTTGTAAATTAAGAATCTACTTGTGCTATATCCTTTAAGCTTATTAAAATCAAATTTGCTTCTATTGTTTCCGAATTATGATTTAATCTTCTACTTCAATACCAATTACCAATGGCTTTGTCCGGAAACTAAAGCTTGTTTTTTTGTTGTATTTCAAAGCATCTAGTACAGTGATTGTACCGCCACCTACACACTTCTATATTGTATAAAAGAAAATAATTTTCAGATGAGCCTTCGCACTGATTTAATTTAATTTTCTCAAGAAAGCAAGTACATGTATGTGCCTTTATTTCTTTAGAAGGTTATTTGGAGTTAGCACACAGTTCCCGAAAATTTCTTCTTTAAAGACACCCAGCGCAAATGTTGTTTTTCCGGACTCTACTTTTCCATTCTCTTTAATAATTTTTTAGTTACAGCCATCACCAATAAAATATTTATACAGAGTGATTCATACAGAAAGGCCAGATTAAGACCTTTGGCGGGCCAGGGCCCAGCCAATATAGGAGCCCATAGTTATCTATACTTTGTCCTTAGATATCGGCAGATTGTTATTGGTGATGACGAAGCCGATGATATTATTCACTGTAGCTTGTAGGCCTATTTGGTATTTATGTAACGAATTATGTCGTGTGTTAACTATTTAATTCGTATTTTAATGGATTTTTTTCTTAATTGGACGTACTCAATGGAATTTAATATACAAGTTAGAAATTCACAATTTTTAGTTTTAAAAATCTAACCGCACATCAATTTTTTGTCATTCTATCACTCGATCAGCATATATTTAAGGTGCACATTGCACTTTGAAAACTTAATATTGTACAACTTTAAATATGAGAAATACAAACATACTGCGGCGACTGTGTATTTTAAAAATTAACATTTTTTCTTTAACATATTGGGTCTATGGGCTCAATAGAAAAACGATGCTAGCGCTCTTTGTGGAGATTTTTTGAAGTAATCTTGCGATGTAGCCTCTTAAAGAGTTATCAACCTATCACTGCATAGGTATATGTTGACAAATTTAAACTATAGTGCTTCTTCTTGAAGATTTCCATGCAAGTGTTTAATACAAAACACTTGCATAAATCCCAAGTATAACGCAATATACAAGTATTTCTGTTATAGACAGTAATTTTATATCTTATACGTAATCTAGTGACACCATCTGACTCGTAAGTTTTCAAATTATGGCTTTTGCAGCCATTTTGATAACAATCTTTTTAACAAAAAAAAACTGGAATGTATGGACACAGCCAAAAAATCAAGATAATACAATCTCATGCATACAGGATTGCTAATATAACATGAGAAAGAGAGGGAACGAGAGAGAGAGAGAGAGAGGGAAAGAGAGAGAAAGAGAGAGAGAGAGAGAGAGAGAGAGAGGGAAAGAGAAAGAGGGAGAGAGAGAAAGAGAAAGAAATGGAAGATACCTAAATCTGCTGGCATTCAATTTCACGCCCAGCAAGACGCAAATGGTTCACACATCTTTCGAACATATTATATACGTAGACCTATACATGTATTTTACTAGGCTAAATGCTATTAGAACCCATTGTACAAGTCTATAAGGCTGAGGCTTTTTGAAACCAGACGTTGAAATTAGATTTGTGGAAAACACAAATGATTTTAAAGCAAATATTGTGAGTGCAATAATGGCACTATACTTTCCGTAAATGTTTGTGGTGATTGCACATTTACAGGGGGCTTTGTGGATTTTACAATAGCAGAGAAAACTGTGAATAACAAATGTGTAAATAAATGCCAAATAAAAAAAAGTTCACTATCATTTTAATCATGGCCATGTGTATATAGGATATATGTCATTTGTATGTGTGTGAACACATTATGTTCTTACACTTTCTGGCCACATATGATTCAATAACTAAGAACGACCCATTTAAGAAAAATAAGTTGTCAAAACATAAATAAACAGCAAAAGTCATATTCATCAAGATTGCTTTATAAAATACCTTCTTCGTTGCATGAGTTAAATGGGTGTATAAATGCACCATTTAAGCAAACTAATAAAGTTGCACCAAATCTTAATTACTGCCTCATCTACAGTAGATTCTAGGTGATGTGCCACAATTTAAGCTCAGTTTCGATTTACAGTCCAAAACGTTTCGATAGACAGGCAAAAAAATCGGGAAACCCCATATGTAGCCAACATGTACTTTACTATGTTGTTGCTTGTCGTTTTGCACTACATATTAATTTTCGAAAAAAAATACATTATGTCCCATTCAAAAACACTCCATTGTGTTTGAAAGTAGATGTCGCAACAAAAGGTGTGGTGAG
Organism: Brachycybe producta; assembly: GCA_036925085.1. Taxonomy (NCBI): domain Eukaryota; kingdom Metazoa; phylum Arthropoda; class Diplopoda; order Playtdesmida; family Andrognathidae; genus Brachycybe; species Brachycybe producta. Next base: position 1,128,040 of record JAUPFP010000049.1, on the reverse strand, counting down.
ACTCCGATTAGAACCAGTCAACATTTTAATTTCCGTTTTTTTATTAACATGTACTGTGTATGTTATTTTTGTAACATGCCTGGACCCTGTCCAGGCGGGTCTAGGAACCCTGTATGATCCCTAGGTAGACTTATTCACCTGCCAGGTGATTCAGGTCTGCTTGTAGACCTGGATGCATGGCCCTTTGCTGCACCTCCAGTTCTCCTTGTTGGAACTGGACTACCCGGCATGTCTAAGCCCTGTTGTTTTGACTCTAGACTCTTGTTCCATGTAGTACGGTTTTCCCTAGTTCCCACGTTTTAAAGAGGCAATGATGATTCTACACCTCCCAGAGGTGTTCGTTAAGAAAAACGACTTTTTCTTTGCTTAACGATACATGATAAGCGATATAAAAATGTACTGTCTCGGCTTCAAAATAATCTAAGTCCAAAAACTACTTTGGCTTGGAATATTCTCACACTCAATTCTGCCTAAATGAGGAGGGAAACACTCTGGTCCCGCAACTTTCTGCCTACTGTCCTGTCGAGGGTACCTTGCGTGACTGTTTTGTTACTCTTGCCCTTGGGAGGGGCCACCTGGGACCAGGGGCCGCCCATAGGTCCGACTGAACACTGGCAATCTCTGGTCCCAATATATTTTCTTTTTGGGAACTCTTTGGACTTATCCAGTGTCACTGGACATGATAAAAAAAAGCAATGTCCTCTTTTTAATTGTTTCCATGTGTGCTGGCGAAAAACCCTTTTGCTTTAAGGACACTTGCTTTAGGGCCATCTGGGCATCAAAAAAGGGGTGGTCAAACTTGAGGAGACATGGTAAGTGATACCCCTACACGTTTGTGCCAACACATGTGCAGGGGGTGTCACATTTTTTGACATATACATATGTAATGAAAATATTATTTTTAAATGAAATAAAAGGCAACAAATTTCGTTTTCAACTAAAAACTTAGTGATTTTCTAAATATTTAAACAAAATTGGAATGGAGAACGTATCTCGGCCTTAAAGCGAGGTTAGTGTACCGTTTTTTTTTTGCTACATGCACGTCACTGTCAGCCTCCACCTCCATCCCTCAAAGTTGTCTAAGTTAGAATCTTCCCAGATAGATATGTCTGGAAATGTTTTTCATGGTCGTTTTGTACATTGACAAATGGATACCAGTTGGGACATGGTCTCTTGGGCATGAGTACACAGGCCTAAGGTATAAAGGCCCGTGCCTCAATGAACTCGTGGTCCATTTACTGATTTACAAAAATGAAACTGCTCACATCAAATGGTCCCATTGCCCATTGGCAACGCAACGCCATCGTCAAAATAACTACATTGTTCAACCATCATTCATTTCGCCTGTCTATTCATTTTTTTTTCCCGCAGCAAGTATGAATTTGCAGAGTCTGAGAGAACGGTCCCCAGCACCAAGTTGGATCAGGTCTAAATACAACACACTCTTTATCCGAGGCGGTTCCTACCCTGAGCAAGTTAAAATTGTTGCTTACAATGCACTGATTCGACCTCATCTTGAGTATTACTGCAGTGTGTGGAAGTCCCACTCTGTAGCATAATTAACTCATGCAATGGAAATGGTCCAGCGTAGGGCAGCTTGATTTGTCTGCAGCAGATATAAGTTTACCGACAGTATTACTAAATGCTAGTGGGGCTTCATTAGGTAGTTTAGCTCATCTTAGATAAGAAATTAGTTTATGTATGTTTAAGAAAATATGTGGTCAATGTCCCAAACCACAGTTTAGTGATATATGTAAAGCATTTTATGTGGGAAGGCGTGACCACTCAAGGAAAATTAGAGAAATGTTTGCCAAGACTAATTCTTATTACTGACCTTTTTTCCAAGGGTTATACGACAATGGAATGCTCTTCTTAAACAGGCTATCGATGATGTCGTTAATAAATTGTGAGTTTAAATTTTCATGACTGCATTTATATTTTTTATATTTGCAATGAAGGTTATTTTCTTTTTGTAGTTATTATACATGCATATTGACAATGCATCTTGCATCACTTGGATATTAAAGTCCCTCTGTCATATGCCAACTGGCTGCTTGCAGAGTATTAATTGTAATCGTAATTGTAAAGAGAGTTTGGGCCTGAGTCTTGTAACATTGTTACAATAGTAAACACCAGACATGCTCCTTAGTATTTCTTTCGAAAGTGAGCATCTAAATTACTTCCTTAACTTCCAAGTTAGATCAGGCTTTAAAAAATAGTTAGATTAAACTGTACGTTGGATAAATAGAAAAAAATAATAATTTTATGATGAAGAAAAATATACGCATTAACAAAAGTGAATGTTGACTGTCTGAAATTTCTAATTTCAAAACGCCATTATGCCTAGAATACAAACCACGGCAATTTTACAGGGTGCATTGGTGCTTACTCTATTAAGACAACGTAAGACATTTCAGTCGCATGTTTTTTTTGTCGACTTTAAATTCTCTTTAATTTTCTCTGTGAAAGGGCCATTCACCTGAAGTTAAGGTCCGCTTTATTATTACGACCATTAGTTAGTATTTTTTTCATATGTGTATTAATATATTATAGAATTAGGAAATTACGCAATGATAAAATGAGAAAATATAAACATTTCTGACGTTCTGTGTGAAGAACTCTCTCTTTAAGTATCTGATTCACATTAGTGTACGCTCAATTTCATCATAAGAAAACAAAACTTTATTTTTCATTCATTCATTTTTAATTAATGAATGAAAAATAAAGTTTTGTTCTCTTATGATGTGTAACACCCTGTAAATCGTGATCCCGCCAAAACCATAGCCTGGGGGGTAAACAACTCTCAACCGTCCCTCCCTCCTCTCTGACTCACCTTTCTGACTCATGCACAAGTGGCGGATTGATACATAAAGGACCATGGTCACTTGGACCTGGTTACACCTCGCAGGTGTACACAGGTCCAAGGTATAAAAGGACCATGTTCCTCTTTGTTCCTCAGTTCTTTCCTTTGCCTGTTTTTGAGATAAATTCCAAATCATGGGCCTGAGGATTCACCGTTAGTATTTTACTATTCACCCTTGTATCTGTACTTCTTACAAGGAATGAATAAAAGTGTTGTAACAAGAAGTAGCGTTGTCTCTATGTCTTTATGTTAATAACTTCTCTTCAGAGGCCGGAGGTTTCATAGGGCAGGAGCTATACGATTCTCAGCAGCTACAACATCTTCTCTGGTCGGAATACCGATGGAGAAGATGTATATCAGCATCAACCGGAAGAGAGAGAGATGGCCGCCACTCTCCTGCATCGATTTCACCCCCATGCGGAAGAGTGACTACAATCTATCTCCATCCAGCTCTCTCTACAGCTCGGATCTTCTCTGTGCAGGTGTCATACTGCTCAGAGAAGAAACGAAATGTAGAAAATGTCATCTAAAGGTTGGTAATAAAATATTGGTTGATGTCAAAAGCTCACAGATGAAATTCAATGACTGTTAGAAATTACTAATTAGAAAAAATAAAATAAATTGATCATAATTACGTTTCTCAAATACTTAAAAGATACCATTACCCCCACAGTTTTTTTGTTAAAATACTGTCAAGACTTACAAAATGATTGCCAATATGATTTTTAGAATTTAAAATAAACTTTTAATATAATTAAAAAAAATTAAAAATGAATTGACTTTTCATAAATGGACTTTATCAGATAGATGTGCCACCAAACAACAGACACTGGCAATACAAAAAAAAGTCTACCTTTCTACTCAGATGCTGATGTTGTCACCTCACATTATTTTTAATTCCCTATTCAAATTATTCCCTATTCATATCAAAGCCATAGAATGGCTCATATAACGCTGTGATGCACAAAAACAACAAAAGAATCTATATTCATTCATTGAAGTCACCATTCGCTCACCAATCATATAGTTGTATATAAGTGAAAATACAATATAACATTACAAAAATCTCCTAAGAATGAAAGCCACCAAGAAAGAGAGAGAGAGAGACAGTCACTAAAAGGAAGATGTCACACTGTCTGTCTGTCCAAAGATAATATACAACATCAAAGTGCATGTTAGAAAAAAGCGAGTTGGAAACCCACCCCGTGGCGAAGTTCAAATGCATTTCCCTAGAAAAATACCATAATATATATCCTCATAGGAGTTTTCTTTCATCTACAGTACAGAATGATCACAGAAAAGGTGTATTATTTGAATTGCTTACATATATTTCTTAAATTGTTTCAAACTAGGTATTGTCATAACGCTTCATGATTTTGTCTTTAATGGAGATTATGAGAATGTGTCTGTAGGCTAAGTCTGTAATGTTTCATTCACTAAAGAGCAAACTTTGTCTTCAATATCCTAAAAGAGGATTTCCTAGCGAGCTAAAGATAAAATTTATAGTGTATCAGCAGAATCTGAATAATTATAATTATCAGATTCAGCTTGTTCTCTTCCAGATAGTGTCTTTTATTGTGCTAAGGTGAAAAATGAAACTCTCCAGCTAAGAAAACATATAACTCGCTAGTAAATCCAACATTATAAAACTATTAATTTATCCAAAAAAGAAAAAAAATCAGTAAAAACTTGCAAATAATTTTGAATAAAAATAGATTAAGCATATATGATGAAGATATTTATAAGAAAATAATGTCTCATGTTTAATTAATTGTTTTCTTATCAGGAAAAGGTAAAATTATTCATTTCAACTCAATCGCAAATGAAATCAACGTGAAGAGCCTTGTTTGAGGGGGGAGGGAAGGATAATTTCTAACCATAAACTATTGTTATTTAAACATGGTGTGTAGATATATGTGAGGTCATAAATTCCTATTATGTAATTAGAAATAAAGAGGGGTCATGTGTCATGAATAACTATGACAATCAAATTCCAGTGAGGTAATAATTCAATTTGTAACCTTTGATTATTTTACTTTTAGAATGTTTTTCTGTTGGTCAAATGGTAACATTCTTGGTCATTTCCAGTGTATATAAAGAGCTAGGATTTTCTTCTTTTTATTCATTCTTGCTTCTGGAAGTCTGTGAGGGTGCCAGTTAAATAGTGGGCCAGATTCATCTTTTTAAAACCATCAGTGCAGGAACTATTTACTGCTTTTGTTTCATCATGGTGTACATCATTATGCCATCCTTATTGTGTAGCCTTTTGTGTGAACTATATTTTCAACTGTTCATCTATGTCAGCATAGAATGAACTATATTATACCATCATTCATCCTAAGCAGCATCTCATAAGCTAACTTCAAATCATCTGGTATTGCATAAAATCCACTCCAGCAAGAAACAACACTGGTTTGCATGAACACCCTAACTTCATGTTTAACTTCATTTTGGAGTTGAAGTTGTACTTCCTCTTGACCATGTGCAAGATATTTTATTTGTATTTCTTTGATTATTTAAGTATATTTAAATGTCATTATTTATTCATATTTTGAAAACTAAACAGCTGTTAATATTAATACAATTTATTTGTTTTGTTATATTAAATAATAATTTAAATAATTATTTTGCCTCACTGGAGTTTTCTTAGGTAAGGGAATTAATTAATTATACCCACACTAATCAACCCTTACATATATCATTGTTGAATTGAATTCATCCTAAAACAGAACTAACTATCTACAGGAAGAGAATTAAATAGTTTAAATACATGAAATGCCCACAACTACACATCATAATATCTTCTTTTAATTTTTTGTTATAAAATCTTTCCAAATAATTCAATAAATACAAGCAAATTCAAAATGAAAAATTTTGTCACAATGAAACTATGTATGAAACAAAAAAATTCTTCTGAGTGAAGTAGTGAGTTGAAGATGAGAATTACAGAAGCAAAATGTAGACATCGTACGCTTGTCTTCTGCCAGCTATAAGTGACTTGAAGATAAAACTAATCGGATGAAGCAGAAGTTACAGGTTTAGGAATGGATCACACATGTAGCAAAAAAATCCAATTAAAAAAATGTATCATATTTGAACATTCCGAAAATGGTGACATTTTTTCTTATTGCCACACGGACTTTACATGTTATCAGCTAATAGAAACGCATTCAACAGTAGCATTATTCTTTATGGCTCCTCCTGCAAGAATGTTCTTGAAATGTTTTCTGTTGTAAACCACGAGAACCAGGACCACATTATCCATTGGGCAGTATGCTGAAGCCTAGGGGCCCAAAGCTCTTAGAGGCCCGTGCAAGTCTTTGTCTGCACTCCAATGGGTTAATAACTAAGACTCACTATAAAGGATGATGAACTGACCAATTTGGCATTGGTGCACATGTTATGCACATTTTATTGCCTATTAGGTGAAGGGGCCCAAGCACCAAAAAAGTAGTGCACTGAAGGGGGAACATTTTCTCGCTTAAGATAGTACAATTGGCACATATTATGGCCAGTGTGACACTAAGAGAAGAATCACACACACAAATAATAAAATCCCACGGTATTTCACTTTTTAGGTAAGTAACAGAAAGGAGGACCATTGAAATATTATTTCTATTTCTAATTTCTGCTAGTTTTTCAGCATGTGTGATTGATTCTTCCCTAAATTTCATCTTAGGCTTCAAAATGATTCTCTTCAGAACACTACTAAATTAGCCCTAAGAAGCAGATTGGCTAATCAATGGCTGAAAATCATACTTATATTCAGCTATTGCTTCAGTACAAACATGTCATCTTTAACCCCATTTTAACCTCCATGAGATAATCTTCTGGTTGTAATGCAGAAAAAAAAAATCTCATCATTTTTTCTTGGATTTCAAAATAAACAACAGGGAAGCTGTAATCACTAGGACATTGAAGAAAGTTCCTTGCTGTCAAGATCAAACTGGTTGGAGTGCTCACATAATTGGCACTTATGGTAACTAACCCGAATACTAGAGGTAAATAAAAACACTTGCGTCACTTCCTGTTTACAGATTTGTGTTTCAAGAGAAAAAAAAATAACATTGATATAAAGAAATTGGTTGGAAATCAAACTGATGAAAACGTATAATTCCGTACAAAAATATCAAATCTAGACTGAATTACAACAAAATACGTGGGTAGGTAGGTACATGTAGATATACGGGAGCCTGCCTAGGTGGCGCCTCCCCCAACATTGCTACTTATCATTTCCGCATATAAACAAGTTATTATAATAATAACTACCAATAATCCTAATAGAAATTGGTCTTTGCGAAGAAGATAATTATGACAAGAAAACATATTTCAATTTCAATGAAGTAGGCCTACCAGTTACAAAAGAAGAAAAAATACTGGCGACGAAAAAATACCATTTTTTTTTCTCATGTTTAATACATGGTGCAGCAAAAAAGATACAATGATTGTTTGCTAGCAAGCCATAAAGCTAGAACTGATGCATACTTGTGGTCTATCTTTCCAAATGTATTTAGACTATGGTCAAATTCAATTTAATGATAATGCGTAGACCTAAACTTTGTCTAACATGGCTCCACATGGCTCCCGAGCTGATTGCTGGTATACTGAGTTGAATTGAATTAAATCGACCACTCGTTAGATCGATATACAACGTATAAATCAGATAAATAAAAGATAAATAAAAGTTCTAAACAAAGGTTCCGATTTGCACAGTGAGAAAAAAGTTTTAAGGGTGTGACGCCTAAGCGCCGTCTCGCCAAAGGCCTTGTATGTAATAAGGCTAAATAAGGGTACACAAGGAGCATATCTATTCAGGCGCAATTTTCAATTGGAACGCGACAAAAAAATACTGCATTATTCAGTATTTGCTGACAGTATCGATCGAAAATGTGATCGATATTATTGGTGAGAGAAAAAACTTCTCGCCTACGTGAGAATGACACGCTTGAATGATTTGCCCCAACATTTCAAGATAGTGGAGGAATGGACACGGTGGGGAAACGTCTCACAGTTAAAACATCAATAAAAAACTATGTGTATTTGAAGTTCATTCGTCAGTCAAGGTTCACAGTAAATAGATTTTTTTCATGTGAACGAACCACTAGGTCCATCTTAGACCAGTTACACGTTACTCTTTATGCTCTGCTCTTCAGTACAAATTTGTTGTGTTTCGCTGCTTTATTTGACAATACGTCACAATTAAAGATATTTTGTACACGAAAAGTGTATTGTTTTAATACGATTTCTAGACTTTCCAAACAGGGCCAGACTAGCCATTAGGCTAAAAGGGCTGCAGCCCAGAGCCCCCAAATTTTGAGGTGCTGCCAAAATCGTGGTGACTATTTTTTTTATCGACTGTAATTACTGTAAATCAACAATTTCTTGCAAATGATCAAAGGAGCACATTATCGCCACAGTTGTCTATATGTCACAGATGTAAAATTAACTGAAAGTAGTGATGCCCGATTCGATTTTTTGGTTGTAATTAATCGAATAATTGAATTGAATTGACACCTTTCGATTAATCGAGTGAATCGATTCAAATCAAGCCGATTCAATTTTATTTATTTCCTATAAATAAAAGTTGAATAAACATGATTTTTTCCCATTTATTACTGTTTTCCTTTTTCTGTTTTTTATTGTTGTTCGGTTTTGTGACTAGGCTGGCCATTTAGCACGATCCTTTTGGGTTGGTGCTGGCTGCGGACCAGCCCCTATTTTAACCGCACGCGACATTCCGATAGTCCAGGTGACTTACACCGATCACACAGTCTCTCGGTGTACAGTTAATCCTCAAAAGCCCACAAAAAGACTTAACTATTTTAGTCGGGCCGACTGTGGCCCTCCTCACTCCTCGAGTTGGAACACACTCAGTCTCAACTCGAAAATCTTTGGTATAGATGCATAACAAACTTTGACTCCTGGTCCTCTTTAGCCTGGTCTGAAGGTACCAACCAGAGAGACTCAGAAAGATTTGTGAGTGCCTCTGTTGCTGAAGATGTAGGCTAAAGTCTCTTCCTCGGTTATTTTCACTGTTGGAAAATAGTAAACTCACACGACACTTTTATGAGGTATAAAAGGTTCTTTTTATATAACACTCTGTACTATTACATGGTTATATCCTTAAAATTGACGATACAATTTTATACTAAAATGCTTGAATATGACATTCACTCTAAGTTCACAAATTACTATTTTGAACTCTAAACTAGAACTGTCCTCAAACATAAGTGGTATGGCACTTACATTCTGTCTCAAGGGAGGGGCAACTGTCACCTAAGGGCTCAATGACAGGCCAACTGGGCCAATCATTGCCCTAGGCTCCGAATATTACCTTTTAAGAAAAGACATTTTTGGAACTTTTCCCAATTTCTCACGGTTTGTCTTGATTCCTCAAATTGCTAAGAATTCGGGCCACCCAAGTCCGGACATCTGTGCTCAATGGGGTGCCATTCTGAAATAAGGGAATTTCTACTGGTTGTTCCACAAGTCTGTAGATGCAGGGTGTCACAGTTTTGTTATTTTTCAAGTTTCAATCCCTTGATTATTGTATGTCTTCGCTACTTGTACTCCGGAATGCATGTTTTTACGCAATAACATTAGGGTTTACGTCATTTATTGAAGGGGTCCCCATATATACATGTATATATATATATATATATATATGGCCAGGGCCCTCATGTAGGCTGACCCGGCCCTGTTTCTAAACAATGTTTCCTAAACCTGTATTATGACAATCCATTTTTCATGCTGCACTTGAAAAAAATATAGTCCAGCTATGTCAAAATATGTCACAGCTCACCGTGACTGCTAAGCATGAATAACAAATTAAAATTAAACTAAACCAGTAAACTTTAGGATGAAAACGTATATAATCCAGGTCCTGATGTGAATTGTACGTCGAATGTACGTACAAATTGTGTAATGAAACACCATTACTATGTCCAGAGCATATACATTTCATAAAACGTTGCAGTATAGCAAAATAAATAGATTACTAACAAATAATATTCACGCTGCAATTCGGTTCACCAATAAATAAAATACATTCACATCTTTTGTTTAAAAAAATGTTTACCTTTGGGTAATACCACAATGTTAAGTAAAGAAAACAATAATTAAAACAAACTAATGATCTGAATAATGAATAAAGTGAAAAGAATTATGCAGTTTTCAATCAACACGATTGTGTAGACGCTATGATTCTGCAATTAATCGAAGATTGGTAGAAGGAGAACAAGGTGTGGAAACTTGGCAATTACCACATTAGTCCGAATATAACACGGCCTCAAATTTAATGCGATATGAACATTTTTCATTAAGGATTTCTGAAAAAAACTTAAATATTTCGTAATTATTTAGTTCTCGAATATAACGCTAGTCTTTCATATACAAAAAAAGAATTGATCAAAAAAGATTACAATAAATATTGGGGGTTAATATGGTAATCTAGAATTGTATTGAAATTGAATTCTAGCCTCTAAACAATCTCATTGATTGAAAAATGCCTAATTAATTTAGCTTTAATAATTAGGCTCAACAAACCAAGCAACATAAGGGGACATTATTCTAAATTTTGTTTACTGTCTCGGAATACTGAAGTCAGTTAAGGCTACAATTTTTCATGAATTGCTGTATTATTATGTGGAAAATTTATCAAAAAAAAATATTTTTAACTATCTTCCTGTGGTCAGTTTCCATTGAAAAAGTTAAATTTGCTGATTTGAATGAGTATTTGTAGTCTGATTAATTATTAAGCAAACAGAACAGATGTTTTGGGCCCATAAACATCAATCAAATGTTTTTTCAGGAACAATAATTATGATAAAACATAAATTGTTTACAAAAATAGACTTCGTAAAGAGGATGCTAAAAGTTTTTCGTGAATCTTAAAAAAACAGTGTAGTTTGAAAATGACCCGTTTTTTATGCATCAACAACATAATATAACCTTAGACTATTACTCTACTGGACTGGCAACTCCCTATCTTCTACATGTTAAAGGGTTAAATGCATGTTCATAGGCAAAATAAATAAGGCAAAAGTGACGCCAGCTCCGCCTGGTGGCATTATTTTAAAAGAAAATCGTTAGCTAGATTGTTTTTTTTTTGCAAAGGGGAAGACATTGGGGGTGAATCATATACTGTATGGCAAGTTATTTTAGTTTTTTCACGTTTTACTGGATTTTCCAATTTTAATTCTATTCTAGGAATCCAGTAAAATGCGGATAAAAAAGTAAAATGAATTTCCATATGTGATATTCTGCTGTGAATTTGTGTAAATCTTAGTTAATCTCGTACATGATTTTTTTTTAATGTCGGCCCAGTTGTCCGTTCGTCTCCTAAGCAAAAAATGGTTGGAAAACGTTGTTGTTACCGTGTTTGTGACTCGCGTTTTCCTGATAATAGACCACAACCAAAACAGGTAACACTTTACAGACATTTTTTGAAAGAACACAGCTGTAGTTCTTCATCGGCCATACTTTTTATAATAATACTAGCTGAGTTACCCGGCGTTGGCCGGGGATAAATATGAAGATACCCGATTGTCCTAAAAGTACATTTGCTCTAAAAATACTTGACCTAAAGGTACATTTCCTGTAAAAGAATGTTTGAAACTAAAACCATTTGCCGTAAAAGAATGTTTGAAACTAAAACCATTTGCCCTAAAAGGATGTTTGAAACTGAAACCATTTGTTCTAAACGGACATTTGCCCTAAAACCATTTGCCCTAAAAAAATGTATGAAACTAAAAGCATTTGTAATATTTAAGGGACATTTGACCAAAAACTATTTGCCCTAAAAATATGTTTGAAACAAACCATTTGTTCTCAAGGGATGTTTGCCCTAAAGGGACATTTGCCCTAAAAACACTTGTCCTAAAAAGGTCTTTGAAACTGAAACCATTTGCCCTAGTGGTACATTTGGCCTAAAACTATTTGCCCTAAAAGGATGTTTGAAATTAAAACTATTTGCCCTAAAAGATGGTTTGAAACTAAAACCATTTGTTCTAAAGGGACCCCCAAAGGGGCCCCAAAAGGATGTTTGAAACAAACTATTTGCCTAAAAGGATGTTTGAAACTAAAATCATTTGCCGTAAAGGGACATTTACCCGAAAACCATTTGTTCTAGCGACATTTGCCATAATAACACTTGCCCTAAAGGTACAGTTGCCCTAAATCATTTGCCCTAAAAAAATGTTTGAAACTAAAATTGTTTACCATAAAGGTACATTTGCCCTAAAACCATTTGCCATAAAAGGCTGTTTGAAATTAAAACTATTTGGCCTAAAGGTACATTTGCCCTAAAAGATGGTCTTAAAAACACTTGCCCTTAAACCAATTGTCCTAAAAATACATTTGCTCTAAAAATATTTGACCTAAAGGTACATTTCCTGTAAAAGAATGTTTGAAACTAAAACCATTTGCCGTAAAAGAATGTTTGAAACTAAAACCATTTGCCGTAAAAGAATGTTTGAAACTAAAACCATTTGCCGTAAAAGAATGTTTGAAACTAAAACCATTTGCCGTAAAAGAATGTTTGAAACTAAAACCATTTGCCGTAAAAGAATGTTTCAAACTAAAACCATTTGATCTAAAGGTAAATTTGCCCTAAAACCATTTGCTCTAAAGGTACATTTGCAATAAACCATTTGCATTAAAGAAAAATTTGTTCTAAAATGATTTGCCCTAAAAATGTTTGAAACTAAAACCATTTGCAGTAAAACCATATGCCATAAAAGGATGTTTGAAACTAAAACCATATGCCCTAAAAGAATGTTTGAAACTAAAACCATTTACTGTAAATGGACATTTGTCCTAAAACCATTTGAGCTAAAGGTACATTCGCCCTAAACCATTTGCCCTAAAAGAATGTTTGAAACTAAAAGCATTTGTAATATTTAAGGGACATTTGACCAAAAACCATTTGCCCTAAAAATATGTTTGAAACAAACCATTTGTTTTCAAGGGACTTTTGCCCTAAAGGGACATTTGCCCTTAAAACACTTGTCTTAAAAGTTCTTTGAAACTGAAACCATTTGCCCTAGTGGTACATTTGGCCTAAAACCATTTGGCCTAAAAGGATGTTTGAAAATAAAACCATTTGCCCTAAAAGATGGTTTGAAACTAAAATCATTTGCCGTAAAGGGACATTTACCCGAAAACCATTTGTCCTAGAGACATCTGCCATAAAAACACTTGCACTAAAGGTACAGTTGCCCTAAAAGAATGTTTGAAACTAAAACTGTTTGCCCTAAAGGTACATTTGCCCTAAAACCATTTGCCATAAAAGGCTGTTTGAAATTTAAACTATTTGGCCTAAAAGTACATTTGCCCTAAAAGACGGTTTGAAACTAAAACCATTTGCCCTAAAAGGATGTTTGAAACAAAAACAATGTGCCGTAAAGGTACATTCGCCCTAATAGGTATAGAAGTTGAGATACTGCAGCGCCATCTGGTGGCTACCTACAACAAAGGAGATAGCATAAAAACCTTCTCCATGAAAAAAATACATATACGTGGTAATTTTCATGGTGATTGGTCAAACGGTTTTGGAGTTTAGCGATTACATATATACAAACATCCATTTTTATATATACAGATATATAAAAAATCCACCCTATATAACTACAAAATGAACTCGTCCAAAGTTTGACTTTTGTATTAATGTTCATATACCATAGTCCCGCTAGAGGCGCCACTTCAAAAACGATGTCACGACGATTCAAAACTGTCCAACAGAAAATTTCGGGAGTTGCCAGTCCAGTAGAGTAATAGTCTAAGATATAACGAAACTTATTTCCGCCTATTTTAAACTGTCATAAAAAGTTTATTTTGGACGATAATTATCATAAAAAACGTTTAGCATTATTACTAACTTTTCAAGTTTCTGAAACATTCAATTATTTCGTAATGCTTGTTCCTGATTTTTTTTTTTTTGAAACCCATACATTTTTGCATAAAGGAGGCAAGGGGGGGGGAAGGGGGTTTCAATTGTTCGGCCAAATTCTAATATTATTTTTATATTTGATAAAGTGTTAAAAGGTATTCTGTATTTTATCTTTGTGTATGAAATATTGTTTGTAATAAACTAAACACCAATATTAGATGTGGTAGTTCACCTTCAAATAAAAATATTATTATTATTCCAAATTAGACTCCATTCAAATTCACAATTGTTATTTTTTCTTCAACCTCCCACACATTTATGAATATGAAGTTATTTTCTCCTCATTAGAAAATTATTGAAATCGTATTTTCTAAAAAGAAAAATAGAAATACAGAAAGAAGCAAATAGGAAACTGAAAAACCTCTTGATTGCGGTGCATAAAATGATAAAGCTTATCTAATTTATGATTAAACATACTTTTTTTATTTAAATTATCTCAGTTTTTGTTAACAATACAATAAACAACATTAGATAGATCCTAAAATATAAAGTTGAATTACCTTTTTGTCTAAAATAAATCAACAAAAAAATCCTCTGACTGTATCTGCAATGAAGTAAAATTTTCAAAATGCCACTAATCATAATTCGTACCTATTAACTTCCAGCTGGTTAATTTTGAATGCAAAACAAACAAATGCCTTCAAATTCAATACATAATTTTCAATGTATGTATACACATGTATATATAAGTATAGAATCAGCAATTATTAATTATGTACATCTCATAATCTTCTGTTTACGGCTTTTGAATTCTTAAAATACTTGTTTGTTTTTTTGGTAAATTATTTCTTCCATATAGGAATAATGACAAATTTGCTTTTTGTTTGTTCACCACAATCTATGCAAATTATGGCTACATATTTTGTGACGTTTTTTTTTTCTTCTCATCTGAATCTTTTCCTATCTTAATTTCTATTATATAAACCTTAGTTATCAAACAAAGGTACAAAATATCATTTAATCCTCCAAACATATGCCACATTAATAGATACATATTGAAAATATATATGTTCAGATGTTCGGATATATTACCTTTTACATATATGTTTTGCAAACACATTTGGGTGCTCTTTCAGAGTTAAATCTTAAGGCTGTCACATTAAATTCATGCAACGGCTGTATTTTCAGAGACATTAATCAAGATCATTAGCATATTGTTTCATCGCTTGGCTCACCTATAATGAGAGAGAAAAAAACAATACGTGTTAGGAAATTTAATGTAAATTCAAGACATATGTCATTCTAATCACATCTTTCGAACTCAAGTTTTCTCTCTTTACTAAAAGAAAAAGGTGTCTGGGGGGGGGAGAGAATCAACCCCATTAGGAATATAGTTCGCCTACAGGTTTTCTAATGGATCTGTGACTCATTGTATAATCCCTTGTGTAATAATATGCATGTGTGTATAATATGTGTGTTGTAAGCAAAACCTAGCAAGTTTTCACAATATACGAACTCGTACGGTCTCTCATTAGTCTGAGAACTAAAATTGTATCCATCACTATACGTAACGTGTAACAACTGCAGGTACATTTTGTTTACAATAGCAAAGCCTAAGGCCAAGATCTTGTGACATGTAGAAAAAGTTAACTGAAAATACGACAAAAATAACATTTGTCTAATTTAAACAATTCTGTATTATTCATTTTGCAGAAAGTAGGCAGAAAATGCAGTAACTTAACTGAAATTATTTGAACTTTTCCTATTCTTGCCAATATTCTTCATCAACCAAGAAAGGTGTATTATTTCAGCTGCATCCTTCTTTATTGTTGCTACTCAACCTGTTTTTTTTTCTACCCTCGATATGAGAGCGCAAACGTGGCCCACCGTGGCCTACAATCGTTTGTTTTATTATTTTAGGCCAACAATTGGAGTGTGGAAATCCCTTTAGCCCTACCACTTTAACTGAACCATAAATTGCCATTACTCAATAATATTTAATTTAAAATGGTGTTATTTTGAGGTAAAGAAGCTACAGTTAAATCGAACCAACATCTAATATATGCTTTAAACATTACCAGAAATGATCAATAAGTGAAGTAAAGCTAAAATAGACACCAAAACAAATAACAAATACATCATAACAATGGCAACAAGAATCTCACTCATAAGTTAAAACCAAATTCAACTTAGTTAGTAGAAGTTAATCAACTTTAAAAGGCATTTGCACCTTCTTTTTCATCAAATTGAAACCGGGCCTTTACGTAGTAAACATAAAATGAACAACAAACGAACAACACAAGTTCACATGTACTTATGTACATTGTACATGTAATTGTTGATGAACTAAAAAACACACACATATCGTCACCTCCCTGAGGCAAAAACAGATAAATTAGTAACTTTAAAAGATAGCTTTTGCATACAATTATATGTATGTATAATCCACACCATCAGATAAGTTGCATAAAAACCAAGAATAAACAGCCTCACAAATGAGCAACTAACTCATGAGAGAGAATAAAGTGCAAGTGCTAATCAATATTCGGACAAACATCATTTGAGGGCAAAGTAAATATAATGTGTAATGTAGAATGCGAACATATTTAACATTGATATGGATTTAAATAAGAAAAAGACAATGTGGCATCTTCAGATATGACAACAGTAAAGTATACATTACATGTAGAATAATACAAGATCGTGCTCATTTTACTTGTATAGGCTAATATACATTGTAGACGGCAACTAACCAATGATGTGACCCCTCGTGACATTCAACATCACAAAAGACTGGTGTTGGATTATGCATGACTTATTATAATGAGTAAATAACCTTATATATTATATACAGTATTAAAGAAGTTGTAGTGTGTCTGTGTGATTAATGCAGAGATAACGAAACCCTAGCTATTATAATAGATGAAACTTATTACAACATCAACAATTGGGTGAGAAGTGGAAGTGTTGCAAACAACCAACCTCTAATTTAATTTCTCTTGCAAACATAATGAAGCTTTCATAATATATAAAGACAAAGCTAAGACCATTTATGCTTTTATACCTTTTAAAGTAAATATGTAATGAGGTGCCTGCCTATCTTTGTTGGAGTGTTAAGGTGGAAGAACGCCATATAAAGCAGCAAAGCAAAGCTTCAATCTTTCAAGTTGTATGCAAGCTTGCGCAACATAAATTATTCTGACAATACGTGCGAACATCTCAGCAACTATTATCCAGCTGTATAATGGCATATTCCAATTTGTTTTTTTGTTTTTTTATATTTTCTGGTTTTGACAGTGCATTTTGCATGCTATCTTTGGATTGTAGTCCCTCTGTCACATGCATCCATAGCTGCTACTAGCAAATCAAATGCACATGACAGCCTAGCTGGTTTTTACTGCTCTTCAAGTTGACAAGATGACATACTTAAGTTATCAGTCTAAAAGCAAACAATTAGGTGTAAATGTATTTCTATTGTTAGTCATTCTACTGACAAGAGTGACTTTAGTAATTTTCAAACACATTTATTTCTAGAAGCTAATTGCCAGAATTGTCGAACGTCTTCTAACATGATGTTGCTGCACACTATGCAACAGCCACATTCTTATGTATTTTCGAACTGTTTATTATAGAAAGTGTTTTAGAAACTAGAAGGGTAGCTCAATCACTTAGAAGTGAATTCATGTTGATAATCTTTCAAAACAAGCTTTTTATGTGAATATGATAATGACACAACTATAAGCAGACGATATTTTTAATTTTTACATATAAAAGTTTATTTTGAAAGATACTAACATGAAAATACATTTAAGTGATTGGCGTTACCCTTCTAGTTTCTATAACACACTCAAGTGTCTCTTTGTTTTTCACCTGAAAGACGGAATAATCACAGTTCGAGAGGTGTTTACACTTTAAAAGTTAAAGCCACCTTAATATGATTATGGAAACGTATAATGTATGCTCGTACCATTTATGTCCAACCCACCCATCAAATGCAGACATCTTTAAATTGAAAACAAAATAATCACAACAATATATATTCGACTCTTCGGAACACTTGCTTATTTATCACAAATGTCAGCTGTCATTTATTTAAGAGGTTTTGTCTCTTTATACGAGCGTGCGCATATGTCACATGTTCATGAAGAAATACGAAACAAGAATTTTTTTACAACAGCTTCAACTGATATGTGAACACTATATAAATTTCCAAATAAAAATGTGTCACACACCTGTCAATGGACACAAAAGCAGAGTTTGAGATATGACACATGTTTAAATAATACTGATCCAAAAAAACTATACTACTTCACATACTGGACATGGTGGCTCACGAGAGAATTTTTAACATAAAAAACGAAAAACGTTTTCAAAAGCAAAGTTCTTTAAAAAAAAAAAAAAGCTTGTTAAAAACTAAGATTTTCATTGCCGTTATTCATCAAATTGTTCTACAGTGCAAGTACAACGTAAAGATATTTAGGCGCTACACGAGCGTGGATTGATTTAAATCACTTGATTTATATTAATGATTTAAATTACGATTTAAATCAAATGATTTTTAATAAAAATAAAATTCAGATTATTAAAAATAATTTTAAGAAAAATTGAGACTTCATTATTTATCATTTGCTAGTGTGACGATCAACGTATCGTCGCCTCTTTATAAAATGAACCGTATTGAATTGTTGAAATTCCGCACGCCTCATCATCTCATGCTTGGCGGTGGCCGGGAGGTTGTTGGATGACACCTCCCTGCCCACCAAGATGAGGTAGAAGGTCAAGGAGGCTCGTATCTGAGATTCAAACAGGATATACATGTATCCTGCTTGGATCACTGATGTGAAACTCCGTGACAATAGGCGTTGTTGGCCAGCATTTTCGAGATGATGTTTGAATAGACATTTCCATTTAAAGTGTTTTGTGTAACTTTAAATAACGTTTGTGATGTCCTAGTGCCTACAAGCCAAATCCTCAATACAAGCCAACACATTTTAAATAATGAATTTGTTTTGCATGTGGGACCGTTCATTGTCCTTATTCTCCCTATCCTTAGACATGTTGCCAAGTGGTGTTTTGTGCTTTTAACACATTCTAGTTTTTAACATGGGCACTTGAAAACAAATTTTGAAGCCGTCTAAAATCAACTCAAATTACAAAATTCTACACTATTATTATACATATTACACTTAGGTTAGGACCTACACGTGTATATGTATTCATTATACATTATAAATGCAGTTGAAGCACTTGAGCAAATGCTTTAAAAAAAGCATTTGAAAACAGCTGAAAATAGAATGTAGAAAAACGTACAAAACTCAAATGTGTTTTAACCGTTTATTTATTTTTTTAAAAGATATTTGAAGTTGTATGAGAAATTTTTTGGCATAACAATCAATTGAAAATGTTTGTCTGACGACATGAAAAAAACACTTGTAGTGTTTTTATTTGTCAAATGTCAAAAACAGCCTCTCCATGCAGTAAAAAATAAAAAATATCTTTTCAATCAATATAAGCTAAGAATAAATCTAAAAATTTCGAATCAATTTAAGGTCAAAAATGTGAATTGACGACCTACTAAGTTGAGGTCACTTCATAAGAACAGCATCATAACTAACAAAAAAATAGAAAAATATGAACATTTTTTTTCAGAAGCAACTTTCTATTTATTATTAAGAATACTATCACAAGAAATTCAAAGTTGTTACCAAATATGGGAGAGTATAGTAGACGATTATGCTTTAATAGTAAACCTTTTATGACAGTTTGAATATGGTCGGATTTATGATTTTGACAAAAAATGATTTTCAAATTCTCATTAAAAGGTAAATGTTTAAAAATATCGGCATAGAAATATTGTTATCATATTCGCCTATTATTCTACTTTTGAACAACAAGCTTTCAATTCGTTTCTAATTTTGCTTCTGAAAATAAAATACTAAATGAAAATATGTTCATTATGTTACGTTTCTTTAGAGTGGAAGTCTGAGAAACGCGGCCAACCAACATAAAGCCTACTTTATGTGGCCCACTTAATAATTTCATTTAGCTTATGCAATACCATGTAGGTTTTCAATAAGTTTCCTATTTCATTTTAGTTTCATTTAAAAAAAAATTGTTATAGAATCTAAACGTTGCCAAATATTCTGCAAATCTAACAGATCTGTAATCTGTATAATAAATTAAAAGGCGTAAATTCTGGGTACATTGCTAAGAAAAACAAAATGATAAACTTTTAATGGCTCGCTCGAAATACATGTATAAAAACAGTAATCAAAAAAGACATTGTTGTTTGCTTCACTTGCAATATGAAAAGAAAAAAGTTGGTAGCTATCTGGTTTTACACATGTAGAAGTCCAATTAAAGGTGGTTATAAGTAATTCATGGGCCGTACAAATAATTTTTTTTAAAAAAAAAATTGAATTGTTTCCATGAACCAATCAATTATGTCCCTATAATTAAAAAAAAGTTGCAAGTGTAATTAGAAAGTAGAAAAAGTTGGTGAAAATGTTGATCCCCGGAAACGGATAAAATTCCTACAAAAGGTTTACTTTGAAAGACATACTAAACATAAAAAACTCTTACAATGTTAGCTGGTTCCTTGACTCCATTAATTTCTTAAAACACTTTTGATCCCTTCGTAAAATTACTAAACAAAAGTTGAGACAAAAAGCTGCCAAAACCGTTTAACTGTGTTTACAAATTTACTTTTAAGTAACCGCCAGTTTATAAATCTTTTTTTTTTTTTCAACTCTAAAACATGCGAATTTTCTTTATAAATAAGTAATATCACTCACTACATGTCGACCAATAATTCAATTGATAATGGCAAACAAATCCAATTATATCATTTGTGAAAAGAAACAAAAAATATATTTAAATTTAATAAAATACAACTTATACAAGTCAAAATTTCCTTCAGCCTTCTTTCTCTGTTGACATCGTTAAACATCATACTTATGTATTATTTTTATATGGCTCACTCGCAACTTTCAAGTTTTTTTTTCTAAATACATGTATTTGCATGTGAGTCTTTTCCCCTTTTCTTTTAAAAACAGTTCTTTAATGAGAAAGGCCTTTAAAGAAAATAGACATGCAACACTTAATAAACGATTGTCTAGACGTTATAGTCTCCAGATATTCACAAAATATAAATTCAGATGTTTCAGCAAAAAAGAGAAAGAGAGATAGTTATCTGTTAAAAACTATAACCTAAGGGATGGATCACACATTCAGAAATTAGAAACAAAAATAAAAAAGTCATCATAAAGTTTTAGCTATATTTCTGTGTTAATTCACATTCAAGGGTTCTCACACATTACACAACAGAAAACATTTAAAGACCAATTGCTGAGTTTATAGAAGAGAAGAAAGGATAACAGGAGGAACCATGCAGAATAATGCTTCATAAGGACATCTTATTATTGGAAGCAATGGGCACCCTAAAAGACTGTTTCAATTGTCATAAGGACTTTCAGTTGTTGCAACTTTCAAGAATGTCTTGAAACTGCAATATTCTGCCGCTTTTTTTTTTGCATACTTACTTAGAATGAAATTATTCAAATTAGACAAATTCCTTTTTTTCAGTAGAATTTCTTGTGCAAAGTGTGATCCATCTCAAATTTCGAATTAAAAACTAATTTTCAGTGATTGCCTACGTTCAGGGGTGGGGGGGAGACAGAAGAAGAAAAATATTGACATTTTTCACAAAGAAGTTATTTAAACAATTCATAAAGCACAGAAACTACACAGAAAATGATTAGTTACATGTATTTATACAGAAAGAAAATTACTTTAAGCATATTAGAAATGAGAATTCATTCACAAGTGACATTTTTTTGTAAACAAACTTACCTAACTAGATGACTATACGATCAAAGTGAAACAATTAAAATTGCATATTGAAAAAGTTCATCAACAACAAGAAATTCCATGTTTTTCTGCTAGAAGTAGTACTACACACATACATACAGTGCTAGTACAATGGCAACTCTTCTAAAAACAATTTAAATTAAATCCCTAAATAGATAACAAAGCGACACACAGAAAACAACAATCAAATTAAACAATAACATTGTTGTTGAAATGCTGCAAGCAAAACGAGTTAAAACTAATTACATTTATTGTCCTAAAGACAACCTAAAACGTCGCAAAATAGATTCAGGTTGAATATATAAAGTCGATGACGTCACAAAACTAAATAAAACAATCACAAAACTTCCTTTCATTAGGACCGACATTTGCTAAATGTGCTTTGGTTGTAAAAAACAAATACTGCCAATATACAGTACTTAATATATATGTGGATAGAGATAAGGAGTCATGTACGAAGTGGCACAAGTAAAACGTGTTCTGCTGGAAGTATAAAAGCTTACACATTTCAACGTGTACGGTAGTCATTAACAATGTAACGAAATTTAGTTAAGCCCCAGTGTAGTTATTTCCAAAGATAGACAAAAGAGGGGCAGTGTATTTATGTATTTGAGCAATCCGCCTCTCTTTATTATCATGGTGTTTTTTCCTAGTTACATGTTTCTATCAAATATAATTTGTCATGTTAAGAGCCTAGAGTGTAAGAGCTCCAGAGTTTCACGAGCCATGAGAAACGGTCAATGTTGCGGTTCAAAAGTTGCTCAATTGGCTGTATAGCAACCAAACGATAATTCAAAACTTCATGAATTTACCTTAATACCAAAAGGAAATAATTAAGAAATACGCACAATCTTTTTTAAAGTTGAAAAACGTTTGTTTCTAAAATAACCGATAGGTTGCCATCAAAATGCACCTATTAGAAGTCAATGGTCTTTAACCATGGGTCAAGCAAAGCAGCATAAATCAAAATTGTATAAAATAATAAAACCATCTTTTAATATTGCAATAAACCGACGTTAACATCTGGCCACAACATTCAAGAATTTATAGTTAAAAATTCAACTTAAAGGCACTAAAGGTGGCTGCTAGAATCGAGACAAATTTCGCTTAACATTGCGTCTATGAAGTCATGCAGCACGTGCACGGTGGAGTCATTTAGGCTCTTACAGAAACCATTACAACTAACAATTTTTTGTTGAAATACTGCCAGCACATACTCAACGATTGCCAAAATATTTTATTAAAACTAAAAATAGGTCTTTAAAGCCATAAAAAAACTTAAAAATTAACCAAACAACATTTTTAAAATTTAAAAAAATGAAAGTCTACCTCTATACTCAGTTGCCAATGTTGTCGCGTCACATTTTCATAATTCCTTAAACACATGTATTCCGTATTCACATTCAACTCAGTACAACCTTCCAATAAGCTCGAGAACCACGTGGCAGGTGGGATAATTCAAATACCAAAGCCATAGTACTTTGATATGATTAAAGAATACATGTATTTGAATAGGGAATTAAAAGTAATGTGAGGTGACAACGTCAACATCTGAGTAAATAGGTATACATGCACTTTATTGCCAACATTTGTTGTTTGGTGGCGCATCTATCTGATAAAGTCTATTTATTAGTTTTTAATTTTTTTTTAATTATATTAATGACATTATTTTAAAAATCATTTTGGCAATCATTAGATAAGTTTTGACAATATGGAGGTATGTGTATGGAGGAATGACATGTTTAAGTGAAATTTGATGTCTCCAAAACATGGTCTCAATTCTAGCCACCTTTCTCTTTTAAAACTGAGTCTGAACAATAGCTGAAGTTGCAACAATTGAATGTTGTGGCCAAATTTTTAAGGTTTTTTGGTTGCAATATTCAAAAGAGTTTATTTTACACCCTTTAAATTATGCTTATTTGCTAGACTCATGTTAAAAACCATTGAACTTAAAAATGTCCATTTGGATGACCAACTTTTGGTTCTTCAGAAACATCTTCTGGTATTAATGTAATTTCATGATGTTTCAAATAGCTGTTTGGTTGTTAGAGCCAATTTAGCAACTTTGGAACCGCAAAATTTACCACGTTTAAGGCTCGTGCAGCTCTAGAGTGTCCACCCTCTTTTAAAGGTTTAATAATTTGTTTCGTTTGTGAACAGTTTTATAATATTGACCAGGTGTACAATATAAAAAAACTGTACTTTAATATCTGATCTAGCCCAGAATGATTTTAGCATCCATCTATACATTACCAATTTGAATTTTCTTTTCCTAATCTACGCTCGCATATGAGTTTTTTGCTCGAAAGAGCTACAAGAAGAAAAAAAAAGACAAAAAGAGACAATTCCGTTTAATTTTGCTACTGTGCAAATAATATAAAATCGATTTTCCTCAAAAACTTTCATTACCAATGTTCATGCCAATGACCTCGACACTTTACAAACACAGTACCGTAAATTCTTATACAGTGTATTTTAACACCCCTGCTCATTTAAAAAAAATCGTCTGTATTTGCATATATGTTTAATGGCGGTCTTATCAGTTCAAAATAGCGTTAAGCCATTACAAGAAAGCTGTGCATTTGACTTTCTTTAGATAGTTCTTAACAACATATACCAAAAATTATTATTTAAACATAAACTGATAATTATATACAAGTCGTACACTTGTACTAGTTGAAAATATCATATTATTGAGGCATAATCAGCACTTGATAGTGGTAAGTACATATGGTAAAGTGTATTGTGTGTAGGCTTACTACTCAGTGAACGTTCAGCAAATAGCCCACTACTACCTCATTTCTAGTATAAAGCCTCGTTTTCACGATTATAGTTTTCACGATAGTTGCTGTCATGAGAGCAACTATCTGCAGACCACATGAGAGTCACTATCGCACTTTCTCGTTTGACTAGGTAGTTGATAGTATTGTCGCAATAGTAATAGTTGTTGAGTTGACCGCTTTGTAGGGAAATATCCACTTTATACAATGTAGGTCTATATTGAAATTTGGCGTCTGGAGGGAGAGAGGCAACACTGTTGTTGAGTCAATGATATCTGTGAAGGAGACGTCACACTGTCATGACAAAATTATCATGTTACTTCAAGACGTGTAGACATTTGCTATCGTGAGAGTGAGTGAATTATCGCAACTTTCATGACAGCTACTCTCATGAAAGAACTATCACCGTGATAACGAGGCTTAAGAAATAACTTCAATTATAACATCCAAGGTTTTAGCTAACTGCCATTTTTAAAGCACTAAACTTCGATTAAATGATTTTCTGTCACTTCCTGTTGGGTTACATTTAGGGTTGGAACACACACGCGATTTTTGAAATACATTTCGGTGACAAAATTAAGTCGAAAATTGCTGTACTGTCGTCGTAATGTATTTTCTATGGAAGGATGATAACCTTAGCAAACTTGCGACCTTACTCTAATAAACAATTGAGTTAAACGACTATTATACCTTATGATGTTTAGTCCTAAGGGACAAAACTCAAATTACACAATTAACATTTTATAATAGCAGAAGAAGAGTGTATTGTATGTAGTTTACCAAGGAAATTACCAATTACTGCACCCACAACAGAATTGCACTTGCCCCACTTTACCTTAGTTTTTGAAATGCACTTATCTTAAACTTAACGTGTTTTATTTGCGTCACTCTGTATTTTCTCAGTACTCAAATTCATTTTATATATGTACAGGCCTATATTAGGTATACTGAAACTAGTTTTGTAATGCTGACAAAATATAAAAAAGTTACATATAAAGAACTCTGAAAGAAAGAAAAAAAAAGATGTGATCATAAAATGACACTGAAATGCTTTCAAACACAAAAAAAAAGTATAAAAAGAAAATAAAGGACAGATACGATTTTCCTTCTTTGTCCTTTCTTATATTTTTTCATTCTCTTTATACCAATTCACATGATAAAACAGAACATTTTACACCTACTTAAAGTGTGTCCATCTACACAGTAATGCTATGCGGGTATCTTTATTTTTGTTTGCTACTTAAGTCCACTAGATAAAACTCCATTTTTATCCTTAAAAAAAAGCCTCCAAAAAAGAAATAATGATACAGCATGGTTTAAATTTTTTCATGTAAAACATTACTAAATCATTATAATTATGTTAAGCTGTAACTATTTTAATTAAGAAGTAACTGTAGGTCCGTATTTTCACCAGAAATATCGAGTATTTTTTTTCTGTTTTTTTATTTAAAAAACAATCCCTATAGTCACACCAGTGTCACTGGAATAACATAATTATATCAGTAAACCTATTGCATCGTAAGGCACCTACTGGCATTTTTCAACCATATTTTCACCTACATACCATATCGTAGAGACCAACAATTTTAGCAGTCCACTTTTGTTTGTCTATAGGATTTAGCACGGAGACAATTTTCAAAATTCTTGTAAAAATAAATTAGAAGGAATCACAATTAAGTCATACAAAAGTATCAATGGATAGATATATATATATATGTGGGGTGTTTATAACACCCAGAAATTGTTTATAACTCGGGCTACACTCAATAGATTTTCCTGAAATTTTCAACATAAAGAGAGCATATATATATATGTATGTATATATGTATATATATATAAATATATATATATATATATATATATATATATATATATATATATATATGTATATATATATATATATATATATATATACACATATATATATACACATATATATATATATATATATATATATATATATATATATACATATATATATATATATATATATATGTGTGTATATATATGTGTATATATACACATATATACACATATATATATATATATATATATATATATATATATATATATATATATATATATATATATATGCTCTCTTTATGTTGAAAATTTCAGGAAAATCTATTGAGTGTAGCCCGATATATATATATATATATATATATATATATATATATATGTATATGAAACGCACAGTATAAGATCTCAGATTGAGAACATTTCACATTATACATTTTGAGTAAATACTTTTCTTGATCCTAGTATAAGGCTGGCTGCCTTGCATTGAAAAAAAATGAATGTACAAAAACCCCAGCCAGGACTTGAACCACGCACCTCTCACTTCTTTGCCAAAGACTTAACCAATTTTGCTACCAATGTAAATTGTGAGATCAAAGGTGACCTTTACCATAACTCACATGGGTTAATTTATTCTTTAGAAAAACGTGATGCAATAAAGCGTGCTTTCCTGGCTGCCAACTCTTAATGTTCAGGGCTTTTGGTGAAATTTCATGATTTTTCACAAAAATGAGGTAAACGGAAGAAAATTGGAAATTCTAATGTATCCTATGAAGAAGCCCATCTAAAGATGTGTATACTGGTTAATTTTCACGATTCTAGAGTGTGTAGTTTCCGAGAACATTCGCGCACAAAGGGAGGGAGGGAGTGAGGAATAGAGTCAGCCCTTAGAAAATTATGGTATTAGATGACTTGACGCACTTTACTTTTATAAACTTTCATCATCATCATTTCCTGTGCCTTTTCCCACAATACGCAGGGTCAGCATTACGGGTTCTAGCTATCCACTAATTCATCAATTTTGGCGAATCTTTACGAATCTTTACCGAATCTTATCGGCAATGGCGGGGTTCAGTATTGGTCTGCCTGCATATTTTATTTCCTTAGTACCCTCCATAACTGACGAGCATTCCCTTATCTACCAACAGGGGAGGCACCCGATGGGAGACCAGCAACCCCCCACGAGAAGTGGGGGTTATAAACTATACACTAGAGACCTACATAAAGCCCATGGGCCGGTGGGCTTGGGCTGGCATTTTTATGTTAAAGGCCTATGGGCCTGGTGGGCTTCGTGGGCCTGGTGGGCTTCGTGGGTCTGGTGGGATTCGTGGGCTATGTGAGCCTGGTGAGCCTCGTTGGCTTTGTGAGCCTGGTGAGCCTCGTTGGCTTTGTGGGCATCATGGGTTTGGAAGGTGTTCATCATGGGTTTGGAAGGTGTTCATCATTTCTCGCATGGGATTGATTCTTTACAAGTGTATATAATTGAATCACATATATTATTTCACAGATTAATAAATGTAAAATAATTTTCCCACTGACCCATCAATAAAATAAACATATTAAAGCCATTAACAGGGCAGTTTCTTTTCTTGGTAAGCATTTGAACTTGTAAACCATTTAGTATGGAAATTAGAAACCTACACAAAGCCTATGGGATGGTTGGCTTTTACAAAAGGCTTGGATTGTCATTTTTATGTTAAAGGCCCATGGGCTCGTGGGCATGGTGGGCTTTGTGGGCCTGGTGGGGTTTATGGGCCTGGTGGGCTTCATGGGCCTGTGGGCTTTGTGGGCCTGATGGGCTTCAGGGGCCTGGTGGGCTTCATGGGTTTCGTGGGCCTGGTGGGCAATGGGCTGGGCTGGGCTTCAATTTTTTGCACAATGTAGGTCTCTACTATAGACTTCAAAATCAGATAAATTTTACTCCTGTAAGACGAAATAAAAATGACCACGTATACATTCGACACACCCTGTACAATTTCCACCTCAATATCATTGATATTCAAACAAACAAAAAGTAAAAGCAACTCATAAAAAAAGAACAAGTGTGTGATTCGAACACAAACAAAACATTGTTTATTTGACAGTAATGCATGGCGAAAACAATTCCACATTTTTTACAGAAAAAAAACCCCTATCCTCTACTTTTTTTTGGAAATACCATCACCTAAATACATGTATAAGATGTGCGAGAAAGGCATCACCATCATCATCATGAAGAACAAAGTTTCTTGTTTCCTTCGTATATCTCTTTCGGTGTTATTTTTTTTTTCTTCTTCACTCACATCTATGAAGATCGATTGAGTAAAAGTAGACAATAAGTATGATGCTCCTGTGCTCCAATGGATCGTAAACACCTCATAAATATTTTTAATATAACCTTCCACGTACCTTCCAACTTAAAAAAATGGGTGCGAGAAGGAGCTGAGTGTTGGTTTCGAAACTAAAGCCGGGGTCATACTATTCATTGAATTGTTGTAGAGTGGGCGAAGTGTACCGTTTATCCGTGCTGACACAGAATATTTTATTGTATTTTTGAGGCTGCAACTTTGCTATTCTGTTGTGTTTATAACGTAACACGTATTGTTAGCTGCAGAGAAAAGAGCATTGTTAGATGAAACTTTTACTAGAAAATCTCCCTATAAGTAGATATGCCCATCCAAAGCCCATTGAAAAATACGACCTAAAACTGATGCATATTTAACGAGCATATTTTTTCAAAACTCAAGAAGTCCAATTACTCAAATTGTTCAAGAAACACAAAAAACCGAATCCTTTTACCTGTAAAAAATATAGAGAACCTGAACTCAGACTGGCTTTTATTTTGGTTTCTTTTCTATACTTAGGAAAAAAAAGATTAGATATCGATTCAGCTATGAAAACTGTTTACAAAACTGCAATAAAATAGGTTTTGGTCTATGAAATTATTTTCCTGTAGACAGTTCTGTGTTGGAACAAATTCAATTTTGATGATCATGTTTAAACTTTGTGTAAATAACAATCGTTTATGATTGAGAATTACCAACCTTCCAGCCACATGGCTCTTGCTTGAGCTTATGATTTAGCATACTGATAAAGATTACTCGCATTCTGATCAACTTATTCTCTGTTATTAAGGTGTACTTCAATGTGATTGGGACTAAGTTCTTTGTAAATGGCGGACAACATCTACTGGAAATGCACAACTTAGGAGAACAATTTAAATTTTTTGGACACTAGTGTTTGCATACTAGTCACCTCGTTCAAGAACATTTTATAGGCCCAGCCCAATGGAACAATCTTGCAAAACCTGAACCTTGAAAAAAGTCTTTCTACAGGTTGCAACACCTGTTCAACAACAAAACCTCAATCCATCCAACCTCATTCAATTCTCAACAACACAGATTTATTAGAAATATAAATCCACCTTTACTCAACAGTTTGATATTTGCCAGTCTCCATAAATTAGTTGCAACATCATCGGCAAAAGAAAATAACAGAACTCTTTATTTTTTTACGATCTAGTAGTGTGACCCTAGCTTTACATTCAAAGTTCCATTGTATCCATACTGCAAACGTAGACTGTGGAGTCATAGAAGAATAACCAAACTTTAGCTCAAGGTGTTTGTAAACATATGACAGAGGTAAACATGCTAGAAAATTAATATTCAAATCTTGAAGTAAAACTGTACTTAGAAGACAAAACCTAAAGGGCAAAAAACAAACTACTGCAATTCTTTATATATAATATAAAGAATGTAGATATTTGAAAACATAAGCATGAACAAAATAAGAAATGAAATGGAAGCAAATAAAAAGTGGAGTTCAAGCATAATAACAATGAAGTAAGCTACAAGCATAAAAAATAACCACAGTATTTTGCGAGATATGATTTATGTTTTCCTATATAGAACAAATAAAGTTCTGCAAATCGTTTCATCACGTCAACCAAGTGCTCCAACAATGGGAAATATTATTCAATACGAATTATCAGTGTAGAGTATATGAATTTGAATATGAAAAAATACTCTGCACGCAGCCAAGAAGACCTATTTCAGGGGGACAGAAGTCCCATTGCAGCATGCGAAACGCAGATATAAAACCAATAACAATTGCAATGTTTTCTGTTACAGCTGGAACAATGTATTGTCAGCAAATTAAGAATCCCCTTAATACAAGTTTATTTTTATGCATAAAATTCTCTTTAAAAAAGTTCAATTTTCTAACCACCCTAGGAACGAATGACCAGTAATATGAAACAGTCCTTGTGAAAATCACTCTAATTTGGTTAAGAATGGTCACCTCTACCCAAGTATAATGCCCTACACAGTTTACCTGAAGTTGGTTTAGGCCAAGAGCTCTCTCTCTCTCTCTCTCTCTCTCTGAAAGCATTTTTGTCACACTCTCA
Source organism: Brachycybe producta (assembly GCA_036925085.1). Classification (NCBI taxonomy): domain Eukaryota; kingdom Metazoa; phylum Arthropoda; class Diplopoda; order Playtdesmida; family Andrognathidae; genus Brachycybe; species Brachycybe producta. Next base: position 1,097,459 of record JAUPFP010000049.1, on the reverse strand, counting down.
GCAATCACATATTTGCCGCAAACAAACCTAGTGGTAACCCTACGTTGAACCATTTCAACAGAATGAACTAACTTTGCAGTGTGGGGACTCCACACAGTGTTGCAATATTCCAGATGGGGTATACCAAATGATTTGTATGCTACAGACTTCACTTCTTTTGAACACCTTTTAAAAGTATTGTTATTTAAAATATTTATTGCCCAGTAACATCAAGTGGTTGTAGTTGGCATACATGATGAATTTTAAATTTCATTTTTCAAAACGATCAATATAGGGTTTCCATTAAAGGTCACCTTACAACATTACAGGGTTTTCGGTAATGCAGCATTACCGAAACCGGTAATACCAGTAAATTTCGGTAATAAAAATTTAATTAGTGCTGTAAAAAAAACTCAAAAATTGATTTTTTAAAATTAAAATACATATAGATTTATAACTAATAATTATATAATAAAAAAAATAATCATATTAAATAAAATAGGTGAGTTTTTATCTATTTCGTCTCGATGCAAATTCCAATTTTTTCTTTAGTTTTTTTCGTTTCTTCTGAATATCACTTTTTTAAATATTTTATACATAATAATTGTTTATATATCACAAGCGTTACTTTCGTAAACGGTTACAAGTGCATACGAATACCATTTTTTTTTTACTTCAGTCTTTGAAAAAAAAACTTGGTTTCTACGCATATGTGAAATTTTAATTTCAAACTCAGTGGTTCTTAAATATTGGTCAATTGACCAATATTTAACATAAAACTTTTTACAAAAAAAAACCGTATTGAAAGGTCAATTTACTGGTAATACCGATGTAACAAAATAGACCGGTAATACCGGTTTACCCGTAACAATAAAACCGGTAATGGAAACCCAAGTTCAATATCAAAATCTAATTCCCAGTTTTATACGAGTGTATGTTATATTATGTCCTGAAAAAAAGCTCCAGTCTATTATAATAATGTATACTTGGAGTTTTAGTGGCACAATCTATTGTTTATATAGTTGAATATCTTAGAAAGTATTGAAACTTTAGGCGGTTGTTAATTAAATATCAAAATGTAGTTAAACACACAACTAAAACATTTATTTTTAAACAAAAGCTATTTAAAAAAAAGTGTTTCCTTAAAAAATATAATTTAAACTTTCGATTTAAAATTCAATAGGCTTTTTAATTCTCTCTAAGAATTTGTTTAAATATTTGTACAACTTCATTTTGACATTTTTGAGTATTTTGCAGTATATAGGGAGTATTGACTCCATGCCTAGCAGTGGCCTACTAAACTGCATAAACAACAAGAAAATCAATTAAATCATTGTCAGTGTAAAGATGCAAAAACGTACTGAAAAAAAAAATCATTCTACCTAATTATAATTATCCAAGTAATTAAGATATTCTGCGATTGCAGTAAACTATTTATATACGAGGGTAATTCAAAACGTAACAGCAACTTGAACATAAAAACAATGCACATACAGAACCTATTCCCAAGGACATCATACACTACTTACTCGTCATAGTACTTTGACAAGTCTGAATATACAATGTATTTTGTTAGTTTTGTGTACCAAATGTTACTCATATGGTCAGCTCTACCAGGTATTTAAATAAATTGTTAATAAACAATGGGCTATGTTAACAAACTGAATTTGCAATGATGTCATTTTGGGATGTTGAACTGCCTATTATAGAAAAGTATCTGGAACGTGGACACAATCAGTGGTCAGTAAAACAAATATTGCGATATATGCTTGCAGAGGAACTCAACCAACTATTCAAAATTAATCGATAGGAAATTGTCAAAAAGATTGTTTTCCACCATTATGATGATGCTCGTCGTCATGCAGGTGCTTGCGACCAATGAAACAATCGAAAAGCTTAAGTCTAAACTTCAAGCTAAGTCACTCTAAAGTCCATACCTAGCTCAGAGTGACTATCATTGTTGAGTGTTTTTGCTCTTCAGCAATCGTTGACATTCTAATGAAGATGAAATGAAACACAACAAGTGTTTGTAAAAGAAGATTAATTTATCTGTAAACTATAGAGAAAATGAACAAATGTTCATTTTCTCTTTCTTCGTTTAATAAAATAAAAATTACCCATACATTTGACTTACCCTCATATGAATGTCACTTACAGAAAACTCACAAATGACAATTTCTATCCAGTGTAAAAGAAAAATAGAACTTACTTAAGAAAAAAAGATACCTCAAAGTAGGCCACGGAAAAACGCCAACGTAAAAACTAATTTTAAATTCAATCAGAAGCTCACTTGTGACAGTAAAAAAGAAAATAACTGTAATCTAGCTTAAAAGATAAAAGCCAATCTATAATTTACATTCAATGAATTATCTATGTTCTTCTGAAGAAAAAAAACCCCCGAATATTCAATCGAATAACAAAAGATGAGACACGTGACAATATACACACACACTAACAGAAAAATAAATAACCCACGAAGTTTGTAGTCATATCAAAACGAGTTGTTGATGAAATGGCAAATATTCTATCTCGCCCACTGAAACTTCATTCACTCCCACACATTTATTAAATAAAAAACACACCAGTGACCCATGAAAAAACTTTTGTGCCTTCCGGTGCACCATACATTCACTTTTATACACTGCCGAGTGGTGCGCATAACATGCATTTTGTATATTTCAAAACCTATAACACATACACTTTGTGTTTAACAATATTATAATAACCAAGTGTCCAAAATTTGAACTATACTAGTTGAAAATTGAAAAAGCCATTCGACAAACAAACCGATAGGAGCCTCTTGAAATTGGGAAGGTGCGAATATGTTTACAAAACTTTGATGAGAGCCCCAGACGTCTCTATAAACTGGAAAGCTCCTTTTTGTCTCGCGAAACTGTATCGCGCGTGGAGCCTTTCAAAAGTAAGAAGCACCCCCCCCCCCCTAAGCCTATAAAAACTGTGGAGCAGTCGTAAACGTCTCAAAATTGGGGGGTCATCGAGAGCTCTTAGTATTTAAAGCTCTAAGAATGCCTCAGGATCGCTCAACTGGCCCCAGAAGTCCCAAGAAAAACTTGGAAAAGCACAAATGGACAAAAGCCAAAATGGGCATTGTTGGTTTTTTTTTCAAAAAAACGGCCAAAAGTCGAAAAATATTTAAATGCTCTAAAAGCTCTAACCACAGAAGTCCCCCTTTTTCTTTATGAGAATTTGCACAATGGCGACTTCAACTTTTTTTTTAATCATAACTCTAAATATGACCCTTTCTTAGTGTTTATCTTTTTAGAGTGCTTATCTGGTGATATTTGCGATTACGAATATGCATATATTGCGAGAGTAGGCCTACAATGGCACTGGTACAGGAGGCACGCGCCACCCTTAAGCTTTTCCCTGGTAACATTTTACAAGTCCAGTCCGGGCCTGTCGCGCAATAAGGCCAAAAAAGGGCTGCACCCAAAGACATTAAAATACCCATACACAGAAATGGACTTGATCCAAATTCGATCATCTAATTGGTCACTTATTACATTATATACATATTACTTGCTGTATATATATATATATGGTGGCGCTGATCAAGCGCCAAATTGAACAAGCGCCAAATTGAATAAGCGCCAAATTGAACAAGCGCCAAATTGAACAAACGCCAATCTGAACTAACGCCAAACTGAATAAAAGCCAAATGGAACAAACGCCAAACTGAATAAAAGCCAAATGGAACAAACGCCAAACTGAATAAAAGCCAAATGGAACAAACGCCAAACTGAATAAGCGCAAATGGAACAAACGCCAAAATGAACAAGCGCCAAACTGAATAACCGCCAAAATGTGATAAACACATTGTTAGGTTAGGTTTGGTTAGGTATGGTTCGGTTAGGTTAGGTTTGGTTAGGTTAGGTTAGGATTGGTTAGGATTGGTTAGGTTAGGTTAGGATTGGTTAGGATTGGTTAGGTTAGGTTAGCATGTTCTGTTTGTAAATCTGCACAGTCTGACGTCTATAAAAGCTCACAATATTTGGACCATCAGAATTTACAAAAAACCTGAATAACCGCCAAACTGAATAAACGCCAAATGGAACAAACGCCAAACTGAATAAGCGCCAAATGGAACAAACGCCAAACTGAATAAGCGCCAAATGGAACAAACGCCAAACTGAATAAGCGCCAAATGGAAGAAACGCCAAACTGAATAAAAGCCAAAAATTTGGCGGTTATTCAGTTTGGCGTTTGTTCAATTTGGCGCTTATTCAGTTTGGCGTTTGTTCAATTTGGCGCTTATTCAGTTTGGCGTTTGTTCAATTTGGCGCTTATTCAGTCGCCCCATATATATATGTTACTGTCACTCTGCGGAATTAAGTCAATCTGCAAAATAACCAACCTGCAAAATTCAACACCTAAAATGTATTGAATTTTGCTGATTCACTAGCAGTTTGGTCGTTTTGCAGATTGACTGATTCTGCAGATTGACAGTAACATATACAGTATATTTATTTTTCTTTACTAAGACACAACCCAAATCACAAGAGCCAAAAGAAAAAACTCTTGGTTTTCCTCAATTTTGTTGGGAGGGGGGGGGGCGGTCCTGTTTTATCACATTTTTATAGCATAATCAAAAGACATAAAGCAACCATTATTGTTGAACTTGGGACTGCCTGAACAATAAAAAAATTCTGTGGACATCAATGATATACTAAACGGATTTTGGCAGAAATTACTACCAAAGAGTAGGCCCTTATAACCTTTCTAGTAAAAAAGAAATGTGCTTATATGTGATTCAGTCAGTCCTTCTGATAATATGTGATCAGTGGGTGATCCCTTCTTTTTTAGTAGTAATATACTCTTATATATATAAATAGCTGACCGAACAAGATGGACAGTGGCCTTAGTAACGTTATATTAAATGAATGGTAGTTTTCCAAGAAACGATTTAAAACATTCAATTCAAATATAGCTTGAAAATTGTTTCAATACAATTTTTCAACAAAAAACAGACTACTAATACACCATGGGACCCACAAAAAGTTGGATGTACATTAATCGAGATTGGTGTGTAATTGAAATTTACTAGAAATATGTGGTCCTTGGCAAAATAAGTCACAATGGCTGACCTGGCATGGATGACATGTAGTGCAATGTTTTTCAAACTTTTCTCAATCATCTCAATGGCGGACCATTAGATATTTTGTCGATGCAAACGAGGACCAATCACCTTAAACGGCCTACTGTGCATACACTGGCCCAAGTAACATTGACCCAATAATGGGGCGCACTCTGTTCACATCATATTAGAGCACAGTGGTGGCGGTTATAGCAGAGAGTTACTTACTGTTTTTTTTTTGTAACTTCCGTTCAAACAGTTCGAGTGTACACATTTTTTTCTCTATGGTCCCGTCTGCGGACCACCTGGTACGTCGCTGCGGATCAATGGCAGTCTGCGGACCACAATGTTTGAGAAACACTATTGTAGTACTACGATTAGTAGCCAAATTATAAGTTACATCTAGTCTTTGTGGGACCGTTCAAAGAAGGCTTACCATTGATCAACGAAATAAATGCGAACAATCTCAGCAATTGGTTTTCTTGTAAACTGGCAAAAATAGACGTTTTATTTTGAAAGACCACCCACGCCTTTAGTACACCAAACTCTCACTTTATTAAAAACGGACTTAATAAGCACAGAATAAAGCTAAGAGCATAGTTTGATTTGTCTTAACATGTGTGTATGCTTATCTTCAAGGCAATGTGATAATTGAATTACATTCGTTTTAAGTTTATGCCTAACGATTTTCTTATGCAATCAAGTGAGCAAAAATACATTATTAAATTCCATTTTGGCTTTGTGTTTTGCTTAAGCATTTATTGAATACCCTAGCTCCTTGATATGCAAGAAATAGTGCAACATTTACAACAAAATGTTATTCATTTCTTTCTCTAATTCTTACGGAACGCTTTATCTGAATTACTTTTGCAATCAATAATTACGGCACTCTACTCCTAATGTGAAATCCCCACTTTAGCCTCTATACATTATATTAAAAAAGGGTGTGGTCTTAGAAACTTTTAGTTGACTAAATAACTAAAAGAAGCAGTAAAAGTCAAAAGACCTATCCACAATGACATATTGTTCTGTTCACATTCAGTGATGGTTCTTTTATTGGTACAATAGTCTACTGTTATGTAAGCTGAGCTTGATGATCGTATGCAGCATTCGAACACAAAGAGTGAGACAATTGGGAGAACGTTTGAAGAAAAAAAAAAAGACGTGAACGATGTAAGCACATCAGCAGCAGCAGCAGCCCAATAGTAGACAAAAGAGAAACTGAAAAACTAATGTCGAGTTCTTTCTTTAAGACACGCAAATAAAGCAACTATGGCTGGCCTAAATGTCAACAAACGGAAGTTCGAAAACCCCATTTACTACAGAACAAGAACAACCATTATTGTTCTTCTTTCGTAAATATTTGAGCTAAAGGACTCCACCCCTTTATGGCCAACTATTTCATAACATGATGACAAAAGATCAAGTTTTTTTTTACACAAGTCAAATATTTGATGACTAATAGAAAGAAAAAAACAGTTACAGAAATATTATCATTTGTCAATCAGTAAATGAGGTTGCAGTACCTGCAGAAAGTTACAGTAATCCACTAAATAAAAAATTATTTTTTTGGAAGACATTCAAAGTTTACTTCAAAGTGGAAAAAAAAAAGAAAATGAATCATGGCATGTTTTTTTTATACTAACTTTGAACTCATCAGTCAGCTTTTCGTCAAAACAAACCACTCGAGTCAACTGCGGTGATTGGAAAGTGGTCCTAGTTTTATTGAGTGAACTACAAAAAAGTCGACTCGAGTGGTCGATTTTGGCCACACAAGCCGACTACATTTTGCAGTCAAACGCAACTACTTAAAGTGGTTCGTATGAAAAGGCTCCTATACTTTTTTTCGCACGGACCACTTTGTAACTCCACAAAGTGTTTGACGCGGTTTGCTTCATACAGACAACTCGGTGGCACCGCACAATATAGCCACCACCATTTTGGCGACATAGAGTTCTTCCATATGAAGACCACCATTGACATTTTGACACATACAACCAAAACGTTTGGATTTGAATGATATAAACTTCAACCTAGCCTTCAAGCATTTCATGCAAAAATGTCTTTTCGACTTCTTTGATGTCACTATCGCACAGAATGATTGAAACCCACAGCTTAACTTCTAAAAAAGAAACCCCCCCCCTTAAAATATCTTGAGATTGAAAATTCGTACTGCGAACCGACCTATTCGTCATACAAGAGGAACAACCATTCAATTCATTCTCCCTGGAAAGATTTCAAATGTTTGTCTCACAGTCAATAAATATCATAACGAGCAAATCCAAACTTTTGATACTAACTTTATATTAAGTAATATGACGCCACATGAATGAAATTCACCAATAATAAGAGATGTTACAACAACACCATATCTTTCTCACTATTACTATTCTTTAGTTTAGGTTAAGAATCCAATATTTCCTTTTAAAATCACTCCTCATAGAAAAATAAAAAGAAGATTCCTATTTTTCTTCATTGTTACTAGAAAAAAAAGAGAGAGTCTCTCTGTTGGTATATTACAACTCTATAAACTCACAGAATGATCGTTTTCTATGAATTTTCCTCGCCATCCAAAGTAAATTTCAGACATAAACAAGTCATTCAACAAGAGTTACCCATATCCATATAATATATATATGTATATAAATAATATGGCAAAAGCCTATATCAAACGTACATTTTGAGATAACTTCACATGAAGAAGAAGAAGAAGAAGAAACATTATCGATTTCAGAGTATATAGAAAGAAAAGAAAAAAGTTCACTTGACACTTCTTCAACATCAAATGAATCCTTTCTCTCTCTCTCTCTTTTTTTTTTTCTTCTTCCGTCTCAACTAAAGAAAATATCCATAGGGCGTTGTGTTAAATATCTTCTATATTCTCTACCCCTTTAAGAAGACAATCACACAAAGCAAGCCTCCATATTATTCTTATAGACGCTCTTAATTTTTGTTTTTGTCAGTTTAAATCACAATTTTTCCTCCGCAATTAAACCGATACAGTGTAACATATAAATGCACTTAAAAGCCTAACTATGATCATATATATATATATATATATATATATATATATATATATATATATATATATACATATATATATATATATATATATATATATATATATATATATATATATATATATATAGAGGTATATTAATATAATTGCAATATACTACAAAAAATATCTTTTTTCATTCTACTATAAGAAGAAAAAACCCTTTGTTGACTAAATGTGGAATAGCTTTTATAAGTTTCATTTTGCCCACGGAATAAAACGTTAAAAGGGTTTTCATATAAACCATAAGTTCAGAAAATTCTATAGGTTTTTGTAAAGTTCAATTAATTGATTCAGTAGTATATTTACTGTAATAACTTTTGTCAGCTCAATGAAAAAAAACTCTTTCATTTAAGAGAGAAAGGGGGGGAGAAGAGCAGAGAGAGAGAGAAAAAGAGAGAGAAAGAGAGAAAGAGAGAGAGAGAAAGAGAGAGAGAGAGAAAGAGAGAGAGAGAGAGAGAGAAAGAGACGTTGCATCAAATAATAACTCTATATTATCGATCTTTCACCTATTAGAACCAAGCCTCTGGACTTAAATTCTTTTATCATTATAACCAGCCATTCATCATCATCATCATCATCATCATCGTCATCATCATTATCATTGTCGGCAGTAAATCGAGATCCAAACCATAACATGAATTGACAAAAAATAATACAAGATTGGTGGGCTAAATTAAAAATGTATGTTTACTCTTTAATAAAGGAAAACGTTCAAATATTTACAATATTATCAACACAACGTGCACATATCATTTACACTAGTGTTTATTGAAAATAGTTTTTAAACTTAAAAAAGACTACACTTTAAAATATATGTGGTAGAAATCTGAGCAGCCCAGAGTAATCTGCAGCCGCGGCAGCATCCTCTAGAGCATGCTGCTACTGCAATCTCCTCCGAGTACTCTGCAGCAAATCTCTCCCCTGTTTTAACAAGGAGGTGTTAGAAAGGAAAGGAAAACACTTTTGTTTTTGAAAGTAAATTAGGTTATGTTAGGTTTGGTAACATAACCGAACCTAACAGAACCTAACCGAACCTAACCTAATTTACTTTGAAAAAGAAAAAAAGTGTTTTCCCTCCCATCTTTCTTTCGTTTCTTTCTAACGCTTCCGTAACACTTTCGTAATTTTCTAGTTGCCTTTAAGTGCATTGACACACGCACCACTTTCGAGCGTTCGGGTTCGACTGTAAAATGTTGGACGTTGATGGCTTGACTGTGGTTGACATTGTATTGTACGGAGCCATCAACCTTCGCACACAAGCCGTACGTCTGCTTCGTTTTGCAGTCGAACTCGACCACAAAGCATTAAGTTTAAAAATCGATTAATTCTGTTTAGCCACTTAATTGCATCACTGAATTGAGCATTCAAATGTTCAATATTGTCTCAGCTTTAAAACACAAAAAAATAAATACGCGAATTCTACTATCCACTTTCTTGACAATTATTGTTTGACAATTCTTGTGACGAGTTTGGAGAAACTAGGGTAAACTTTAAAACAAAAACAACTTGGTACAAAATTTGTGAAAGCTGATAGGAAATCGAAAAAAAAAATGAAAAACAAGATTATTTTTTTATTATTCGCTTTCAAGTGTTTTAATTTGGTGCAGACCACAACGACTAACAAATTTTTTATCGATCATAAAACGTATCTGTGTTTTTTTTCTAAACATAAAATTTTGATACTAGAACAACTAGCAAAAGCACTGAAAAGAAAACAGCAAAAACGCAGCTGCTTCTAGATTTTGAAACTGCAGTGGCGGTTACGTTTTCACTAAAGTCTAATACACAGACTGGGTGATAATTGCCGGAAACAGAGACAGACTAATCATAGGTCACTAGGTGACCTAAACTTTCAGATAGCTATTTGTAGAAGAACTGTGGGTCACTCAGTGACCGACACTTATAGATATGCACTGTGGGTCACTAAGTGACCTACCCCAGACCCCCTGCAATTAGCTTAATTTAATGTAACACCACCTAATCACCAATATAAAAAGTTATAAAGCGTAGGTTACTAAGTCACCTAGAGTTCTGAAGTGTAGGTCATCTAGTGATCTATGATTAGTCTGCCCCCCCAGAAACATTGTCAGTAGCGATATTTCCTGATCACTAGGGACGTTTTTGCGGATATAAAACAACATCGCCCGAATATTCAGTGGCTTGACATCAAAGAGTGTTGCTTGTTTCTCTGTTTCTCACTTCAAATGGAAAAACTACCCCTCAGTCAGTACCTAGAAGCGAATACAAATGCAACACTAACACCACCGGTGGTCAACACAAATCCATTGCAAAGCTAAACAACGGATACTGAATTTGGTTCGAATGCACAACATCACTGGCCACATGTATCCAAATTCAAATCGCTTCTGTCAGATGAAGATGTTGCCATGTAAGTCACTGGATACGAGTGTCCGGCAAATGGTAAAAAAAAATTTATCACGTACCATTTTTCCACAGCATGATATTTAAATTTCCCAATCTACATTATGGCTATGGCCTACACTATGGCTTCACAGGCCTGCAAAGGAAAATTTGTCTGAAAATTTTTAATTGTGATTTTATTACATTTTTGGGTGCTGATTTCAGAAAAAAAATTCTATTATGTTCCATTTTTCACAAAATGATATTTAATTTTCCCTATTCATATTATGACTTTAGTATTTTTATGAAATATAAAATATACAAAAATAAAATATGCTCGAGATGTAACATCAACATGATAGCATACTACTGTTTGATGTTGTCTAAAGAAGACCTACAAGCTGAGTGCAAAAGAAAAAGCACCTATTGAAGCTTTGAGAGAAAAAGAATAACACAATCCCAGGACTTGTAAAAATAATGTAATTTACACATTAAGTAGATTCTGTTTTATATTCTTAGTATATAAAACAGTTTTCAAATGTTGTAAATATATTATACTACAATAAAATACAAAAAAACGTTTCACTAAAATGTATGCAGAAGGATTATTTTCCCATATTTTTAAATCTATTTTGTGAAAATTCTTTACGTGATAGAGAAAAATGGAGGTCGTTTTTTGAAATCAGTGCACCAAATATTATAAGAATCAGCAAAAAAAACTTCAAGACATTTTAATGACCCTAGTTTTGCAGGCCTCTGTTGTTTATGATTGCAAACTGTTGCAGTTTAAATGCAAAAATCATCATATACAGTATATGTATCTGGAGTAATATTTTGTATTTTCATGAAATTATTTACAGACTCAATGGAGTACAAATGGAAACAATACTTATGGCCAGTTCCTCACGATGCATGTCCTAGTCGCACATGTTCACCTTAAACCCGGCGTAACGTACTGTTCAAGGTGAAAACACGTGACACATGTACGCATAGTGTCATACAAGCCTTAGAAATACAGTAAATGAGTGAAAATTGGCAAAATTCACCATTCTCTAGGAGCGTATAATAAATCTATATATTGATCCAATTACAGCAGATTGTTTTCATTTAAAACGAATTTATCAACAATACATATAAGAAGAAAAACAATAGACAGAAGTTTTTGACAACAATATTTCTTCATACAGGACTTTGATACTATCCAATAAAACGTTTCAAAAGAGTTATTTAAAAAAAAGATAAGTCTGGTAGCCAATTTTGAAGTTCTGCAGAACCAAAAAAAAAAATAAGAAAGAACCAATAAATAGCCTCCGAGAATTTAGAAATGAACATGTCGACCAATATAAAGAATTGAGACTCAACCAGTTGTCAACATTAGTTTCAATAACTATAGAAAATGATACAAACCCTCCATGCACAAAAAAAAATGTTTTCCTCGAGGGAGATTAAAAAGACAGCTTTCAATTACTTTTACAAGAATATGTCGACCATAATTTAATATTTGTTTCCTCTTTTTTCATTTCTCATTGTCCATAAAGACTTTCATTTTGATCCATTTATGAAACTTCTACCCCAAAAAACCGCTTTCATCAAATAATAAAACAACACAGAAAACGGAATATCAAAATTGCATACATAATAAATAGATTTGAATAAAGATTTGCATCTTTAACAAAACGAACAAATAGTCCCATTTTATGCTATCTAACTTAATTTTGTGAACAAAAAAATCGATCCATTTCAGAAATTTATTTATGAAAATGTCTAGAGAATATACAAGAAAAATTCACGAAGAAAATATGCCGTCTGATCCATGTTTTAACAAAAATGAAGTAATAGGGGAAGACGTGGTAAGTTGGCACAGTCGGTGATATAACTTTTTGCAATACTTTTACTCAACACTGTACATTATATCTTATTTGGTGAATAGTCTAATTTAGATGAACCATGGATATAGTTTCTAAAGAGTCTAGACACTCCATAGTTGTACGTGCCATGAGACATGATCCGTTTTGTAGCTCTAAAGTGACTCAAATAGCTCAAGCAACCAAACGAAAAATTCGAAACATTCTGAAAATACCTTGTTATTTACATACAATTTTTTTCTGAAATACATGTTCCTGAAGAAACAAAGGTTGTTAGCAAAAATGGTCCCTTTTAAAGTCAATAATCTATTTAAAACGGGTGAAGCAAATTAGCATAATTTGAAAGGGTGTAAAATAAAAACTTCTTGGAATAGTGCAACCAAAAGACCTGGTTACAACATTCAGGAAGCGATTGTAAATTAAATTATCGCTCAAAACTCAAGTTGTAAGAGAAAAAAGGTACTTAGAATCGAGGCCATGTTTTTTGAGACATCAAATTTCACTTTGCATTGCATCTATAGCGTCGTGGCAGCACGTGCATGCGAAAGTGTCTTCGCCCTTAACACTATTTGCCTTTTGGGTTCTTCCATACATGGTTTTAGGCCTTTTGTATTCATTAGTTCGTCAAATGTAAAAAAATTGACTTTCCATGGTTGCACTATGTGTGGGAGAAGATAATTAAGGTTAGCAAGACAGTAATGAATCATAAAAACCAAACATTACTCAAATTTACACATTTTTTTCATCAAAGAGACCATTACCCCCAGAAATTTCTTTTTAAAACAGTGCCAAGATTTACCCAACGATTGCCAAAATGATTTTTAAAATAAAAGTATAAAAGATATAAAGATTAATCGACTTTTCATAAATGGACTTTATCAGCTAGATGCGCCACCAAACGACAGTCACTGGAAATACAAAAAAACCAAAAATCTACCTATCTATACTCAGATGCTGATGTTGTCACCTGTCATTACTCTTAATTCCCTAAATCACACATCATAAATTCGATTATGTTTGTAATAAGCGATATTTTTTTAATGAAATGGCCTCTTGCATTTCCGTAAACTCAAACGATTAATTCTTTTATAAATTTTAGATTGCACGCCAATCGTTTTCAATGGGGGTCTAAAATATTGAAACTTCTTAACTGTCTTTATTTAAAAACAACTAGAAAAAACAAATACAGCTCGGCCTGACAATGCGCCCTCACTTGAAATCATGTTAATTCTCTTATAACATGACATCTACGAGTGCATGACCAGGCCTTAGATGTATTTGAAACAATAGATTCAAGGAACCCTATAGACCTCCATTTCTTTAATATATACGCTTTTCATATATCAAAAAAACAATTTTCTTTCATTGTTACAAGCGTATGCACATGTACACGCGTGCACGCATGTGTACGGCATACTCGCACGGCATATACGGCGTACTCGCACGGCATATACGGCACATCTGAACAGCGTAACTTTTAAAGCGTGCAGTGCACACTGGAATTGAAGACATAACTGCATTCCAGACATTTCTGGGAATTTAGAGATTCCAACAGTTCCATTTCCGCTCTTCTTGTTCACATGCAAAAAAATTTCGAAGTTACAAATCCATGAGGAATCATAGAAACACTTCAATGATGCCCACTCCGAACTGATGTAACTTTGAAGCGTGCATTGCACACTTTAAATGAAAGCATCGCTGCATTCCAGACTTTTTCTGGGAATGCATCGATTCCAACAGTTCCAGTCCCGCTTTTCTGGTTCACATGCAAAGAATTATCGAAGTTACAAATCAATGAGGAATCATAGAAACATTTCAATGACGCCCACTCTAAACTGATGTAACTTTTTAATATACAAAAATAATAACATAACATATGAAGAACACCCCTCCTAAATAATAGGAATAGTCCCCTTTTCAAATGCTACAACTGGAAAAAAGAAGAATCTCGATTTTTTTAAAAAAATCACGTTTTTAAAAAATCGAAATTTCTTATATCACTCTGAAATTTCAAGATTCATCGTCAGAATATGTACATTATTTTAGTTCTGATGACATTTTATTGTAGGTGGCCCCGTTTTCAAGTTGTTTGACCCACAAAAAATTATGACGAACAACTCAAAATTTGTTTCTAAAAAATTCATAAAAAAATATCCAGTGTAAACTTTTCTGATTTTCTGTCAGGAGCATCATATTGACCCACTGAATTAAATAAAATATACTGCATGTCTTTATCTCATTCCATTCTTAAGTTGTTCGACCCACAAACTCGAGGTTCCGGACATACAGACATCTGTTTTTGTCCCTTTTCTTGCATGATCCTATATACCTCCATTGCTCTAAAGAGCAATAGAGGTCAAAAAATATCCTATAAATCTCCATTCGTTTTTAAATAAAGCCATGGTCATTAACACCATAACTTGCAGTCAGTGCTGCAACCATCCACTTTCTTACCATACAAACTACAATAACGTAAACAGTCAATCAGAAAAAAAGTTAAAAAAATTATACCCTTTTCACACCATAGTGGTCGAGTTCGACTGCAAAATGTAGTTGTAAAATGACGACCGGTGGTTGGGTTGTCGTTGACAATGTTTTGCTAATCGTCTGGACCTTTTCACTAGACCCACAACACGCCGAATACATTTTGCAGTCAAACTCAACCACCGAAAGTGGTTCGTGTGAAAATGCTCTTAGTTTCACTTTTGTGATTCGATGTATTAATTTAAGTTACAGAAATAAGACGTCGTTTCAGCTACGAAAGTCGATCAAAAGAGTTTACAAACAAAAAAGGTCTTGCTCATAAAATAGCTATTTGGTTACCTAGTGTATATATAGAGCAAACTTTGCTACAGATTACAATATAAAAAACAACTCCATTTCTTTCTGGCTTCCTGCAAAATTATCTAAAGAATATCCCTCTAATGGGTGCATCTCAATGCAAAGTGTGTGTGTGTGTCACGTGTGTTCAAATACAGACCATTTCAAAGAGGAAAAATTTCATTTTAAGCAGGGCACGTTCCATGCCCATAACAACACCATTGAAAAAAATCATTATCATAATCGATTATTGTATATATATACTTTAGAAACTTTAGAAACAAAGAAGAAAAAAAAATGTCAGGTATTACATGTAATCTCTATCTACCTTTAGCCTAGAATATAAGCATCGTAAATCAGAAGCATTTTTATAACAAACGGGTTCAAAAGAAGAACAAAAAAAAACGGATGTACGATGTTCATCATGAAGGAGTGATGATTTCGTGTCTAAAGACCTTTTATCCGCATCATGAATTATGGAGGGAAAAAGGTCCTCATTTAGAACTTAACTAAATTTCGACATAAAAATTGTACCTGCAACACTTCCTTTCGATTGTAAAGTGAAAGATATCGAAAAAGATATCGAAAAACACTCATTGTTGCTAGAGAAACAAAAAACATTTGCTGCAAACAACTTCAGCAATACAACAAATACTTATTGGTTTCTTTTGTTTAAATTTATCTTTCCATAAAAAGGTTAATTTGGATTGGTTTACAGATGACAGGCTGCATTTGAAAACTGCTTCGGCTAATACAACTAATACGTCTATTCAGACCTGAAAAGAAGGGATGGAAGTGGGGAGGGTTCCTAGGAAACTTTTAAAAATTGATGAAAAAAATGTCTCAAATTTATTTTCAATTAGTTACCATTCATGCTGAATTTTTTTTTTTGAAAAATACAAAACTTTGTTTTAATTGCATATTTATTATTGTATTTTTAATAAAAAAAACATAACAGTCAGTATAGATTCAGTTTTCAGGGCCTGGGATGGTAATCTACTATGGAGCCCAAGCAGACTCTCAGCCCAGGCCCAGCCCAACCCATGGGCTGGGCTGGTATTTTTATATTAAAGGCCTATAGGCCTGGTGGGCTTCATGGGCTTCGTGGGCCTGGTGGGCTTGGTGGATCTGGTGGGCTTTGTGGGCCTGGTCTGCTTCATGGGCCTGGTGGGCCTCGTGGGTTTAGTGGCCTTTGTGGGCATCACGTGTTTGAAAGGCGTTTCATCATTTCTCTCATGGGGTTCTTTACAAATGTATAGAACTGAACCACATATTATTTCACACATTAATAAAAGTATAACATATTCCTCACTGACCAAACAATAAAATAAACATATTAAAGCCATTAATGGGGCAGTTTCTTTTCTTGGTAAACATGCAAACTTGTGAACCATTTAGTGTGGAAATTGGAGACCTACACAAAGCCCATGGGATGGTGGGCTTTTGGGCTGGGCTGGGCTGGGCTTGGATCGGCATTTATGTTAAAGGCTCATGGGCCTGGTGGGCTTCATGGGCTTCGTTGGCCTGGTGGGCTGGGCCCAGCTTAAAGTCTCATAGGCTGGGCTGGGCTTCAAAATTTTACTCAATGCTCTACAAAGACAAATAATTATGTAGAATATTTGTTTGAAAAGTATTTTTAATATGTGCCTCACTCGTCTCGCCTTAGTTACGGGGCTATGATCTAATTGTATCAGTAGACAAACTAAACAAATGATCACAGTCGTTTTCTTAAACAAAATATTACCAACGTTTTCAAACATAAATCTTCACAATTGCCGTGCAGGTACTCGAATCAAAGAATGCTATCTAGACAGCAAGACAGTGTATTGACTGTGTTACGATATTGTGCAAGAGGCGTCCCAAAACATTTGAACAAATCAACTCAATACGCAAACAATACTTAGGAGTGCTTGGATTACACAATACACATACTGTGGTTTCATTTGCATTATGTACAGCAAGCATTTCAAACTCAAAGGCTAACACGGGCCAAATAAATAAGATCTAAGTTTATTTGGGCCGCAAAAAAAAACTTCAATTTTTAAAGAAACGTAGGTTTATTTCGAAAAGTAAAGTATAAAAAAAAAGAATAAGGACAACGGTAAAATTAATGTTTTCTTCCTGACACTTGGCATCTCTTCTCTGCTAAAATCTTTCTTACTTCGGAGGAAATCTTGTTCGCAGTGATTACTTTCAAAACTGACCCAAGTTGAATGTCAGTAATCCTGGATCTGACAGAGGCTGGGCCGCAAAAATATTCGTTGTGGGCCGCATGCGGCCCGCGGGTCGCGAGTTTAACATGCTTGATGTAGAGCATTTTTTGATTTTCTAACTCGAGCCCAGGCATTTGCATTCAATACGTATTACTGTTGTTAGAAGCGGACAGTAGAACGGACCCATATATTGCTCCTATCATACTACGAGAATGCTAGGCGTTCTAGAATGCACCCCGTATGAAGTGATCGAACTGTGTGTATGAGTGAGTTTATCTCTGAAAAGCACGAACATTCCTTTTAACATCTGCATACATAATTTTAGGTTCATTTCGTTTGTGAAAAGGATTGATCATCGTGGGCTTACACGGAAAAAGTGGACTTTTATCAACCATTGTCGTTACTTCACACACGCGCTACACTACACTATGCTTGGTTGTCAACTCAAAAGTAAAGATTACTAGTTGGATTATTTAAATATGAAAACTTGTTTTCTGGGAAGTTTTTTTAGAGCACGCATACACAGCACAAAAGAAGCATGGCAATGGAAAAAAATAGCAAATCTTTATGAAAGGAGCGAGTTGGACAAAATCACTTTTTTTTAAAAAAAAAAATGATTTTCTAATATTTTTTATTTAAAATAATCCCATTTTATATTGTATTTAATATGTTTTAGTTATTTTATTACTTTTTAACATTTACATTCACAGAAAATGTTCACCAAAAAATTGAAATTCAATAAAATTGATTTGCAGTCTCATCATGAACTTTAATTAATGAACTTTTAAAATCTAAAAAATTTTAAATGGATTTTTAATTTTTTCTTTAAAGAAAACAGTAAAAATACAAACTGCACATTTAAGACCTGTTTCCATTAGTTCAAACTTTATTAAATAAAGGAGAAAATTGAATCCTGTTTAATTTGTGAAAAAAAAAATCTGACTGAAGAATTATGGTCTTAATATAAATAAAATGGATTATTTTCAACCAATTTCACCTGGTTCAACTTCTTCTCAACCAAATGAAGGTTATTTTAGTCGCCATTTTTTATTTTTCTTATTTACATTTCAATTATATGTATTTATGATACACCTATAGCTCTGTATGTAACAGAGATAACACCATTTCGATGTTAATATTGATGAAAAAGGTTAATTCATGTTTTACTTAAAAGTGGCAAAGCGCTAGGGGTTTTCTTACATCAATTAACTTGACATAATTGACCTAACCATTTTATTTATATCTTCTAATATTGTGAAATTAATGGGAAAACATTAACTACCTTGCTCAGAACAAAGTGTCAATTTAATACTTTTTTAATTTTTACAAGATCAACAATTTTGACCAAATCGAAACAGAACTTTACATTTAGCACACATTCCTTCACATTCTAGCACAACTCCATTTGCGCTTTAAAAATGGAAATATTATGAGAATTTAGTTCCAATTTTGATACGACTGATTTAAATAACGCGACCATTAAATTATGAGTTAAGGAATACTTTAATGTGACATGTGGGAAGTGGTGTCAAACCCATTTTTTTATCTCTCACTCTTTGTTTACCAAATAATTGAGGAAAAACATGCCCACAATTGATTTTCAATATAGATCATTATGTATGCAATTTGTTCTAAGTCAAATTTATGAATCTTGAGAAATCTACTGGGTGGCCACAATGTCTTGTTACACTTTGTAGAAATTGCTTCATTGCTTCCATACAATTGTACGTTCTCAATCAATGTGCAATTTTTTTTTTTTTTTAGAAAATACACAAAAAATGCAAAACAAGCTACACAATTATTTGTTTATCCAAATACAAACAGTTATGTTATGATTATCAGAAAGAATAACAAAAAATGCAAAATCAAAACTAATAAATTTTAGAAGTTCATTGTAGCATTTTTTTTTCCGACAAAAACTTTTTTTTAAGAAATGAAGCAGAATTGTGCGAATTTATGCAAACATCATAAAATTATGCAATTCGTACATTTTATTCATTTTCAGTTTTTATTAAAGTGGTCTTAATCAAAACTGAAAATGAATAAAATTTAATTAATAAAGTGTAACCGCCTCTCGAACTCTGTTTATTTTATTTTTCGGATGCAAAATGAAAAGAAACTGGAGTGTGTTTTAGAAACTAGAAGGGTGTCTCAATCAGTTACGAGTATTCTCATTGTATGAAAGACATCACTATGAAAGTACCATTAAGTGATTGAGCTACCCTTCTAGTTTCTAAAACACTTTCTAGTTTCTCATAATTTTGTTCATCTAAAAGAATATCACAGTTCATAAACCATCTTAAACAAAATAATTATTGCATCCATGGTACTATGAGATGGTAGTAGCATGATAAGCCACATCTTTTATTATGCGTTTCATACTTATTCCATGCAAACTTTTGTCCATAATTATCATCTTTTATTCATTTCTCGTTTTGTTCCTCATTTTCAGAACTTTCATCATCAGCTTCTTATACAAAGTATATGAAAAGAAAAATTAATTTAAAAAAAACCCAAAGAGGATGAAATTTTATGTTGAATAAATGTTTGCATCGAGTTCGCAAAACATTGGTGATCACTCTGTAGTAACATTTTATCAAGTCAACAGGTACACATTATATAATAAAATATTACGAATGCATAAAAAACGTGGATAATAGACAACCTCTTTACCATTGGTACCGTATTAGATAGATGCTATCAGTCTAACAAATTAACCACATTTACTTGTCCAAAATATTAAAAAATAGAGTGCAATTAGATGGATGAGGTTATTAACTTAATGACAGCACACAGAGAGAGTGAAAAACATTAAAAAAAATAGCATGCAAAAAGAGCATTGAATCCCATGATTCACAACTTTCTATTCCTATCATAAAAATATTGTTAATAACTCTTCTGTATAGGAAGTTATTATTACATTTATAGCAAGTCGGTTAATATGCTAAGCTTAAAATACTAAGGTTATTTTAATGATAATATTTTAAAATAAATATTATGGAAGTTTGAAAACAGTCAAATTATGATTTTTTGGTAGCAGAATCCTAGTGTGTACTAACTAGCCTTTAAGTGACGACCATCACAAAAGTAGAAATGTCCAATAGAAACAGTTTCAAAATAGGTAAGCTGTGTGGGTTTGTGTTTAAAAAGTGAACACAAACCTCTCATTAGTGAAAAACACTATAATTAAGCCAATAAACACATTTTCGTCTTATTTTCTTCTCGGATGTTTTTTGACTACGACATTAGTTTGTTAATTCCGTAAATTTAACTTCCTTGAATGAATTGAATTTTTTTTTATTTAGAACAAATTCAATTTATGTAAAATTAGTCAAATTTGTCTAATTATCTAAACATGTTGAATAATCTCATGTATCGAAATGCAACCTGCTGACATGAACTTGTACTTAAGCACACATAAGTAGCAGTGTCATCATTTAACGTCGTGTTTGTTTGTTGGTGAAACGTTTGACATAAAACTTTGCAAAACTTATTTAATAGCTAACTTCCATCATAAGTTCTTAACCTTCAAATACTTGCAGTTAATTTGATAATTTTTGTATGTAAATGACATCAATCGTCAAGTTTCCGTGCAAGTGCCACACTAAAAACCTAATTTGGTAATAAATATACAGATAAAGTACTGGTTGCAATGTGCAGAATTTAACTCAATTCAACACTAATAAATTAATAATCATTCCCTGCACCTTTTTCCTCTCACGCTGTAAATGAAAATAATACTATTTTCTATTTTTTGCTGGTTCAGAAAATCACGAAAAGACTTGCCAAACGACTGTCAAAATGAAGTATGAAATAAAAATTAGTTCTTATATATTTAGAATAAAAAACTTCGACTTTTTTTTTGGTGGACCATCAGTTTATAATAGATTAATTAATAGTTGGTTCTTTTAAATAGTCATTTTTAATGTTTCTTATGAAAAAAAGAATATGTTAAGAATACGAAAAACCATATCTTATTTAAAACAGTTTATTAATTTTAAAACTATATAACAAAATGGCCTTTTTGTATTTTTTTTTTGACGTTCATTATCATCTTTAGAGCCTAAATTTAAAAAAATATACACTGTATATACACTTTTGTTACAAAAAAATGATTAAAATGGATTAATTTTAAGATAATTCTTACCAAAACAGAAGACATACATAATTTTTGCAGAAAAATATAGTTACAATTGGTAATAGCAAAAGCTATCTGTTCAGTTAAATTTCATAATAATTTTTCGTGAGAAGAAACTTAATTTTGAAGTTTTTTTTTAATATTCTATAAATAGCCTCTTTAATGGTCTTTTATCTGGAACATCATTTTGTCAGTCATTGTCAATGGGTTTCAATGAAAAAAAAAATTCTGAATATCTCTAATTAGTTTAAACTACAATCATACGTCACTTAACGACAGAAATGCGATCCAGAAAAATTAAGATTATCTATAGTGACTGTTACGAAGAGCACGATATAACCAACACAAAAAATCTTTTGAGATTTTAATCTACTCGACGTTATACCACCTCCTACTCTATACTGTTTTCATACTTCGAACGTATAATTATGAAGTTTACCAAACTCTATAGCTTTATACAGAAGTAAGTGCCTTTACATTTGCATAAACTCTAATGATGACTTGGTTAACAATGATTCGATTAACGATACAATTTTCAGGAATGAATTCCTGTCGTTAAACTAGGTATGATTGAATTCCAAACAGGTCGGAAGATAATATTGCAATATATTATTTTTGTAGGTCTCTATATAATAAATTCACATCACATACAGAAATATTAACACTTTTTTTAAAAAAAAAAAGTTTTCGTTATTGGAATCATTATTTGAGTTTTATACGTTTTGTAGAGTAAAATACGTGACGTTTTATACGTCGGCGTAAGAACCATCATCGCTTTTGCCACATTTACCCATTCCTGTTTCCCCAATCAGAAGAAAAAAATAGGCCAAATTTAGCAGATTGTTGTTGTTATTTAATTATTAATAACAAAAAACAATACAATATACAACAATTTTCTCTGCAGCAATTTGTGTTTCCATAAAATACGACTATCATCATCATTAAATAATAATTATTATTGCATACTTTTATACAAAATCATTTTTGTCTGTATTCTATTTTTTAGTATCAAAATAACACCTAACAATACAACCTACATACATTACTATAATGTAATTTTTCTGTCAATTACACAACACAACTGTCAAATTTCATAAAAGCCATTATTATTATTGTCGTGAAGTGACAACTGAAAAAAATCTATATTTCCAGTTCACGTCAATAATGAATGTCACCTGAATTAAATTTTATATTTAAAAAAAGGTAATTCACAACCAACGCGTTTATTTTTCTCCATAAATTACAAACTAAACAAACAATCATTTGTAAGTTTATCTCACAAAATGAGAAAAATAATTCCAAAGTTGACCGATAGACATGTCGTTCAGAACGTTATTTAACAAAAATGAGCAGTCAGCCTCTCCTTCCTAAACAATACTTAATTTCAGTAGGCAATAGGGCCGGATTGTCAATTATTCTAAGTAGTCAGAGCCTAGAGGAGTCCGTGCAATTTAAGAATGTATAAATTTATCATTAAGGCGCGTAATCATCTGCGCACGAACGGGGACGAGGCAAGGCGAGGCCGAACGATTATACGTATGTGGACGTGTCATCGAGGCGCGGCAAACTGCATTCAGTTGTACGACGCACAGTCCGAGGCAATTCGAATGCCATCCGATCCAAGTCGGTACTTCAAAGAAAAATTTGGTTAGATGTGGACGGCATTTGTGCGTGTCAACTGCCTCGCCTCTCGTCTGTTCAAATGCAGCACTGGCCGCAATCAAACGGTCGACGTCCACCATCTTGCCGGATCACTGTTCAGCGTCCGCACGGATGGATCGGTGCCTCGTTCGTTGCCTGGGCAGACTTCGTTCGCAACCAAAAATACCAACCGAGGCATTCGTTCGGCCTCTCCTTGCCTCGTTCCCGTTCGTGCTCAGATAACTCGGGGGACAACTCAAGGATTTGCAGAAAAGTGCTGACAACATTTCTGAACATAAACCAGCAAGTTCTGGTTCTGAAGATACAGAGCTCATACCATCCACCACCCATCTCGAATTTTGGCCTGACAACATGACAGAAGGGTTTGAAAATATTTGAAGAAAAAAAATATTAAAACGATTGGAATTTTATTGCCTATTAGGTGAAGTGGGGCTCAAGTACTAAAAAAGGCCCTTCTTGGCATACTCTGTCTCGCCCTGGCAGGCGATAAGACAAAAAAGATGTACATGGAAGCTAGCAGTAGCCAAACAGCTTATTTCTTTAAATAGTTATTTTCTCTTCCACATATTCAAGTGAATTTATTAGCAATGATCAGGATAAATAAAAAAAAATATTTTCTAAATTCAGAAAAATCTAATGCAAAATATGCAATTACAGTGTTTAACTAATCGACGTTTCTCAGTTAATTAGCACCATTATCAGAATACTGAATAACAAATATAATGTGATAGTAGAAAACATTTTATTTGTAGATCGTTGCCATTAAATATTTTTTACAATTCATTTCTTTTTTTGAAGATTTTTTTTGAAGATATTTAGTAACGTTCAGCAGAAAAGAAAAAAAGTTTCTGCATAAATCGAGGTTCCTTTAAAATTTTATGAGATAAAGGTGAAACAACCTGTTTTGGAATGGAACTTACAAAGTTCTACAACAAAAAAAGAAAAGGTTGTGGAGTGAGGGAGATATAAAAAAATCAATTAGGATGAGCCAATTTCGTCTGCTGCAATTACGCCAATCTCAGTGAAATCCCAAAAGAGTGAGAAAGAAAGCGAGAGAGAAAAAAAAAGTTCTTTTCCGGTAAAGTGTATATGTGTTGTCAGTGTTTGCCAACTTATATAGAACGTTAAGCCAACCAGAAAAAAAAGAAGAATTAAATGTACTTGTATGTGTACCTCTTTATGTCAAGGTGATGTCTTAACTTTTATGTACGCAATGTGAGATGTAAAGCTACCCAAAAATATATATAGAAACTTGGAAAAGGGGAGTAGGACCTACAGTACTCCAGTAATATTAATAATTGTTTTCATATGTGACATCAAAACATGTTATTTCACAACAGGGAAATTTTTTTTTCTCTCTCCATATAAGATACCTTAATTATTTTAGTGGTAAACAATGAAAGTGAATTTCTTTCAGAATCAACAATTCAAAGTTCATAGTTTGTCCAGCTGGCAAGATTGTTTTGGGACGATTCTAACTCGAATAAAGCCAATGTTTGGCGGTGGAGGCTAGCACTGACGTGCAGGTACTAAAAATAAGAATCAACAATCGCGCTCATTTGTTAAGTCTAGGGCCATGCTTGCGTTCTGGTTGCAAAATGCAGTGTTACATGGATTCTGATGTAGATGGCCCTGTTTGAGACATGCAACAAACATGGCCATCTATATTAGAATCCATGTAATACAGGACTGCGAGCAGAATGCAAGCATGAATCCAGACTTATACTTTTTCCACTATGTTCACATCACTTCTAGCCTCCACCTACAGCCCTCGGTGTTGTCCCAACAAAAATCGTCCAAGCTGGATACAACTTTAGAAAAGGACACAATTATGGCCAAAATATTGAAATATTCAAAGTTCTCGACTATTTTTTTTTTAATTTAAATTGATATTTTTCGGAGTTTTTGATAGTATAATAACTAATAATAATTATTATTTATTTACCACAAAAGAGTACAAGACTCTGCTGACATGTGGCTACATAAATGGTACAAAGAGCAATATGCACAACAGGCAATACATTGTTTGTCACAAGTAATACAAAAATTAACAATAAAAAATGGTACATTTATAATAAAATTTTACAAACAATTTATATAAATGCAGAGGACTCAACAAAATTTAACAATTTTAACTTAGACAATTTATATTTAAAACTTTAAAGAGACATGGACTCAACCATATCGCTTGGCAAACTAAAATAAATAAATATACAACATAAAAAATATCGGGAAGAAAAACAAGAGTGAAATGGATACATAGCAGCATAAACGAGATATACATGATCTTTCAAGAACCACTGCTGCCATCTGGAAAACACTGATACTAACTTATTCAGCAAACTCTCCATCAAACTTGCAAGAATGAAATTTTTGTAATTTATCATTTATACTAATAGATAACTCAACTTAACTAATAGTTAATTTAGCAAATCTTTTTACACAAAATTTTAGATTCAATTCATGTCAAATTACTTTCAATATGTATGTTGTTAATTAAAATTCTTATGAAAAAAAAAGATGTGGGACAAAATGGACATTAACAAGCAAAATAAAACGAGATATGCTGATACATATGGAACAGGCACATTGCACATTTCTATGAAAAAACCTAAAAATTAATCTTTTTTTAAAAAAAGTTATTGCAAAAATTGTGAATGTACAAGTGTAATGTATATGGGCAGGCAAAATAAGTTTCTAAATTTGTGTACGAAAGAAATACTAATCGCCAGAACGGGCCAATAGTCAATGTCAGTTGCAATTCAGGCAGACTACACTGAAAATGAAATGGTAGGCCTACAATACTTAACAACAAAAATTAGCTAGTATTACTTATTGTGCTAACAAAGCATTTAAACGTGATGTACCTTGAACACCCAACATACACACCCATACAATAAGGATTGCATATACGTGTATGTAATTTAGGTTTTTTTCTATTATACGAATACATTAAGTTAATTAAATATAAAAATGTAACACCCAGCAACCCCTGCTCCTGCCAAAACTATAGCCTGGGGGTAAACAACTCCTACCTGTCCCTCCCTCCTTTCTGACTCACACTTCTGACGCACATCAAAGTGGCGGAGTGATACATTTAGGAACATGGTCACTTGGACCTGGTTACACCTCGTAGGTGTACACAGGTCCAAGGTATAAAAGGACCGTGTTCCTCTTTGTTCCTGGTCCTTGTCTTTTGCTCAACTTTGTTGTATTACGTAGATTCTTATCCGTACCACATCATGGGCCTGAGGACGCACCTTTAATCAATAAGTTCATCATTGTATTCTTGATGTTTCCTTACAAAGATGAATAAAAGTGTTACAATGAGAAACTGCGTTGTCTTTATGTTCCGAAACTAATAACTTCTCTACAGAGGCCAGAGACACCATAAGGTAAAGAGCGCATACAGGTCCTGATGCAGCTACAACATCTTCTATTGCTGGTAACTATCAACAGGAGGAGATGTATATCAGCGTCGACAGGGGACAGGATGGCCACCATCCTTCTGCACAGATTTCACCCCCATGCAGGAGGATAATCGCAATCCAACTCCATCCAGCTCTTTCTGTAGCTCGAGTCTTCTCCGCACTATGCAGAGAAGAAACGAGTTACCGGAAACAACATCTACAGTACAAGTTGGTCAGAAAAATAGAGTCAACGTCAAAAGCTCACAAAATATACAGCACGGGGCTGCAGGATTTGTTACAGACAGTGACAGTGCAACAACCATCATGCTCCCTAAAATACTATATTAACGATAAGTTAGTAAGAGATGACCAAAGAACCTTGCCCTTCTTGAACGTTTGCTAGCTGCAAAAAATATTCCAACACTAGAAGAAGATATTTTTAATAGAAATTTCGTATACGTTACGGTATAAGTACTATTAAGTTGAAATAACCATCCAAAGAAAATTAAAAATTAAGAGCCAAAATGATGCAGATTTTTGGTATTTCTTCCCGAATGTATTTAAACTAGGGAAGGGCCATTCGAATCTTCGAATCATGAAAAATGTTCGAGATCCGAAAACTCGAATCTTCTCGCTTTTTTCGCCTTTCGAATCTTTCGAATCCTAACCTTTAAAAAAAACTGTTAAAACTTTGGTAAAATTAGTTTTAACTCCATTGACGTCCTGGTCACGTCCAACAAAAGCGTTCACTAACAAAAAAAACCGGCGATTGTTGCATTCCGGATCATCAATATCACCTTGTGGTAGTGACCCTGAGTGCCACATTGTTTTTTTATTATTAATAATTTGATATTTAATATCATTAATTTAATTGTAATTTTATATTGAATAATAGAGGATTCTTATATGAAGAATTCGAAAGATTCGAGGTTCATGAGATTTGAGGGATTCGAGAACCTTATAGGATTCGGATTCGAGAAAATTTAGGATTCGTCCCACCTCTAATTTAAACCATGTAATTCCCTTCTCGTATGTATACTTTAGTTCTGCGTTATGAGTATTTCAATTTGACGATAATATCTAAAATTTGTTTAAATGAAAACTATTTGTGATTGGGAGTTATCTCCTCTGCCAAAGGGCACTCGAGCGAATTTCAGATGTGCAAAATTTAATAACAAGAAAAACGAAATCGTTTTCAAATGAAGTCATAGACTCATTAGTATGATAACTTGCAGCAGAAATTTGAAATAAGCCACTAGTGCAGCAACATAAAACAAAAACAAAAATAGAATGAAAATAAGTGTGGGAGGAGATTCCCCCGTTCATCAAATTGGGTAAAAGCAATTTTCATCTGTTTGGTGAACTGTCTTTAAATAAACCAATGTAAATTGAAAGTTATTTTCATTCCCATTCTGCAAATAAAAGATATATTTACTTTTCTCTCTCTAAAAAAAAGTTGAAATGTTATTATTGTGATAGATAAAATAACAATTTTCGTCACAAATCACTGAATATATTGCGATATTTTTTTTAAAGACTAGCATTGCTAGCCTTTATACTGCAGGTATAATCAATACCAGTGGTAAGTTCTTAAGTTGAGAAACAAAAAAAAAAACTGAGGCGCTTTGAAAGTAAAGTTCCATGTACAACTAAATAAATTACAATTGTTCAATTTATCTTCACTTTGGGGTACAATTTTCTTCAATTCAATTTATAAGATTCAACGTTAGCCAAACTATAGCGAGATAAGAAAAACAGAATGAACAAATAAGAAATCCAAATTGTTGTAACACTCACTGATGAAAACGAATAAGGTGACGACGACGAATGAGGGGAGAAAAAAAAAGGAGAATGGAACAAAGTCGCAAAACGTTTTCTATCAATTGTGGTGGTGGTTTGAACAAATCAAATTAAAACAAGTATAATAGGAGGCTACGTCTAATGCATTTTAAATCGAGTTTAACCGAATAACAAAGAACAGTTATCAAAACCCACATACATAGTAGCATTCATTTAAAATAAAACAAACCACCATTTTATAAAGAATAAACAATGGTGTGTAATTGTGTGACCACTAATAACATAGAAACCCAAGGTCCAGGGTTCAAATTCAGGATTTGCTATGTGTTTTCATTATGTTGTTCCGTTTCTGTTTTCATGTTTTCACTTTCTTAATCAATGTTTAATTTTTTTAGCTTCTTTCCAAAAGGCTTGGAAAAGCACAAGGATTAAAGCATTTTTAAAATTCTAAAAAATAGGTCAAAAGACAAGACTATAGTTTTTGGCTTTTAAAAAACTCTAAAAAAAATGCCCCAGGAGCGCTCAACTGGCCCCAGAAAGTCCCCCTTTTTCTTGTCAAGGATACCTTTATGAGTTTGCACAAGTGTGCCTTATAACCACGCATCGGCGCTGAGAATCGCCCTCCCCCCCCACTAACGTATTTCAGTTACATGTACGTTAGATTTGATCATTGCTTTACTTCTGCATAAAGCCATTTCAATGTAAATATTGATGAGCAGAGGGCGGAATAAAATGTTTTTATTATTGGAAAATATGTACATATATATGTACTCAAAATGGGCAAAATATGTATTAAAATATTTTTAAATTCCTAAATAGTCTTTAATAAGCAAATAGTCTGTTTAATACTTTTAATTCATTTATTTTAATTTTCTTAGAAAGTAAAAATGTTTTATCATCAGAATTATCATAAAATGTAGATGTGGGATAATTGATAGTGAGAGACCACTTTACTACAATAGGGACTTAGCGAAATTTCGTACGAAATTAAGTTTCACGAAATTTATATATTTAAATTAAGCGATTTCGTTTTCGTTTCAATTTCGTTATTGTAGTTAGCGAAGCAACCCAAAAACGTAAACGAAATCATTCACCTTTTACGGCGATTTGTGTGGTAATTTTTGCCTAATTAATCGCCACAAAACGTAGATTTTTTTAAATTGTTATTTGTGCTTTAATCGGAAATCTTTCATGTAGGGTTGGTTATTATTTTTAAAACGACGTCGTTTTCCATCGACAAAATCCAACTACAAAATAATTTTATAATTTCGTAAAGAAATGCCTCATTTCGTACGAAATCTTTGTGTTGTAACGAAATCAGCCGGAAATGACGTCAAAATAATGGATTTCGTAAATAAATTTATTTTGTACGAAACTAATACTTCACAAGTTACTGTAAAAGACAAATTTTCTTTCAAATAGTAAATGGTTTTGTTAAATTTCATTAACAACTGGAAAACAGACATAAAATAACTTAACTTTCTTTGTCTTCTTTGTTTCTAACATGTGGTCTCTACTAACCTTATATAAAGTAACTAATGATTCACGAAATAACATTTAGATACTTGAAAAATTATAATTTTGTTAGTTTCTTTCCAATTCAGTGATTAATAATGATTGTGATTGGTATAAATATTTGAAATTTGAAAAAAAATATTTATATGTTTAAATTTCAATAAATATTTACAAAAATATGTGTATTTAAATATTTTCCAAAATATGTAAAATATGTATTTATAAATGTAGTTTATTCAATTCCTAACATTCTGAAATGGATGGATATTAAATTTGGGCATGATACCTGAATGTATTTGGAATATGTTTTTTTATAGAATTCCGCCCTCTGTTGATGAGAAATGCCAATTTAAAGATCTAGTTAAAGTGGTAGGGCGTATGGGGTTTTCTCACTTCAATTGACATAACATAAGTTGAATCAATCAAACCATGTTATATAAATACCATATTGAATTGACAACACGAAAAAGATATAAAACATGTTATAACTGTTGCACCATACTCACTTATAGAACTTAAACTTGTAACTTTTTAATTGTTCTAGAACTTTTTTTTAAAAAAAAACAATTAATACAGATTATTGATTTATTTTTTTTTTAACTTGATTTTAAATCAATATATTATAAATACATCATATCAATGCACCACTAAGGGCCATTTAAAAGACTCTTTGACAACAAAATGAAATCAAAAGATCACGAGACTGTCGTCGCAATGTAATGTCTATGAAAAGACGCCAACCTTGGCAAACAATTAACAGTCAGTCACCTGTGTGCCAAAGCTGTCGTTCTTCCATAGAAAATACATTGTGTGATGACAGCCCAGCGACCTTTCGACTTCTATTTTGTCATCAAAAAGTTTTTCAAAAGTCGCCAGTGTGTCCCAACCCTAAACAGGTGACATTTTCGTGTCATAATAAAACCTCCCACTCATTTTACTGTTTCTTTTTCTATACATTCTGATGTAATAGCAACAAAAAAAAGATCGTTACATTATAATAACACCACATTACAAGACTTGTAAACGCTCAACTTTCATAGACAATGTCTTTCTACTTATTTATGATCAAATATTTTCCTAGCCAACCAAAACAGAAATGCTCGCAATTATTTATTAAATTATTAATTAAACTGACTTTTTTTAAAAAAAATTAAGCATCTTTCAAAATCTATTGAACAAGCTGTCGACTTAATAATTTCTAACGAAACTGTCAAAAACGCCAACTAATTCCACAAAATGTACAAAACATACTCATAAAAGATGTCTTAAAATATACAATAATTAACGACGAAGCATCTCGAGTTGATTGAACAATGAAAAACCTAAGCCAAGCCTTGATTGCTTGAGCTAGAAGATTATTTTTTTCTATTATATTTCAATACAATATGCCACCATGAAAAAAAAATTAATCCATCTTTTACTCTTGCTTCGAATAATAACACATAAGGGAGAGAGTGTGTGTTATTGGCATATGAATTAGGTATTAAATAACGAAAGAGAAAGCTTAACTTTTTTTTTCTAGATAATTTTTTAAAGAAATGACTTTTCACAGTATTAGAAAATACAAAACACGTGAGAGATTTGGTTTAGAGAGACTTGCAAAAAAAAAAAAAGACGAGAATCTTCTAAAATCTCAAAGTGGCTAATAATCACTCCATTCTTCCATCTTTTACTACATTTAACAATCCAATATAAAATAATCAACTTTTACATAACAAATAACAGTGTAGCCTATAAAAGTTAACAACTTGGAAAAAAAAAAATTAGTTACCTCCTCCCCACCCCCTTTCATAAAATAGTAGCTAATGAATGATTAAAAAGCAACAGGATAGTTAAACCAAATTATTATTGTTTTAATGTATATTTAACCCTAACAAATGCAGTCGTTCTTAAAACAAAAAAGCAGACTAGGCCAAAGAAACGACCTGAGAATATTATTTATCAGGTGCCATCTGGACTGTGAGTCCAAATCCGCCATTGATCCCATCGTCAACGAGCTCATAAGATCAAATCCGTCAGTCCGAATCTGCCAAAAAAAATTTGGATCCGCAAAGTTAAGATATCTGTACTGACATCAGTCCAGTTCCAGTACGTGAATGGGGGGGGGGACAAGAAATCAGACTCGTGGAATCTGAGAAAGAGAGCATGTGCATCCACTTACTTTCCTGTGCAATTTTATAAAAAGGGCAAGCTGGCCAATGAAACAAAATACGCAAAAAACCTTTTTTTTTTACGTTTACAAAAGTAAATAAATGGATTTTGTAAATATCTACATCTATCCTTCGTCCAATTTTGGTTACAATTGTATGAACTTGTAAGTTTGTGTGGCACAATCATTTTTAACAAACTTATATTGTTGTTTATATCTTATTATTTGTAAAATTAAAAGTAATACTGTAATAATAAACACGGCCATTGATGAAATTAATAAGAAATACTAAGACTCCTCAAAATAAAATAAAATCAAAAACAACAAAGGGGATGTAATGTGTTTCTTCTCTTTCTTGTAAGTTCAATTCCAACCACTTAAGAAAAGGGGATCCTCTACAAAAACATGAATCATCTTACGCAACAAAAGAGACGGGATCCAAGTGAAGATTGAAAGAACATTCTCTGAGAACCGGGTTTTGTCCTCCTCGTCTTAAAAAAGCAAACAAGCTCAAAGCTGTACATAACCATTGTAGCAGCAGCAGCAAGCAGCCTATACGTTGCCTCTCTTTCTCTCATATCTAACCATACTGTAAATGTTGGCATGTCTCCTAAAACATCGATTTTTCGCACAGTGGGAGAAATTTATTGAAATGATTTTCATAAAATGAGGCCCTACTTGAACAAAAAAAGAAGAGAAAGAGAGAAAGTGGTATGTGTCTGTGTGTGTGTGGGTAACGTCGAGGTCAATGTGCGGAAGATTTAAATGGCATCAGAAGAAAGAGAAGAAGAAAAAATTATAGTGAACATGAGCGTCACAATTTTTTCTTCTTCTTTTCAGTAGGTTAGCAGACCCCCCCCCCCCCCCTTATATAAAAGACGATGTGCCTTAATTTTGTTTACCCTTCAATAAGTATGATGAGGGAGAGAGAGGAAGAACGGAAAAATAGATGGCGCTGCCTAGAGTGACTATTCTTATTGACGTACTTAACTCTCCATCTCTTTATAGTACTATAAATCCATTTTGGTTCACTTAAGAATATCATCCAGATTTCACTCACAAAATAAAGTAGAATAGATTGGACAGCCTGTCTTAAATTTCACAAAAAAAGTGTTTTGATGGCCACCTTTACAAACACATTAAAGCAAACCAATAAATCTTAAAGAAAGTTTGTTTGGCCTCTCTGCCTAGGCCTACAGGCTACATAATTCCGGAAACATGCAAGCCTGAAAAATGTTCCCTCGATTTCCTCCCTTTTTAAGAAGACAAAAAAAGAAGAAATTCCATAGAGAATATACATCAGTAGTATCTGGAAAACTAACTTATATGTAATTCCGCCCCAAACCAATAAAGATTAAGTTTATGAACCTTCAACCCCAGTGGGTCTCAAGTGAGCCTTACAAAATATTCCTTAATGATGCATTCAGCTTATAAAGTAAAATAAAGACTCTGATGCTCTGGTTAAGTATATGCGTTTACAGCTAGTCGTCGCTTGATGAAAAGCGTTCAAATGAACGAAAAGTCACAAAAAGATGAACAAGCCGCCATTTCTTTCTCTTTTTTTGTTCAAAAAAGAAAAATTTAAAGTATAAAAACAGTTTGAGTTGACGCAAAACAGATCTCAGATTCTGAAACAAAAACGTACGTTTGGATGGCTGGTAGATTTTTTGTGGAAAAATACTCTTTACCGCTCTAGTGCCACTTTACAGTCAACAACCGTAAAACAACTGCTTCTCCATCATTTTAAATATAAAAGATTTTTCATTTTGTTGGCATTAGATGGCACATTGTGAATTGCGAGCAATGTGGTCAATTCGAGCTTGTGCTTCAAACGAACAATCGGCGCAAAAAAAAGTGCTTATTAGGAACGGAAAGCACCCATAGCCTTCAATGTACATTATATGAAGAAACAGGATATAATTGAGCCCCCCCCCCCACCGAAAGGTATAAGGCCTTATATATATATATATATATGAAGAGACAGTAGATGCACTGGGTGTCGCTACCTTTAATATTTGGCATTTTTTAAACAGGCATGTAAAGACAGGGAGATACAGTCGTTTGCCCCGCCCTTTTATGAGCGTCAGACCAGATAACAAACTAATTAGAAGTTACCGCTCCTCATAAAAGGGGCGGGGCAAACGATTGGATCTTACTGTCTTTATACTTGACTGTTTTTTAATGTTAGCTCCGTCTTTTAGGAAAAAAAAATGTACAGAGGATTCACAAATATGATAGCGCCATCTTTCAGTTGCACTGTATATTTTGTAACTGTGACGTGGCTGGCCCTTTTGATCCGCCCGTGATGGTGGATCGAGCTGCGAGCCAGCCTCTGCTCTTGTTGCCTTAGCCGGTCGAGACATTCTTAAAGTTCGGACACTTTACCCGCTCTTTTAGTGGCTCCAGTCCGGCCTTGGAAAGGCCCACAAAAAGACCTTTTTTCTCAGGGATCTTCCTCATACAGATGCGTGACGATACCGATGCCACTGTCTCTATCCGTTAGTCACTTGGAGGTTCCAAGTGGAGGTACTCAGAAATTTTCTGAGTCCCTCCGTCGAAAATCCCGTTGGTTGGGTTCTGTAACTCAAATGTTTAATACACAAAACTCACACTTAGTTGTCAATAAAAGTGTATAATCTCTTTACTAACTTTATACCTCTACATTTTGGTATTGCACTTTACATAATAGAATATCGATCTCTTCGTAAGTCAGAACTTCAACTTTTCTCGAGATCTTTCTGATTCTAACTGCTCTCACACATAAGTCTCACGGCACACTTGTCCGGTCTCTTGGGAGGGGCAACTGTCACCTCAGGGCTCAATGATTGACCAACTGGGCCAATCATTGCCCCTGGGCTGGGGATATTACCTTAAAAGGAAAGGTATTTTTGGGACTCTATTCCCAATTCTCACGGTCCGACTGGATTCCAAGAATTCACTCAGGATTCGGCCACCCAAGTCTGAACATCTGTGCACCAAGGGGTGCCATACTGTCAGAAAAGAATTTCGACAGGGTGTTCCACAAGTCTGTGAATACAGGATGTCACATAACTTTCTACGGCACATGAGCCGCGCATGTGCGTTACTTCTGCGAAACCTGTAACCCAGTCTTGCATTTATAACAGGTTATTCGAGGGAAGGGGGGAGACCTTCGATATATTAAGTTATTGATAAGATAATATCATAAAGTTGTTATGGCTACAAGCTTATTTAAATATTAAATATAGAGAGCCAATTATGCTAGACACAAAAATTAGAAAATACTGAACAAAAATTAAACAAAAGTCCACTTTGGTTCCATAATCTGAATTTGCTTATTCAGATTATGGAACCAAAGTGGACTTCCAAAGTGGACTGACATAATTTTGTTTCTCCTCAAAATAAGACTGGTACAAAAAAAACTAATTCGCATTTATGACTATGTAAGCTTTAACTTTAAACAAATGACTTAACTTTGAAGTAAAGTTTCCAATGGAAACCAATAGATCTTTTCTGATACA
This sequence comes from Brachycybe producta, assembly GCA_036925085.1. Classification (NCBI taxonomy): domain Eukaryota; kingdom Metazoa; phylum Arthropoda; class Diplopoda; order Playtdesmida; family Andrognathidae; genus Brachycybe; species Brachycybe producta. The sequence goes on along the minus strand of JAUPFP010000049.1, from coordinate 1,061,891 downwards.
CATTTTTCAACATCATACCAACACAACCAGTCCGCGTATTAAGTTTAATTCTAACATTTATCTCGAATACAAGAGCGTATACATGTATACTCTATATACGTATAAGTAACTACACTTTACAAGAGAACAGATTATATATTGAATTTATTCAACACAGTTGCAGTCTATGATTTGTCAAGATTAAAAGAGTTTCCAATGTATCTAAGATTACATGCTTTGTACATACATGTACTGTATATATAGTGTACAACATTTGCAAGTGCAATTGCAATGACCCAGAAACACATCTTCTGACATTACAAGATTACATCTGCTATCATTACTGATGGTATTTAACTGCTAATATGTAACACTTAGTTAAAGCTTCTTATGAAAAATTCAGGTCTATATATCATTTTCAACAAATAAGCAAAGTAAACACGCAGCACGCACACAAAAAAATCAGTTTCTACAGTGTAATTGTCACACTGCACTGAACATTGTAAACAGAGGCACTATATTTCCTATTGATGCATTATTTAAACGAGAACGTTTTTTCTGAAACAGAAAAGAAAAAAAAAGCAAAGAAAAGAAAAAAAAAGAGCTCACTACACTCACCACGTCCCAATATAATCGATCATTCAAGAAATCAGAAAAGTACTTAAATGCAGTTCATAGTTATTATATTGATAGTTATGTCCGTTCATACATTCTAAACAAACTGGTCAAAATAGTGAATCCACAAACGAGATAACAATATAAAAAAATGTAAAGGCGATGAGGTCAAAATAATCAACATATTCTGCGCAAATTGTGGTGCGCAGCGCAACAATTTGCGCTACAACAATTAACGGTACAAATTATTCATCAATAAATATCTTTCTAGTAAGTAGTATTCGTCATAGCCACAGGCCGAATAGCTGTGATAGCATCAATTTACTGAACGTTGTTTTTATCATTTTTTGGAAATAATATCCGCAAAAAAAAGTGATGCTACTACAAAACTTTACCAAAATTTGTTTGAGTAGTTTGACTCCAGCTAAACTTATGTTAGACTTTTCAAGTTTGCTTTGACACTCATTCTCCTTTTGGTGCACTTGGAACATGTACTACTTTGATGATAATCGTCTGACACACACAAAAAAAACTGGTTAGGCTGTTAGCACACATTAAATCGGTTAAATATTTAAAACCACCCAAAAAAGCAGGATCAACTATTGTCACATAAATAACCAGAAAAGACAGGAAACCCTCTCTGTTAGATCCCAGTTAGCATTTCCATTCTAATTCATGATAAAGATGGTCCAAACATGATAGGTAATAAATGTCTCATTTGATTAAACAACAAGGTCATCTACACTAAGTTCATAATAATGTAATTAGGAAAGAAAGTCTATGTCCATTTCAACATAACTTTCTAATAAAGCTATATATAGCTAACCTACAATCCCATTAATGACCAAACAAACACACACAAAAAAGATTAATTTCAAAAAAGGGACTTGGGCTATTACATAAATTACAAGAATGGATTTCATTTGGACTAAGCCAATAAATGACCAAGGAAGAGCCGGTTTGTGTGTCAAAAAGCGATGCAAGGTTGGTAACAGTCAGTATAAATCATCAACAAAAAGGGATTCATCAAATTATTATTATCTTCTATTTATGTCACTGTCAGCCTTTTACTTATATTAAAATGGGATGCAAAAACATGAAGGGCAAATAATGTCCATTTTCATCTTTATTAGATTTGTGCAAGGGAAAAAAATATGATTACCCTTAAAGCAGAGATCACACTGAGAATATATTTCAAAACAAAATTCATTACAAAAAATTAGATAATATATTGCCCAACACCATCACTGCAAGTCAGAGTACAAGAAGAAGACCATGTAAGTTGTGAAAGAACTTCAAAGAATATTTAATGACAAACACACTGGTTATTTTTCAAAAATATATATATTAATGCAATAAATGATTCAAATATTGCTGTGGATATTGCACAATTTCTACGAAAAACTAAGTCATGCAAGAGTATTATCGCATTAACAATTGCAATTTGTAACAAAACCAGTAAATCTTATTGTAAATATAGCTAATGCGATTACCGCTTTACCAATTTATCACAAGCAATTGCTATTTATGGCAGGAGTGAATCTTGTTGTGAATCACGAAAAAAAGGCCTAGTTATAACTTTATAACGTAGATAAACATAGAAGTTTTTTTTTCTGTGGAGCTTTAGGTTTCATAACGGAGTGTAACCAATAGATGGTATAACAACCATTTAAGAGCTAAATTCTTTGACAACTATCCTAACCCACAAAAAGATTCAAGATTCCCTTTATAAAGAAGAAAAAACTTTTAAAGTTAGAGAAATAACTGTACAGAATATAAAAGCAATCTTGAAGAGAGAATATAAACAGTGGCACCATCTAGTAGCCACAATATAAACTGAAGTACTTCATTCACAAATAACACGTTTCACTAACATCATTTTCTTGACTTAACTAAATATGTCATAACTATACCGTGTTATGAATTTAGTCACTATATATGTTAGCAAAAATTCATACAGAACAAAACTGACTAAAAATCAAACATGTTTGCTTGTTTGACAATGCACTTTACTAATTATTTATCATCACTGCAACTGCTGTGTTCTTGTTACGTGTGTTGTAACTGCTCTGTTTGTTTTGTTTCCTATGTTACTGTGTGTGCTGTTTTTTTTTTGTGACTGCATGCCATTGGACATATGTGTGGGTTTCATATTTGCATTTGCTTATAACAAGAGGTGAGAATGTTCGGAAACTTCCTCAAAACATAGTTTGAGAATTTAGAAAATTAAAGTGCATATGTGCATTAGAATATTTGCAAAATAATTAAGTTAATTGCTTAATCCTGATTTTATCCCGATATTTCAACTTTTTATTGTTTTTAAAAATGTTCGATTTTTTTTTTTTAGATTTTTGAAAATAAAATGAAATCTAAAATGTCAACAAAACTTATTTTTTATAAATCTCTGTTAACTGTCAATTGTCGACGTTTGAAAAAATATTTGTTTTTCAATTTATTTATGCTAAATTTTGAATAAATCAGTAAGAAAAAATATCGATATTATTTATTGCTGATGTTTGTTTTTTTGCCCATAAATGATCATCTGTTTCCTCCATCATTTTGTAAATTTTTTTAATTACAAATCTCTCCAGAACATAACTATTTTTGTTAGCGAATTCACGAACCCTGCTTATGACAGCGATAAATATGTTTTTTTCGTGTAGAAAACCCGTCGTGCAACTTGCACGAAAGAAAAAAAAAACACTAACTTATGCAAACAATTGTATACTGGGCTATATGTTATATATCCTTGTTATAGAGAGTATTCGTGTAGGAGGAGGTAAGATTTTGAAGCAAATAAGTGTACCTACATGGTGTCTACTACCTTGATATGTGTTTAGTTGTCAACTTGTCATTATGGTTCACTTATATAATGCAAAAAAAAAACCTGTGTTTCTTTATTTCTTCTTTAATGTTCATGCCATTTATCACTTGAGCCCTGAGGTCATCGATTTTTTAATGAAACCATGTATTTTATGACTTTTATGATTTTCTGGACTTTTCTTTAGTGTTTTCAGGTAGATCAGCAGGAACGCTTTTTTTTTATAGGAGCTCGTACGTACATTGTGTCAAAGTTTGTTTTTGTAGAGGCGCAATTGAAATCCTGCTACGCCTATTAATATAGTAATGTCCTCGTCAAAGGTAAAGTGCCTACAACTTAAATCACAAAATGAATGAAGATAAATGATTTCAACTTGCATAAGTAGGCCTATATTTTAAACAATTTGCTTTCAAAAATACTCCTTCAAGAAAATAATTCAAATACTGGACAAGTCATTTTTACTATTACTGAAGAGATCAGCAGAAAAAAACAATAACATGAAAATAGATCTACTTGTATATATAAAAAAAGTGTTAACAACTAACTGATACATGCTTACAGCATATTTATTACTATTTATATTTGCATAGATACAGACATACATAATATCCAAAATCCAAATAATATCCACTAGCATCTGTGTGTTTATTCAGAAAGCTAAGCAGAGAACTTTGGTCGTATCTATAACCATCAACCCACTCAATGACTGGCTGTGTTTTCTTCTTTAAGTATCAAATGTTATAGACACATTCCAAATGTAAATAAACACAAGCTAAGCTTAGAAAGTGTCAAACTTTCTTTGCTTTCCATTCCATCAAGTCCAAAGAAAAGTGAAAATCCCTAATCTCTATAGAGTCTATTGAGTCCCTATAGACGTACAAATAAATGCAACTATCTTATTGAAATTGGAGGCAAACTGTTTCAAGCGCACTGCATTAGAGTAGAACAACAACCTGAGTTTAAAACTAAAGCAAATATCCAACAGACATTCATGAAAGAGATACAAAAGCATCCAACATTTACTATTTATGTAAGAAAATGTTGAGAAAGAGATTTAAAGAGAGAGAGAGAGAGAGAGAGAGAGAGAGAGAGAGAGAGAGAGAAGAATCCAATGGAGAGCCTCAACGTTTTAGATTATGCAATTTATGAAGAGATGAAACACAAGGAAGCTGTCTATACTTCATTAAATCATTAAGAGGCCATTTAAACGCAACCAAAGTGGCTATAAATACATTAAATGTCTTAAAAGAATGGAGTTCCTTATATATGATTCACATTCAACTTAACAATGAAATCTTAAAGTAATACTATTTGAGTTTGATGAACTTCAGAGTTCAGTGTGGCATCAGCAAGTTGGTTCGTTAACCAATATTGAATTTTGTTATCATTATAATTAGACATTTACATGACAAATAGAGGTCATAATTTCGACACTATCAATTCTGATTAGCCTATATTTTGGTATTGACCAAAGTAACTAAAAAAATCAACATAAAATCCAACAGTTTAAGTCATATTGATGTCCAAAGTCATAGTTGATTAAGTTCAGAAACGTCCTGTTGAACAAATTCTCAACCTGCCAACTGCTAATTAAACAGTTCTAAGTTAAAGTAGCTAGCTACATCTACTATAGTAAAATGGATTGTTTGTTCAGTGTTCACTGTGTAGTGAAAGAATGACTTATTTACTCTACACTAATATACAGTATAATCCATATTCAAGAAGAAAACTTAACACATGAACATGAAATAATTACCTCATCCCCCTACTCAGACGATTCAAGTTGAAGTTCTAGCATCGTTTCTCATGCGTATTTAATTGTAATTTAATTCAAATTTTTGTAACGTCTAAGAATTTAACCACTACGACCACACGTCGACCAAGGCAGTTAGCTGTTCTTATTCAAGATTTCCCTAATCGAATAAAACTTCATGTCATGGGGGCTGTTTTTGTGTCACTTTCTTTATACATCGCACCTCAGCTGGAAGAGTGACACAATTAAAAAAAAAAACTTTTTTTGGGAGGGGCAGGGCCGTCTTAGGGCATGTCGGGCCCTTGGGCACACAAGAATTGAGGGCCCCGTTGGATAGTAAAAATTAGAAAAAATTTAAAAATCTGATCTGGTGTCCTATTAACATTTCAATTTAGAAATGTTGACGGTAATTCTTAGTAGGTATCTACCTAAAAATAGAAAAAAAATTTAAGCTCCTTTTTTTCGTGTAAGCGAATATATCGGCCTTTCGGGGCCCCCGTGAGGTCGGGGGCCCTGGGCACGGGCCCCGTGTGCCCTTATAGTAAAGACGGTACTGGGGAGGGGGGATGGCTTCATGGTTTACTTTGTTGAGCTTTTCAAGTGCAAAAACCGTTTTAACTATTCACAATGTCGGGTTATTTGTCTACCCTATAATAGATTGTTATAGAAAAAATGCAACTTTAAACTTATTTTTACAAAAACGTGTTTTTTTGAGTTGTGCCACGCTTACAGCCGAGGTGCGACATGTATGTTTTTCGTAATTTCCTGTTAATATTAACGGTTAAACAGTGAATTTGATTGTGAAATTAGGTCTTATAATATTAGAAAAACTTGTGTTGAGTATTATTTTATCCATTATTTTCGTTTACAATTTCTATATGGTTGAAATGTGTACTTTACGAAGAATGTAATTTTAACCATCTTTACATGCAGCGCAACCCAGGTGGCAGAGACACTTAATAAAAGACGTTTTTCAAAGCGGTTTCCACACCTCTGTAATATACCATAAAACAATAGCAAACATTTCATGAATTCAAAAAAATAATACATTTATATTGTAAAATTGTTACCGAATGGCTCCTTGCAGACATACAGTACATGTAGGCCTAGTATATGTATGCCACACCTTCTACACAACATAAATAAATCTTCTACATAATAGGCCTATAGCATTAGATACGACTAATAATCCATCATCATTGTGTATGATATGATTACTATTCCCAAATGATTACAATTATAAACCTGTTAGTATTACAATAATTTAGCAAAATTGGTAATTATTAGTAAATACGTTCAAGAATTCGAAATGTGTTTAGGCTGAATGGCCAAACACAATTTACTAAGTGCATTAAGAAATAGCAGCATAAGAAGTGGAAGAAAATCGATTTTGTATGCTTGAACATAATATTAAGCAGGTAGACCATGTTTGGACCACATGGAAAGAGTTTATTCATTCCACAATATTACAATGAAGATACTCTTTTAACTCCATATTACAAATATCGTAATATTATACAACAGATGGCGCAAATAGGTACACAACAACTGCAATGTTTAGCTGACCAAACATAATTTTTAATATTTTGATTTTTTTTTATACATATGTGTTTTAAACATCAATCTGTGTAACATTTGTACTTTCTAAGATAATTAATAATCTTTAAGAGGACGCGTTTACCACAAAAAGCAAGTACGTGTCATCGAACAGAAGGCTCTACACTGTGACCACGTGACTGTACACTGGGCCGAATTAAGCAAAGAACTAGGCTTTTTGGTGCTTCCATGGCTCCCTTCACCAAATATCCAATGAAATGTCAATAATTTTAATATATTTGTTTAAAAAACCCTTGATTGGATCAATAGTAGGCCTAAATATCGGCGCAGCCGCCGCGCATAGACGCAAGAAAGTTATGGAAAAGCAAAAAAAAAGTTCATGCGCCGTTATGATTTTGCAAAGGTGCATTGTGTCTTATTAATAAAAGACCGTCATAAACGCGATTGCGAAGTGCAAACGTTTTCTGTTTTGTACATAAATAACGATAAATTTATACAATTTAAATTTTTTTAAACCTTTTCACGGGCCTAAAAGAGCCTGCATAGCCTAATGGATAATCGGGCCCTGCCTGTACGTCAGAATATCACGTGATCCTTATACCTTGATCTCTGTATGATTGATAGATTGAGTTTTGTTTAAAAAAAAGCTTTTAAAAATCTACATAGTACATTTTTGTAAGGGGTAAATCCGCTACTTGAATTGTTTTTTTTTTACTGTACAACTGAATGGGCCTCAACATGTGAAGACACGTAACGATGGTAACGCTGCCTCAGGAGTACGATTTATAACTAAAAACCTATCGGTCCTACCATATCATATTTAAGATATTATTGAAGCAAAAAAAAAGGGTTGAAAAAAAATCAAGTCATACAATCTGTTTAGGTAATATTATCTAATAAATACAAACACGCTCTCGTGATCTTATTCCAATCACAAGTCTTGAAAAGTCCTTGAACATGGTAAATCTCATTGCATTTGTATATAGTGGCCCCCAAGTGTACTATACTCAAGTCTGATTCCGGAAGTATCTAACATATTCTTGGACATTTTTCTATTTCATTTTTAGATAGAAACATATGACCTAAACGTATATCTACAACAGCATATTTCATCACGAAAAGACTGCATTATAATCAATGCCAACGTATAGTTTGGCTATTGCAAGCTACAAAAGTCTACTTCCTTCTTTTCTTTCTCACGACACTCCGGGGAAATGTTCACCGAATACTGTTTTGCCATACTTTCAAGTATAATATAATGGAGGTGTATTGCACTAATATATCACTCACGTGATGCACTGTTATAATGTAAATGAAATGGTTCAGAGTTTTGAGGCTCCGCTCAACGAAAACAAATCCACCAATCATAAAACCAGGCATCAGGTCAGAAAGCGCTAAAGCACTTTTGCTACCGTGCACATAACTATATAATAGCAAATATAATACAGTAGTCCTGCATAATATATTTATAATAACTACCTATATTGTATGTCACTGCAACTGTCAAATGGGTTTAACACTTGTAACTTACTGTTAAAAAGAATGATTAAACATACAACTAGAGTAGTAAAGCTACAAGAAAACACACATTCACAAAACGCACAGCTGAGTGAGCAAGTGACAGGCCTCCAAATTTCAAAAATAAGAAAATATAATAAGTTTGCAACAAAGTTCATAGAAAATTATAAGCTAAATTAAAGTAGCTAAAAATGAAACAAAAAATAACCGACTTTAAATATTTGACCTATTAAAAATAGGTGCATTTCTAACGCATGCGTTTCTTCAGGGAGGCTCATACTTCAGCTTTGCCTGTTTGTTTTTGTTTTTTTCATAATGACCACTCAAGTGTTTGATTTTCATTTTTCACTAATCTGTACATGTATATGTAATGCTCAGCGCACATTTTTAACCATTCTCGATCTGACAAAGACTGAGAGAAATCACAAAGATATGATCTCTCAAATGGAGATTCGTCCCTTTCTGACAAAAAGTTCATCCATTTTATCTCATTTGTCAACCTGCCCCTTGTATTGTTCACTTAAGAACATAAAAGCAAATATTTTATCTTTCTCAGATCTAGCAGATCTCTTTAACTTTGTAGATCGACTCATGAGCAAATTGGGACTGACGGATCTGATCTGATCTGAATGCAGAAGAACACGGACGGATAAATGACAGATTTGATCTGTCAGTCCAGATCCGTCAACTTTGATTCCGTTGTGAATATTTATCTTTAGTGCACGCTTTAACGCATATAATTATTTGGCGCCACAAACTTGCCCGTGTGAAGCCTGCCTAAGTGAAAAATCAAACACTTAATGGTCCTTGTTAATATTAAGTCGTCCTTGTGTATTATTTGTTTATTAATATGGGCCTAAGTAATTCTTAAAACCATTACCAAGCTCCGAGTAAATAGCAATTAGTCATTAAAATATCAACATGTTGAAACTATAGTAGTTTGTCATTTAGTAACCACCCCACTATTATACCAGATACCACACCTAAAATATTACTGTAATTACTAATTAGTCTTTACTTTTGGAGTACGATCGACCCAATACAATAGAATGAAAACATTGGCATTTATAATTAAGAATTATTATTAAATCAACATCAAACTAAAAAAAAAACACACCAACTAAGACTTTCATTAACTTAAAATAAAAATATCATCATAAAAAAAAAATCCAATTACCTTGTTATGAAGATCTTGAAGGTAAAATCCTCTTAACGCGACTTGAACACTACTCCTTATAAATCGAAGAAATAATGTTGGTGATGAGCCTAGGCCTATCAATAGTCATGATGCAAAGCAGACGAAGAAACTAATTCACAAAATCTAAAAAAAAGACACAAAAAAAAGTCACATTCAATGTAAGAATACGAGATCAACAACCGAAAAGAAAACTTTTAAGTAGATTATCATTTCAAAAATAAATCTTTAATTCAAACATCAGAATAGATGAAATGACTTAGTAAAAAAAAAAAAGAGAAAATCAAAGGTGGGATGGAGCCATTTTCATTCTTGAAACAGATCTATCGATAGTGAAAATTCCATAATGCCTATATACATTGTATAAGCTAAATATATTAAGTATTCCTATATTAAAATAAAAGTTTTAAGAATCTTAAGCCCGTTTTCACGATGATAGTTTTCACGGTAGTTGCTGTCATGACAGCAGCAACTATCTCGAGAACTATCATCGTGAAAACCACATGATAGTCACTATCACACTGTCGCGTTAACTGTTTCGTTTGACAATATATATAGCTGATAGTACTGTCGCTATAGTAATAGTTGTTGAGTGACCACTAGCTTGTATTGAAATATCCACTTTGTAGGGAAATTTGGCTTCTGGTGGGAGGGAGAGAGGCAACACTGTTGTTGACTCAATGGTATCTGTGAAGTAGACGTCATACTGTCATGTGACAGCACTATCACGGTTACTTCAAGACATGTAGACAGTTGCTATCGTGAGAGTGAACTATCGCAACTTTCGTGACAACTAACTCTCATGAAAGAACTATCGCCGTGAAAACGATGCTTTATTTAACACACACACAGCTTCAAATACAGTCTAACTCAATTCCTCTGCCTTTTTAAGAGCAATAAATATCAAGAAAAACTTGACTGTTTTAAAAACTAGAACAGAAGTTTAATCAGATTTAAAGACAATTTTAATGTTGATACATATTTTAAAATAAGCTTTTTTTTTTGTATGGCCGTTTGAAAATGACCTAATTTCAACCAGACGATTTTTCTTAATTTTGTTCACAAAATATTTCTAGTCAACATGATTCAGTTACTGTTCTAGTTTCTAAAACAAATTCAAATTTTTTAATCTTGCTTCTGAAAAGCACATACTACGTGTCATGATTGTTTTTATGTTTATCTTAATTAATGACGCTATTGAGGGGGCAGCAAAACAATTTGTCCAGTTAAAATTGACTTATGAGACAATAAACGAAAGTGAAAAGATAAAATTCACAAATGACAACTTTTAATATAAACTTTTCATCGTTAGATTCAAAATTATCAAATTTTTTGTTTTTTTTTTAACGTGGAAAAACGTTGATCGCCTTTTAAAAAATCCCTTAAAAGTTTATTTAGAAAAGATATTTTTTTAAATACCCTTTGCCACAGCTAATTAACGGAAATGACTCTGGAATTATAAACTTTGGCTAATTATGTTGGTCAAAAGTTTTTGTCTAAGAAAATTAACACGGAAAACAGTCGCTATTTTGTTATTCAAAAAAAATTTAACGAGAATAAAAATAACTAGAACAAAAAAAATTCATTTTCGTTTATTTTTTATTATTAAAGAAGAAAAAACACAAGTCGGGGCCCGTCTAATTTAATTAGCTAGGAACTTTTAATTGGTTTTAATTGGATTACAATAACATCTAATAGTAATAACTTTTTAACTAGCTAGAAGCGTTTCCATGTTACGAGGGTAAGATGAACAGCAGATTTTCAAATTGATTATTTCGTCTTTCAACAGAAAAATTAAACCGTAACTAGAATGTGTTTTAAAAAACTAGAAGCGTTGCTCAATTCAAAAATATCGTCTGCTAAGTGTCGCCTGCCTAAAGTCGGGAGCGGACATTTTCAAACTCGCATAAAAAGCTTGTACTGAAAATGATCGAAACGGAAATACCATTAAAGGCATTGCTAGAGCTCAATGAAATAATGTTTTTAACATTAGAGTTAGCGAAATTTCGTACGAAATTAATGTGACACCACCCACACATATGCCAGCTGCACATGTGTGAGTGAGGTCGCTTTCTTTGATCTTCTTTCGCTGGATGGCACCCTGTGGTGTCCAAAACTGACCAGTCTCAAAAAGACATTAAACTTGACAGTTTTAACATGACAAAAAGCAGAAGTTTCTAAAAAATAGAAACTTCGAAAGAAAAATTGGAAACTTCTAAATAAAGTTTTTGAAGTTTCTCACGATCAAAAAGGCCGTTAATTCCAGCATCGTTTCTCTGGAATTACGCAAATTCCTCTATTTGTTGCCAAATAAGAAGATATTTGGTAAGCAGGACTGACTATTGGTCAATCGGACCAATGGGCAGGTCCTAGAATCAAGTGGCCCCTCCCAAGGGCCAAAACATAAAAGTGCTTGCACAAGGCAAGCTCAGGGCTGATTCTTGCTGATTTTTCGTTGATTGTAGTTTTAAGATGTCAATGTTGTAAATCATCCAAAAGATAAAATATTCTAAGTCAGAATTCGTTTTGGACTTAGAATATTTTCGAGTTATCAGTCGCTTATGATGCTTTATTTTATCCATTTGCTCATATGTATCGAATCTTCTAAAATAAACAAGTTAGTAGTTAAAAAGAGATGTCTTTTTATTGCAAAGTCGTCACTTTCTCTTTAAAACATGGGAACTTGAGTCCCGTACAAACGGAACCCAAACAGACACAACATGCCGAGGAGTCCAACTCCAACCCGGAACGGAGGCGCGAGCAGGGATCATCTGTATCACCCAGCAGGTTGCAGAGCCCAAGCTTGGGAGGTGCAGAGCGGCGTACAATCCCAACTCAACTGGCTGGTACAGGACCAGCCACCCAACAAGGACAAAGAGACAAGCAACAAATGCCTGGACAACAGGGGTCAACAGCATCGTTACAAAATGGTGGACCGCCTGGAAGGACTCCAGGCATTCTACAGAATGCTGGACCGGGTCCAGCATTGCTACATTAAGTTTAATGAAATTTATATATTTAAATTGATTTCGTTTTCGTTTTGATTTTGTACTTTTAGTGAAGCAACCTGAAAACGAAATCATTCAACTTATATGGCGATTTGTGTGGTCATTTTTAACTAATTAATCACTGCTAAACGTAGATTTGTTAACTTTTATTGTTCTCTACGCTTATTATTCTTACCTTAATGGGAAACCTGTTACCTTCCATATTGGGGTGGTTATTCCTTTAGAATCGACATCGCGATGGAAAATGCGTTTATTTTGTTTCTACGAAATTATGAAGCTACGAAATTATTCAATAATTTCGTAATTTTAGTAATCATTTTGTATGAAATCTTTATTTTACAACGAAATGAGGCGGAAGTGACGTCAAAATCTATTACTTCCTAAATAAAATAATTTCGTACGAAATTTCGCTAACTCTCTATTATCAGCTGTTTATCTTTAACGATTTCAATACAAACGAATCCGAAATATAAAATAAAAATAAAAGCTCTGAAATACAATAGGGAATCTAGGGAAATGCAACACTACAAAGGTGAGGGTAACTACCTGCAGACAACAGAAAGATTTTCAGTTTTCATTATGCTATAGGCTGCGAAATATTTTCTGAGTTGCATTTTGTGGAATTTTTGTTTTTGTTTTCATTCAGCTTTAGAAAGGCCTTAAGTGATTGAGTTATGCTTCTAGTTTTTAAAACACTTAAGTTTTTCTTCATTGTTCACCGAAAGACAGAATAATCGTAGTTCAAGAGGCGTTTTACACTTTAAAACCATCTTGTTAAAAACATGAAAATGGTCTTATTCTCTTATTCACTCTCTTCCGTTTACTTTCTTCTTACAAGTACAGATTCTTTCATAACAATATACTGACTATTTATATATGTATAACAACAAAATCTATTTTCCCTCCTAATGTGCCAGCTGGCCATAATGGCCAGTATGAACTCTTAAAATTTGGTGTTAGCGTTTCCTTTGCTAAGAATGCACTTGTCATTAATGGGCATTGCTTCACAAAGCCAACCACTTACTGGCACCAACCAGTCCACAATATGCTTCCATAAGAAGTGTGTTGGTCCTGGCATACCAACATTTGTTGGCCAACAAACGCATTTTGTTGGTTCATAAAACTATTCATCTGGGTTGTCAATATGCTGGTCAATATTAATCTGTTTACTATGAAAATAACTTCACCAAAAAAAAAAATGTTTATTCAAAGCAAAATTCTCAATGTTCCTGGACCAGTTATTTGACCAACAACTGTTGGCGGTGTAAGCAACGGCTTAAAAACATATAAGATAAAACACTGAATAAATGCTCATAATACCACAAATACAAGTTGCAAGAGATGCTTTGAAAAACACACTTGAATGTGGCACAGTGAAAATTTACGAGAAAACTGAAAAATAACGACCAAGAAAAGGAAAGAGAAAGGAAGACTACATAACAAGCATCAATAAATCCGAAAAAAAAGGAAAGAAAACTTTTGTTAGTTGGCATGACAACCGCTATTGGCCAGCATAAATTCGGTTACTACCCAGCAGCATGATGCATAGTACTGTATGCTATATATCTAAATATATGAAGAAGAACATTTTAAAGAAATAAGTATTTTTTTAGTCATTTTAGAAAACAATCTATCATCTTCAACGCTTAGAAGTGGGTTAGTAGCTAATAACACCTGTTAAAAAGATTCAACTTGGTTTAATGCCAGTGGAAGCTGTTTAACACGAAATGGAAACAACAAGAATATGTTTTTCGAATTAGTCGAATTTCATATTAAAAGAAAGATTTTAAATATGTTCTAATGCATTTATGGGCAGGCCTACTACAATATCGTGATAATGGCAAGAAAAACACAAATTATGAGAGTGAGTGAAAACATTCTTTCAAAATAATTCCGCTTCCCTTTTTATTTATAAATTATGCTAGGCTACGCAAGCGAAACCCATTTTTTCAGGTTCCCCAGCATTTTTAAATATTATGTATAGCAGTAGAAATACTAAAATAATAATTCTGTACAATAGAATTTCGATTATCCGGACTAAAAAGGACCAGACCTGGTCCAGATTACTAAAAGTCCGAATAATCCAGAAAATCACCATTTTTTACTCTCTTTACTCTCTTTTACAATCGGGAAGTTCAAAAACACTGATCATCATTTCCTGCACCTTTTCCCGCAGTATGCAGGAGGGTCGGCCTTACGGGTTCTACAGTATCTCTCCACTCCTTTCGATTGTGTACCAAACTCCCAGAGACCCCACATATGATAAACTGATAAACTAAAAAAATTATATTATGATAAAACACATAAAAGCCAGTCTGGATTACCCACATGCCCGGATTAGGCCTACCGAGATCTGGATAATCGAGATTCGACTGTATTTTAAATTCTTTAAGTCCTCTAGTTTTTTCTTGTTTTAACACAAATTAACTACATATTTGCTGAGTTTTAAACCAATTTTCAAATTCCCTGAGAATTTCAATTGAACATATTATTTCCAAGTTACTGCAAAATGTTAAGGGTTTTGCCAACAAATTCTAAAAAGATGTCCGAAAGAAGTAAAGTGTATAGCATACAAATCACATCTAGAATATTGCAGCATCGTGTGGCGTCCCCACAATGCAGAGTAGGTCCATTCTGTTGAAATGGTTCAACGCAGGGTTGCTAGGTTTGTTTGAGGCAAATATCATAATACGTGACTCCTGAGAGTATGACAAAAATGCTTTCAGAGCTTGGTTTGGACAGTGTAATTGCAAGGAGGACAGACTTTAGTCGTAACATTTCTTAAACGGATTATAGAAGGCTCTTGTCCTAAACCAACTTCAAGTTAACTATGCAGGTTTACATATTTGAGTAGGAGGTGACCACTCTAACAAAATTAGAAAGATTTTTGCAGAGGACTTTATACTTGAAAATAAACTTGTATTATGGGTCTCATAATTTTCTGCACAAGAACAAATTACAATTGTTATTGGGTTTATATATTTGGGTTTTAACAATACATTCCACATATTGCAATTGGACTTTTGTCTCTCTGCTATAGGTCTTCTGGCAGCTTGCAGAATCCTTTTTTCAAATTCAAATTCAAATTCAGTATTTCTATGTTGGTGAAATCCAGCTTGTTGAACTCGAGATCGTCTAAAAACATTTGGAATACTTTTACTTTCCACAACCAAAAAAGAAAATCACGTAATACCATAAGTGATAAATACTTGTTTATACAGAGGATAAGAAATAAAAATAAATGAGGACAAATCCTTGCCCTAAGCAGTTGTGTTGAAAACAAACAAAAATAATAATCCTTGACTAATTCCAGTAGCATTAACGTTTCTTTAAGAGATATGTAGGTGTATAACATGACAAACAAAAAAGATAAAGCAAGACTTTGATACTTATAATTCCAGTGACTTATTAAACATTATGACTGGTGGAATTAAAATCAACCCATGTATCATCAGCAAAAGTAAAACTTTTTGACATCAATTCCATACCAATTTGTGACAAAAGAACCAATTTGTCTAATGCAGTGGCTCCCAAACATTTCTTGCTCGCGGGACAGTATTTTTTTTTTTGCCTCGAAAAGTCACGGCACGCTTAGCAGAACTCACGGCACAGTAATGTCACGAGACAACATAGTCTTTGGAAACCATTGGTTTAATGCATAAGTGATTATAGAACATTTTTCCTTCATTTTGCTTTTTCCAATAAAGTTGAAATTTGATTTAAAAACTAGTGGGGTAACCCGTCATAAATGACGTAAGCAAAATTCACAGGCAATTGTGCCCAGCATTAGAATTTCTTTTCCTCCGCTCTTTTGTGACGTAAGATCAAGTAACAAACCAAATAGAAATTGATGGCGTTCATAAACTGTAGTTTAATTTTGCTACTATTTATCCCCTCCCCTTTTTATATTTGAAAAAGAAAATGAATTTTTCATTTTCTCTGGTGTGCGCATGCGCGTCGTTTGTTCCTTTTTTACTCCTTTCATTTCAATTTCAGTCACCCCCTCCCACTTTTTTCTCCCTCCACGTTTCTCTCCCCCTCTACACTTTCCAACCTTTTCCCCCTCCAATTTAATATCATGGGGTTCTTGGATGGGGAGTGACCTTGTAATATAGTTGACCTTGAGAAAAAAAGTGGTTCATTCATTTTCATTTAAATTTATATAAATTGTACAGCATTAATCACACACAGACACACACACATACCTGGCTTAATATATATATAATATAATTATATATATATTAAGCCAGGTCTGTGTGTGTGTAACATTAGAATTTATATAAATTTAAATTAATGAACCACTTTTTTTCTCAAGGTCAACTATATGTTGCACACTCCCCATCCAAGAACCCCATGATATTAAATTGGAGAGGGGGAAAAGGTTGGAAAGTGTAGAAGGGGAGAAAGAAAAAGTGGGAGGGGGAGAAAGAAAAAGTGGGAGGGGGTGACTGAAACTGAAATGAAAGTAAAAAAGGAACAAACGACGCGCATGCGCACACCAGAGAAAATGAAAAACTCATTTTTTCTTTCAAATATAAAAAGGGGAGGGGATAATAGTAGCAAAATTAAACTACAGTTTATCACAGGCAATTGTGGCCAGAATTAGAATTTCTTTTGCTCCGCCCTTTTATGAACGTCATCAATTTCTAATTGGTTTGTTACTTGGTGTGACGTCGTAAAAGGGCAGAGGAAAAGAAATTCTAATGCTGGGCACAATTGCCTGTGAATTTTCCTCCCGCCATTTATGACGGGTTACCCCACTAGTATCATATATTAACAACAAGACATTCAATATAAAAAACATCGAAAATTTTGCTGCACACCTAGCAACACAAACGACACACCCTTGGGAACCACTAAGCTGTTCCGACTGTCTAGCTACAGGTTAAGTTAGTGGCTCATCTAGGTTACTGGTTATGGAGGGTTAATTACAAAACCGAGTACTCAGTAAATTTTATAAGCATTCTCAAATGCAAATAACATACTTTCACGTTGTTTGACAACAATCTTGCGTTTTTTTTAGTTGGATCGATACAGGAAACTGTAAAGAACATTGTTTTCTGTAATCTGTGCAATCTGTGGCAGCAAAACAGGTTGTAAGGAACAACAGAAATATCCGGTAACAAAATACCTCTACAATTTGAATTTGAAAAATTATTCTGCAAGCAGTTATATATTTGCCTGCGGTAGAGGATTAAGAATCCAAATTATCCAAGTACAACATACAAATGCATTGTCTTAACAAGAAATTATAAAACCAATAAAAAAAACTGATTTCTCAATGTGCTTTGATGCAGCTTAGAAAATGTGCACAGTCGAATTAGCTTTGAAACAAATGATTAGAAATAGGCAATATGAATCTGTCGATGCAAAAATGTCTGTTTCATTTTGTTAGGCCACTCCTAACCAAATACACCAACCCAATTTTTCCAACCAAGCTCAGAAAGCATTTCTGTTAATGTAGTCTCTTATTATACAAATATTGAAAACCAAAAAATCTAGCTGTGCTCTATGTTGAAACATTTCGAACTACTTCAACAGTGTGCATATTCCAGGCATTGTTCCAAGAATGGAAGCAATTAATTCCATGCCTAAATGAAGTTCGTAACGATATTACGTATATTCGTACGAACATAATAGAACAGTTTCTTCGGAAATCACAAAACAATGTTACCTTAAACTACAAGAATTCACCGATAACCTTTCGATGATGAAAAAAGTTCTTCAAAGTTTTCTTTATAGTATTATTTATCTTTTGAACTCCAGTCCAATTTTAGTTATTTTAGGTTGACAATAACTACAAAATGTAAAAATGTTTCAAAAGAAAAACAATTCTAATAGTTATTTCTAAATTTAACAATAGCACCTGAAAAAGTACCACCAACACCACCTACATCTACGTTCAAAATTGAATAAGTTGCAAATAAGATCTGTTGTTTGCAGTTTTTCAACCGCAAACTTTAAGATTATTTAAACAAAAGAATGTACAGTGAAGATGAGGAGCCACTTTCCAAAAAGAAACATTTTTAATAATGACAAGTTTCTAAAAAAAAAAAAACTCTTGAGCGTAGTTTTTTGAAAACATGTGATCCGCACCAGTGAACTGAAAATTGCTACAATATTCAAGAAGTAAGACATAAACGCCAACATTACGCCTACTACCATCCAGCCTTCCATCTACCCTCGAGTATAGTAGCTAAGTGTTTTCAAAAAGAAGAAAGAATCTCAAAGACAATTTTGAGATTTCTCTCTCTCTCTCTTTCTTATCACTAGTTACCACATAGACACACAGTAACAATAAGACCAAAATGCTGTTAAAAAAGTGTCGTCTTTTGATTGTTTTATACAATTTGAAATGTCTTTGTGTGCTCAGCTAGTTAGAACTAATTCAAAAGCAACGTTTGGCACAGGAAGTTAAGATAGAACTTATACACATCCACACATGCTTACAAGAGTGTCATGACCAAATTTTGTCATACTTCAAACAAAAAAGATTTCTTCTTCACTTGAGTCACTTGCAAATGACAATCTCGTTGATAATCAACGACATTCTGAGTCATTCTGACACACTGACTCCAACATTGTTTTAACAACAAAGCTAAAACACATATTCTCGCACAATGTTAATTGTTTTTTTTGTGTACCAAGTTTTGTCTATCTTAAAAGTTTTGTCATGCAAACTAGGCCCTTTATAAATGCAAGGTCTCTGTTTCAGAAGCAATGTGTACTGTATAATAAAAAAAGCATTAAAGTTAAATCTTAATATTGTCAGCTCACAATGAAATACGGGTATATCTCATATAATGGGTGATCTACACGTTTATCTAGAAAGATAAAATTGTCTTAAATGTATGTTAACAAGAACTTTGCCATAATTGACTCATGTAACAAAAGTATCAGTACAAGGATTGCAGGGTTATAAAAAAACCAGTGATGCTCACACTCTATAAACATATTAGACAGTACACTAGTACAGAGTCCACAGGTTGGTAACAGCAGTACTACATTTTTTGTGGTAGAATACACTCCACAGTGTGGCACTATGTCAGCAGACAAAAGTATAGGCTCGTAAAGCTAGTCATACACTATGAGACATGGTTTTTCACAGACAAGGTCCTGTTAAATGCGCATATCGCACCTCGATAAGGAGAGTTTTTGAGAAAATGAGTTAAGAGAAGATTCATGGCTTAACTTTGATCGGCTTCTCAAACCATTTTGACTATTCACACAGTCACACTATCAATTTGGCTCTCATACAATAGACTTAGATAGAAAAAATGCAACTTTAATCTCAGCAAGTAGAGTGGCACAACTAAAAAAAACACGTTTTTTAGGAAAATGATTTCCTAAAAACGTGTTTTTTTAGTTGTGCCACTCTATCTTGCTGAGGTGCGATATGTAAATAATTTTTATATAAGAGACACAATCTCTTTTCATTGCCCATACACAATAAGATTTGTAAGGACAGCCCGGCATATAGATCTAATCATTTTTCACAATTTACCTCTCTTACCGCCATATGTTTTAATATGGCGCTGCTTATACGCTGCATATACGCTGCTTAAAATAACGTTTAGCGTAATCCATGATACAAGACAAAACTCTTTATAGCAAGTCTATGGAAATTTTTTTTAAGTTTAGCTTTCTTTAATTTTCACTTTGTCTTAAAGAGACCATTACCTCTAGAAATTTCTACTTAAAATTACGAATACAAATAAAATACAAATACGAATACAAATAAAATTACATCTTTTGATTGCAGGTTTTTTAATTATGAAGGTACTTTTAAAAAAACTTCAAAATGAATCGGTATTTGGTAGAAACTTGCAATTTCAGATAGATGCGCCACCAAACACCATGAATCGGAACTAAAGCAATAAAAAGTATACTCCTCTACTCGAGAAATATCGATATATTGATATTTAAGTCTTCTGCCTGTGTTGCCACCTCACATTACTTTTAATTCACTATTCAAATACATTTATTCCCTATTACTTTTAATTCACTATTCAAATACATTTATTCCCTATTACTTTTAATTCACTATTCAAATACATGTATCTCCTATTCATTTCAAAGTACTATGGATTTAATATTGGAATTATCTCCCACCTTCCCACGTGGCTCTCGAGTTGATGTGAAAGTTGTATTGAGTTTAATATGACTAGGGAATACATGTATTTTATTAAGGAATTACAGGAAATGTGAAATGACAACATTTGCCACTAAGTTGAGGGGGTCAGGGAACTTTCGTTTTACGAAATTTTAAATGGCGTAATTTGGTGACTAATAAAAGTCACTTCAGTTTTAAGTTTTTTAATTTTAAAAATTATTTTAGCAATCGTTGGGTAAGTCTAGACGATATGTCAACAAATGATGGGGGTAATGGTCTCTTTAAGTAATGTTTTATAATACGGCCGTTAGTTGATGCGTTGACAGGTTATGAGTTCGAGTCCTTGATGTTGACGGATAAACCACTAGTTGGCTGAAATTCGTTTACAATTATGCTAGGGAACAAACTTGATGTTTGACAAAAACTAAAAACAAATCGTCAATATCTAATTCAGAACAAAAAACACAGAATTGAAAATAAATGTAAGCAGAGAAAAAAGCAATATGTTAACTTATGTCATTGGGATTCATTGTTTTTTTTTTTGGGGGGGGGGGGGGGGGGGGTGAGGGGTAAATTAAGATTGAGTATATGTGTGATTTTTCCTTTTGGTATGAGAATCCTCGTTTGACACCAGATACAAATAAGTGTATATGTGGGAAACGTGAAGAAGAAGAAATAGGAAGAGAATATAAAAGTCAAATAGCTATTTGTACATGTAACTCTCTCTCTCTCTCTCTCTCTCTCTCTCTCTCTCTCTCTCCTCATATCATGATGAGGTTTCAACAAAATAGAAGAAAATACATCTTCCACATGTGTTACGTATACTGCACACGTTACAAATTGGAAATTCAGTACATTGCTTGAAATTGAATACTTCCTAATTGGTTTCACGTATGAATACAAAGCAGACACAAGAAGACAGGCAATCATCCTCCTCGAACATCAACAAAAATCAATCGAAACCATTACAGAAGAGGGACAAGAATGTCAAGTGGAATTTCATTTTGCCTTAAATCCTCAGTGATCCATCTTTGAGTAAATTTAAATTACAAACAATTTCTATTGAATACAAAAAAAATATATAATATGAGACGACCTGAATGTATGTGTCTCTGGTGTCACGACCCCTGTGGCCCTTTATTATTATTAGTCGTCATAATAATAATAATAATAATATTAATAATAACAATAATAATAATAATAATAATAATAATAATAATAATAATAATAATAATAATTATATATATATAATATCCCAGGTCTGTGTGTGTGTGTGAGGGAACTAACGCTGTGTCGGAATTTATATAAATTTGAATAAATGAACTGCTTTTTTTTCTCAAGGTCAACTGTATGTTGAACTCTTCTCATCCAAGAACCCCATGATATTAAAGTGGAGAGGGGAAAAAGGTTGGAAAGTGTAGAAGGGGGGAGAAACGTGGAGGGTTGAAAAAAAGTGGGAGGGGTGGCTGAAATTGAAATGAAAGGAGTAAAAAAGGAAAAAACGACGCGCATGCGCACAATTGCCTGTGAATTTTGCTCCCGTCATTTATGACGGGTTACCCCACTAGTAATAATAATAATAATAATAATAATAATAATAATAATAATAATAATAATAATAATAATAATAATAATAATAATAATAATAATAATAATAATAATAATAATAACAATGCAAAACATGATATCTGTCATTCAAGTTAGCTAATTAATTGCAAAAGTGTCTTTTCCCTTCAGACACTTAAATGTGCATTAAGTAGGTTTCAACAAAAGATGCAATTATTTATCCCATAACAATATTGTCAGAGCCACTCATTCGATTTTTTCGTTCTACTTCATTGCGGAATGTAATTAACTCCCAAGTGTAATTAGTGTGCCAAGTACCATTACAAACGATTTCAGATAGAACCCATTTTCTACATTCAGGATCCAAATTGGACAAAAAACTTTAAAATGTATTGCAAAATACAGACAGCTAAATACGTACCATTTTGCATTCAAATATACTGTACATATATTTGGAATACGAAATGCATTGTGCAATATCTAATATCATCCATCTAATCTAATCTAATATCATAATTTGCTAAGCATCTCTCTCTCTCTATCACTCCCTCCCTCACGAATGTTCTCGGAATCTACACACTCTAGAATCGTGAAAATTAACCAGTATACACACGTCTTTAGATGGGCTTTTTCGTAGGCTACATTAGTTCCCTCCAAGTTCTTCGAAAATAAAAAAAATCCTCTTCCACAAGTCGTCACCTTTAATAGGATGACCTTCAATGTTGAAAATCAGTTCAAGAGGTATTTGCGGAGACCTGCTGAGGACATTGTAAAGTTTTTTTTTTTCGACAATTCGTATAAACTGATTACAAATCCGTATAGACCGATTAAAATTTACAAATACACGGATTTGTAATTTGTATATACGAATTGTAGGGGGGAAAAAAACTTTTACAATGTCCTCAACAGGGCTCAGTAGGTATAAGTTCAGGTTCAAATTCTTATTAAAGTTATATTAACAATGTGTGACAAGAAAAATCTTCCTTTTTTCTTATTGATCCACATCTATGAGTTAAAATTACGATCGTACTACGCAAGACACTTTTTAAAAAAAAAAAAAAAATCTGAGTTTCGTATTTCCCCTCAATCATTTCAGTGGATAACCACTTCAAAATGGAATAAATTATTCAGAATTCACTATCAATTTCAAATAGGCCTTGAATATACTAATAATACTTTTCAATTCTGAAATTGGGTATATACGGATATAACCAAAAAAAACATGATTACATTCTATTGGATATTATATCAAATTCAACTGCATAGATAATGCACACACCAAATAGAATGAAAGATAGCAACAAAGTGGAGGAGGAGGAGGAAGAAGAGGAGGAGGAAGAGGATGATGATGATGATGATGAAAAAAATTGTGTAAAGGAAAATTGGTTGCCAAAGCAACAAACACAAGAGTTGAGCAAATGTTTAGCAAATAAATTGTCATCAACGACGGACGACAATGCAAATAAATTAAAATTACCAAGAACAAAAAAAAAGAATAAGTTTTCTATTCCAACAAATAGAATATTATTGGTGAATACAAAATGAAGTACCGAGCATCAATATCAACATTAATTTCAACAGAGATATATATTTTACCATTTATTAAGGAAGGGGAGTTGAAGCTGAAACCTTATTTGTACTTGCAATTACAAATTAATTTAAATTTCCATCAAAAGAAAAGCGAAATTCAACTGCATTCAACGTGAGAGTGAAGACCCATTTTTATACAAGGTGTTTCAAAATATTATTTACAATGTCACTTGTTCACTCCTTTGCCTATGGACTTTTCGATTCAAACGCGGCTATCAAATCCAAGTAGAATTTTACATTCATCAGCTTATTGTGGCCACTAGATGGCCCCCAAATTTAGGAAATCACTTATGGAATATCTCACAAAATGCTTTTTTTTTCTAACATACTGTATGGCATATCATAAACATATATCCATTGTAGAACCAGTGTACTGTATATTATAAAGAATAATGATTAAAGACGGATCATGGTGCAACCTGGGAAACAAATGTTCAGTTAGCCTCAGTTGTTTCATCTGTTTATTTATCTATGTCCGAATACCACCTGTAATATTCTTTACTAACATAATTTAGAGAGGACCCTCTCTGCATCCGTTTATTTTGCTGAAACTCAATTTGCTGCCGAATCCAAGTTAATCAAGCTAATTTGTGTTACAAACCATATTTAGCTTTTTAATATCGAAAAAGAGACAGTGAATACATGTATGAGAATTCGTCAGCAATCCCATAATGTAAAAACAACATCAAAATTCATTTTTTTTTCTTATAGGCTACATATTAAAATAAAATAAATTGCTTTTTAAAAAAATGTTTATTGGCATACAGGCCACTTGACCAGTAGTATGCATTCGACACTCTGGAAATTGGACTATACTGTATTATTTGTTCAGGTGTGAAACGTCTAATAAATGGATCATTTGAAACTACTCAATTTAAATGAATAAACTCATACCCAACCATACAAACCATACCCTTTATCAATTTAATGTCGATTTCTCCTGAAAGTTTATCCCATAAACCGGTTGGTTTAGTGAATATTCTACTCTTTTCAAAATTAAGCAAAAGAGAATGGGTGCGCGTTCAGTTTCTAAGCACCTCTTTTTGTACTCGTTGCTCATCTGAAGCTGCTCACAATAACCACTCGAAAATGAAGAAATGAACGCACCCGAACGTGACTTATTCGAACCCGTGCTTATAGTCTAGAAAAAATTCTAACAACGCTATCTTAATACTAAATTATAGACCAAACCACGTTTGCACGCAAACACAAACAAAGCAATCAACTAATAAAATACAACAAGTAATCGCCAGATGGCGTGGTAAAAAAACTACAGAGTCTCTAATTTTCGTGGTTTCGTGAAAATAAGTAAATAAAAAATGCCTATGCAGTTTTTATAAGATTGTCTTTTTTTAAACAAAATAAAATGTAGAAAAGAAATGGTCTCCTTCTACAGAAAACCCATTAAATTCAGCAAATGTGCCAAGAGAGACACATTAACATGGAGCAATTACTCAAAACAATCCCATAGAAAAGAATAAAAAATTAGCTTTGAATGAAAGATGTTAAGAAGAGATAAAGCATTAAGAGTTAATTTATCGCATAAAGATGTGTATACTTATCAAAAGAACCCCAAATAAATCACAATTTCCTTTTTTATTTCAAAAACATTTCTTATATTAAAAGTGACCCACATCCAAATTTTTAATTCTTGAGAGTTTGTTTTTTAACTCTTTTTTTTTTCTTCTACAAATTAAAACAAATGACATCAACATTAAAGAAGGTACATAGCTTAGCATTAGCTAAAGCACACTCGCTTTCTCATGCATAACTTCTGCTGCCATTTATAGACGAAGCAGGAAAAAACACCCTAATTAAGGTGGTTTATAAACAACTGATTTTCGAACTGTGATTAGCTTTCTAATTAAACTTTTCATAGACAGAAATTAAAAAAATAGCGTCTACTTAACACTGGGTCACATAAAAAGCTTATTTTGAAAGATAACAACCCTCCTTGTCCTTAAATGATTGAGCTATCCTTCTAGTTTCTAAAAGACATTCAAGTTTCGCTCCATTGTATACCTGAAAGGCAGAATAATCAAGAGTTCTGCAGGCGTGAACACTCTTAAAACTATCCGAAACGACTACAATTATAAAATTGCAGTAAAATTATGAACTTATCATCTTTTTTGCACTCGTAACAAAAAAAAAAACATAAACCAAATATTAGAAAAATGTAACAGTTGTCAAAGGTACTGTAATAAACACGTGCATAATAAACCTGAAAGTAAGCAATCAATTACAAAAAAAATGTGATAAAAGCAGAATAGTTGTGAAGTCTACGCAACGAAAACAAAAAGCCCCTGAAGAAAGGCAATCACTGCAAGCAGCTAAAAGAATCTCAATCACTAAAGACAGAAAGGTTCTAGAGGCAATCTCAAAATAATTTGAACACAAAAAAATGAACACCTATTTTTCTATTTTAAAACACAAAACAAAAAAGCAAAAATCTAAAAAAAACTAGAGAGAAAACCTTTCACAACTACCCTACATCGTAGGGAGCGTGTTATTACCCAGCAGGTTTTTTACAACCTTATACCTTGTACAGTGTACACACGCGAGTTAAATGAATTCAAATTACGTGCGTTTAGGTGAATTATACGGAATCCACTAAACCAAAGCCTTAATATTTTAAATTGAAATACTAAATCAATATTTTGTCAATAGTTTATATATTATATTTAAGTATTAACTCAATATTTTCAGATTATTAATTGAATAAATTGAATTTGACATATTGTTTGTTTGCCCTTCACGGGGCTCTGTAGGACACGTTTATTATTTAAATGCAATTAAATTATCAGGTGTGTACTAAGTATTAGCCTGGTGGCACTTTTAATAACTATACCTGCCTAATCGTAAAAAAAGCTTGTGACGTCTTGGATTTAATGTAAAATTTAGGATTTTCCTATTTAGTCTAATGGATAGGGGTGATATAAACTACTACAACTTTTTTTTATTAAACAAAATGACGCAAGCGTATATTTTGCGTCAATCCCAACGATGTCACAAGCTTCTTACGATATGATAGCTAATTCAATCAAAAGTTAAGTCGAAGATGATTTGAAGGTTACATTTAACATTCGGATAAAGAAGTATGAAAATTTTAGAATGTCTAGATCCCAAATTGGTAAACAGATCTCATTTTAAAAAATACATTTTATGGTCAGTGGCGTAGCTAAGTCATGGTTGCGCTTTGCGCCCCCTTACCTCCCCCTCCACTTAGCCCTCATACTGTGGGGGTGCTATTTTGATGAACGGCGGAACAGTCAAAAGGTAAAATGTAAAGGTAAAGGTAAAATGAAGTTTGTTGCAGGAAGTCTGGGGGGCGCAGCCCTCCGCCCCCCATTTTTTAGAGTTATTAAATCAAATTTGTTCATTGGTCCGACCGTTCCTCCCGTTGAACATATTAGGGAATAGTCGGAACAATGGACTAATTTGATATAATAATTCTTTAAAAAGTCATGGGCTGCGCCCCCCAGACCCCCTGCAACAACTTAATTTTACTAAAACTAACCTTCCGACTGTTCCTACTATTTTTCCGACTGTTCGTACCGTTGTTCCGACCGTTCCGCCGTTCAAAGTAAATATTAAATGAAAGTCGATTTATTTTCGAAAATAACTGAAAAATACATCGACTTTCATTTCTTTTTTTGCGCCCCCAAACCTCATGCGCCCCCCTCCCTAGCTACGCCACTGTTTATGGTAACATTTGTATGGTTATTAGCGATGTTATTATTTTTATAAGTAATTCTGTGATTTTTACTTTATTGCCACTTTTTTTTTACCTCATTTTACAATTTTCAGTTCAGATTTCTAATAAATTGCCTGTCAGTTTTCCGTATGTTTTTCGTTACTCTCAGTTGTCAATTAATTTTACCTGATAAAACATTGGTTTATAGCTTTTGTTAAAATTAACGCAAAATCTTCAAAAATTGGTCATAAAATATTTCATTTAAATAAAAAATCTTGAGTAAAAAAAAAATTAAAATTTGAATAAAAAAATACAATTTAAATAAAAAATTAATGTTTTATTTGTTCATAAAAACAAAAATTAAGTTAGATTCGCACAATGACATTATGATAATTCATTTTCACATTTTCACACACACACACACAGGGAACTATGAGTTAAATCTAATAATTACGCGTGATTTTGTTAAAAGTTCTCCAGATTCCTGGAAATATCATTTAAACACCGCACATAATAAATACACTAAAGACCTTTAATTACACAGGAGGTTACATTATCCAAATAAAGAAACGGAAGTTGGACACCAGAAACATAACATATTGTATTTGAAAAAAAAAACGAAATCCATATCCATTATCTCTTTCATAATAATAGAACCACCGCGCGCGCAATCAAACACCATATCTCTTTTAGCTAATGAACAACAGAATTTAGAAACTCATTAAATTGCATAAACAAACATATATCACATAGGAAACTTATTTGTACAATCAATTGTGTGCAAATAAAACTAAATAATACATACAGTCGCCGCACTATATGTAGACACTTGGCGACGACAGGAGGTGATGAGCAACAATTTAAACTTCGTTCTGTGATAGAAGTTTTGTAAATGCAAGGTAGATGGCGCCTGCAACCTCCATAGGTGGCAAACTACACACGCCGGCAATTACTTCAAATAGAATGCAACCTTTTAGCTATGAAAGCGTCCAAAACAACCGTAATTATCATCACGTGGCAAACTTACCCAGAACGTACGCGTGTAGAAATAGCGACGCCATTAAAAGTTTGCGTGAAAAACAGAAGGTGAGTGTCAGTGCATTTCTATAGGAGGGCTAGTGGCGCCATCTAACACTACAGGGACAAAGTAAATTATCTATTTGCATTCTTAAAACAAAATGCATCTTGCATTCTGTTTTTGCTGTTAACCGTTTTTTATCAGAAAAAAAGACAATCGTAGCTTCTTTTTTTTTTTTTTGTCAACTCCTCTGACGTCACATGCTTCAAGTTACAGAGCAGCGACTAATAAGCTATGTACATTGTACAAGTATAATGACTATAATGCTCGATTGATTATGTAACTACCGATATAGCAACACATAAAATCAACAAAATATTTATTTTGGAATATGTCTTAAAATAACCGTTTCAGAATTCCTTCACTCTTCTACTTCAGACTAAAGCCAAGGTCTCACATATGTTCAAAAGGTCAACAGAAATCAAGACATAAAATGAAAAAACGTAAAAAAAATCGTTTTAAAGGTTTCTGTTGAAAAAGCAACCTAATAAGAAGGGTTGCCAAAAAGCACGTCACGGCAAGGGTCACTGGGTATGCCGCACCCCCTCGCTATCCTTCTAAATTTTTTGAACGTGCTCGTGTGTTTATTGTCTCTTCCTACCAATAAAAGGAGCTACTTTTACGTTTTCTGTTGCGCAAGTGGAATCACTTGTACGTCGCAGAAAGTGTAATAATGACGTAAAATGTTAAACGTTTTCGTTTCTGTCTTCAGCAGTATTTTTATACATGTGAGACCTTAAGCTTTAGAACTTATTTTATACCGAAATGGAACTCACTCTGAACATGCGTTTTTTTGGCTTTTGACATGATATGTAAATAACCCACACCGTTGAGTCAATGTGAAAAATTGTTTTTGAAAAATATCTTTCAGATAATGAAAATATCCCATGAGAAGAAAGAAAAAAATATTAGAAAGAATTTCAGAATAAAAGAGAATAAATAGAGCCCGTATGTATACTTGTCAATTGGACTGAACATTATAAACGACTTCCCTTTCACTTTCAGACACATTTATCCGATAGCATCATTAAATTGCATGGAACTGGCACAAGTACTCCCTCCTTCAAAGGAATACAAAAGTTACAAAGCAAACCACTTCATAAGCCACCATTGTACTGTAGTACTTCAATAGAAACCCAGTAGAACGCCAATTAACCGAACTCCCGATTGTCATGCCCCCATATTCACAACTGCGGTGGATAAATATAAAATCAGTATCTTCAAGCCACATATCTGCAACTAGTGGATTGTTCGTATTCACAAAACATTATAACCCTGCAGCTGGGTCAAACCTCAAAATTTCATAAAATTTAGTGTAGACCTACATGTTTGTGGATTTAATATACATTTTGATGCAAAATTACAGCTTCCAAACCAACATGGTTCAAAAGTTAGGCACGTTTTTTATGCAAAATTTTAGCCTGGGTAAACATACTGAAATATTTATAACTATAACTATGGTTCTATGATAGTTACAGCCGTGATATTCGGCTTGTTATGCCTAGTTCTCACAACCTTCTTGTAGCTCGGGCTAAAATAGCCTTGGCTAAACGACTGTGTTCACAGGTGAGCAGCTACATATGGGCTTCATGACCTGCCTAAAGGTGGCGCTCACTACAGCATATTTATTTCATTTTTACAAATTTGGCACTGGCCATTGTTTGAACATTGTGCTGTGTATAGCCTGCATAATGTAAACATAATTGGAGGGAAAATGGCTAATATTGTCCATACTAACAAAACTGAATTGCATGAGTCTTCATTGAACACACTAAATGCAACATATTTTAATTGTAGGTAGGTTGATGATTTAGAGTTTATGGAAATAAGTAATTATTGAATAAAGATCAATTGATAATTTTAAATTATGTTAATAAATTAACAAATCGACTGAAACATCTAACAATGGAAATAGAAAATGAATGACGCCATTTTCTATTCAGAATTATGACCACCAGGTGGCGTACAATCAAGTTAACTTTGTTTTGCATTCACACTAAATAATGTGTACGCTACATATGGGTAACCAAGGCTACCTAACCAAAGCTAACATTTGACATTGACCACCATCTAGTGTGTGTTCTCACAACCCTTATACATCGGCTAAGTCCTTAGCCTGAGCTACACGAAGGTTGTGAGAACTAGGCATTAGAAAGGTCTTCAAACAGGCTAAATTTTTTATATGGTTTTTAAGCTAATCAGACTGTAAAGTCCCTAAGTATATCAGAATTTGCTTCAAAGAGCAAGTAAAGCTACCTATCTTTTTAGAGGTCTGACATATAGCCAAATTTCAAGTTGGGACGACAATGAGTTTAGAAGTAAGTTATTCCAATTTTACGCAATAAATTTAAATACTCAAACTTAAATAAAAATTGCATATTTTTCCCCCTGATAGAAGATGCATTTTAAAATTAGAAGATAAATGAGTTTTCAAACACTACCACATAACGTTCTTTTCGTACGAGCAGCGTAGTTACTACATTCGTGTATCTTTCAAGATTTAAATTTAATCTTTCAAGTTTATTCTAAAAATTTAAATTACAAAACTTTGCACAAAGGCAACAAGAACATAGGATAAATGAAACCAATCTGCAGCTAACGCGTGTAATAACACTGTATATCTATCCTCTCTATCTACAGTATGTGCCATGCACTAGGTCTACCTGCCAGTAAAATCTGCTATGTCAGATAAACCTACCTGTATCTTTAGCTTCCGTCTACAGATTTGAGCTAATGCATTATTTCCATTAGTTGGATAATAATCAACACGAAAAGTCATTTCTACCAGTGCAATCTAATAATCTTGCGAATTGTTTTTAAACAAAAAAACATCAACCTGGCAAGCGAAGTGGGCGGGCCAATCTTTTTCCAAAAAAAAAAAGAAAATTGATTTTAAACAATCGATGTCGATTTTGTCATTTGCATTATATATTTTAAATATTTAACATTTTCTATAACAAATTCTCTAACTATTCCTGATTTTTTTTTTTACAAAAATGACAAATTCAACTGACGTTCACTGATTTTTTTCCTTTGCAATCGTTTTTTTTTTACTTTTCTCCACTTTCTTAACTAGAGTTCGATTTTAAATGAACTTTGTTATCAGAACTAGTCATGTCCGACATTAGTTCCGATAATCGACGTGGTGCTGTACTCTCGACTAAGGCTGCACCGATCACACTTTTTTCACCGAGCCGATACCAAAACGATTACACAAAAAAAATTGGCATGCCGATCGTTTTAACCGAGTAGATCATGCCGATTTTCACTACCGATTTTGGCTGCTTACGTCGGGCAAGAGAAAAGCGGTTCGCACAAGAACATCTGGAAAATTAGTTAAATTATAATTTTTCGAGTTTACAAAGCAATGGCAAGACAACAATTTCCTTTTAAAGATGAATTAGTGATAAAGTTGGTAATAAATTGATTGGCCCTCTACTGCTGCTGTTTTATCTGGGAGTAGACCTAATTGCTGAGTGCGGAAATCAGAAATCGGTTAACATTTGTTTGCCGATCCAATTTTTGCCGATCAGCAGTAAATCGGTTCGGCAAAATCGGCTCGGTGCAGCCTTACTCTCGACACAGCATAACAGTAAACGATAATCACGGCGTCTAGACTAACGACCAAGCCAACATTGTGTGTGACTGGGGTAATAACGTCCGTTTATCTAAAGCTCGTCTGATCATACCCTTAAGGTTAAACCTTAGACTATTACTTTACTGGACTGGCAACTCCTGAAATTTTGTGTTGGACAGTTTTGCATCGTCGTTTTCCAATTGGCGCCTCTAGCGGGACTATGGTATATGAACTTGAATAGTAAAAGTCAAGTTTTGGATGAGTTCATTTTGTAGCTATATAGGGTGTATTTTTTTATATATTAGTATAAAAAGTATGGCCGATGAAGAACTACACAGGCATAGCCTCCTATAGATATTATCTATAGGAGGCTATGACACGGGCAATTAGAAATCGGGAGGGACGAACAGAAGTTGGTTCCGCCCTTTTTATGACGAACGCAAAGCTCTGACGTCACATCAATCAACGTCGAACCAAACAAAAAAACAGACTTTTTCAATCGCAATTTTCTTTAAAAAATAATGCCACTAGACGGAGGCTGCGTCACTTTTGCCTAAGAACATGCAGTCAACGCTTTAACATGGAGAATATACGAAGTTGCTAGTCCAGTAAAGTTATATTCTAAGGTTAAACTGTCATATTCGCTTTCTCCTTTAATATACAAATGTATATGTCTTTAAAAAGCAAACTGCTGCTGCTTGCTTTCTAGAGCTTCTATTTGGTTTGATATTTGCATCAGATCGTAGTGTGAAAGGCGTAGCTTGGGGGCCACAGACCCCGTAATTTCGGGGAGGGGGGCGGCAGAAAGTTTTGGCGCGCAATGTTAAGAGAGTATTAATGTAAGACAACCAGAAAAAATGCACTTTTAGAGAGAAAAAAAAAGCTTCGTTTGAGTCTTCATAAGGCTATGCTAGATGCTGATTTCATCTTTGAATTCTAGCCTCTAACCAGGATCTGTAACTGAAAATCGCAATTTTTCGTTTACTTCTGAAGATTTTTGCCACCGGGCGATAAAAACCTAGCTACGCCACTGCATAGTGTTAAGAATCAAACTAAAGAATCAGATTCCAAAAAAAGTGAAAATGCAGGTCAGCTGGTTATGACTTATCAGTCACATGACATTATCTGACCAGACTAGAGGTTAGATTTTGACATAACTATGCAGTATTGACTTTTTTTACTTTAAATTCGAAAACGAAATCAAGCAGCAGCTTTAAAGCCACAGTAAGAAAACATGCAGTTTAACCTTTGGGGTCGGTACGAGCACTGAAAATGACAGGCGTTTCGAACCAGCACAAGATATTCGTTTGCCCTGCCCTTTTATGAGCGTCAGACCAAATATCAACCAATTAGAAATTGCCGTCCCTCATAAAAAGGCGGGGCATGTGACATGAAACCAAATAACAAACCAATTAGAAATTGCTCATAAAAGAGCTGGGCAAACGAATATCGTGTGCTGCTGATTCCGACTACCTGTCTAAAAATGTGCCTGACGGATGAAAGAATTTCACATTTTTTCTTGCTACTTTCTGCCAAAAATATAGAATTCAATTAAGCAAATTAGATAAACTCTTTTCAGGTTTTTTTTTTCTTTCTTTCAGCATGTGGTTCTTAGGCCTATAACATGATAAAAAAACCATGAAGCAAAAAACAGTTTATTGTGGCCACCCTGTATGCCACCCATGGCCACCACCCTGCATGCAAACGTGTACAAAACTTCATTCCACGCTATGATGAACTCAAAAATAAAGAGAAGAGAAAATATGAAAAATTACATTGAATTCCAACCAAAAAAAAAAAATGCAATTACATAATTTCGTTTTAAAAGACGGAATTACCGAGTTTGCATGCTTCACTTGGGCGGCAAACTTAGAGAAAGAGAAAGAAAAGAGTAAAAGGAGTTTAAGAAAAAAGGATTCAACGACAATTTCTCTTGAATAGAAAAGTTTGCAATCTGAATTTCTATTTACTCATTGGAGAAAAGAGATAGCAAGTAACTCAAGTTAGAAGACAGAAGAAGAAGAAAAAAAAAACTAAATAGGATTTCTCTTTTAACTTTTAGAATGAGATTTAGGACAGAACGAAAATGAGAATGAATGGAACATTAAATAAGTAAGATGTAATTCGGACGGTTTAACTCAAAAGCAATCATGGTCATCAAAAAAAAAAAAGAAAGAAAATTAAGAAACATGTAGAACGGAAGTTAGTTCACTGACATCTTACACGATCGTAGTTTCGAAAATGCGACTGTAATAATTGAAACTTTAAAAAAAACTACTTTATATATCTTCACCCCTATGCCACAGTTATTCAACAGGCATCTGTAGACAGCTTCAGGATTTCTTTGGCTCCGCCCTTTTATGAGCGTCAGACCAAATATCAACCAATTAGAAATTGAAAAGCGCGGGGCCTGTGGCATCAGACCCAGTAACAAACCAATTCGAAATTGATGACGCTCATAAAAGGGCTGAGCCAAAGAAATTCGGAAGCTGTCTACAGATGCCTGTGTTATTCATGGCTGCTCCAAGTGAAACTTGTCAAATTCTAATTAAAAACTAACTTTAAAATCTTGAAACTAAAAATTAAAAACACACAGATAGTCAAGCAATAAAGTAAAAAAGTTGGTCTACATTTTATAGTCGTCGTACTGTACCTTGAAGCTTATGACGTCAAAGATTGGGGGGGGGGGAACTATAGGCTTGTGTCATTTTGTCTGATAACATAGGGTACACATAAGGTAACGACATACAGGGTAACATACAAAAGTAATCAAGAAACTATTCATTGAAAACTGTTGAGAATGTATGACCGTATAAAAAATGACACACACCAAGTTTTGTGGTCAATCCCTCTGACGTCACAAGCTTCAACTTACAATGCAGCGACTATAAACATATGCAGAATGTAGTAATTGAGCATGTCTTATCTGGAAATATAACTTTACTAATAACTTGGCTGCTAATATTATTGGTGACGTCACATCAGAAACTCTTCTGCTAACATTTATGCTAATTTCTAGCCTCATTCAGTATCCATTAAAAGTGGCTATTGTTTGGAATCAAGGAACCCAAATAGGAGGTTATAACATTTAAGACAAAAAACAAGCAACTTCTCACAGATTTTTTTTACTTATGACAACAAAATGGGTCCTCTTAGGGATTTTTAGTTTTATTGCTACTTTTATTTTACAGTAGCAGATACAAATTTTATTTGTAAAATTGAAAACTACAAAATAAAGTATAGAAGCAGCCATCTTGAGTTAGCAGAAAAACCATATTCAGATGCTAGTGCTAAAGCAAAAACGACGTCATTTTCAAAGAAAAATTCAGAAATCTTAGCAGAATGAACAAGAGCGATCTCAGTTAATGTCGCTAACTCAATGATGAGTTTGAATAATGCACATATGCATTACCAGAACCAGTATTAATTAGGGATGTCAATTTTTTCGAGAAAAAAAAAACGGTTATTAACGTGGTCGGTTTAACTGTGATTATATAACCGGTTATTCAGTTAACTCGGGCGGTTTTTTTTTAAATTTAGTTATGATGGCTACTAGCCTGTCTCCATCGTACTATAGTACAGTGAGACGTTAAGTGCTTGAAAAAACAAGGTTCTATATTTTCTATTTATTGTATTTTGGACACATTAAAAATCCTGTAAAAAAATAAAGGAAATAGAAGTACGAAAAATATCGAGAACCGATATATCGAAATATCGATATTTCTTAATGATATGATATTATTGAATTACTAAAATGATATCTTCAATACGATATATTGTGTCGATACTTTTTTTCGATATGAATCAATATTTCAAAAAATTTGAATTTTTCAACCCGGTTATTTTTCGGTTCTTGAATTTTTTTTAAAAAAAAAAGGTTAAAACTGACGGAAAATAAAAAAAAAACGAAAATAACAGGTAAACTGAAGCAAAAAAAAAAACGAGTAACCGGTTTAAACAATTTTTGAGTCACCCTGTTATTTAGAAAATAAAAAGGATAGCACCCCGTTGGGTATATATGTTGCCTAATAGATGAACACACACACCCACACGCTCATAGCCATGGTATAGATCCTTGTTTCAAAATTTCATATATTTCTTTCCAAGTCGTGAATTTGGAATAGACACTGATGTGTACATAGGCATTGATGTTAGTTGTACCCTGGGCCAACTTAAAAACACATATAACCCTTCAGTCTAGATACCAACTAAACAACATTTTCTACAGTTTTCTTTTTAAACCTTTGCTCGTAAATACACTAGATTCTAAGTTTTATAACCAAACATGGTGAAAATAAATCAGCTGAATCTCTCATGTTGTATCATCTCACCCTCTCCATCTCCCTCTCTCGATGGAGAAACAAAAAAAAAACACATAAACCTAACTCTGAACCACATTTTACAACTGATGTATGCGTGTACGTCCCATAAGAATTAATCTCTTTAACAATTAAAAATGTGTCTTCCTAGAAACAATATCATTTTAATGATGTTTCATTCTGGTTTTCAATTGGAGAACAAAACATTTAGAAATAAGAGCAAAAAAAAAATATCAATACGCCAGGATGAAGTGGTAATTATATCCAATGTGACCACAAGTCAAATGATGTTTATTTGTGCTTAGGTTTCAGAGATCAAAAGTGGGCCACCAGGTTTAACAGGTCAATGACAGCTAATTTTGATGGATTCGTTCTGGTAAAGGATAGGGTAGACGTACTGACAGGTGCTGCTGCATGCATTGGTTCACACCATGATACAAATGTTAAGGTATAGTCAACAAACTCTAAAAGAATGACCCAAAGAAGTAAGAAGTGTGTATGTAGCGTACAAATCACTGCTGTGCTCCCTTTAAGCATATTGCAGCACTGCAGAGTTAGTTCATTCTGTTGAATGTAGGGCTGCTACTATGCTAGGTTTGTTTGTGACAAATATCGTAAATAATATGAGATTGTTGAGAGTTTTACAAAAATTCTTTCAGAGCTTGGTTTGGACAGTCTACTTGCAAAGACTACAGATTTTAGTCTAAACATTTTAAAACAGACGATAGAAGGCTCTTGTCCTAAACCAACTTCAAGTCAACTGTGCACTGGGCATTATATTTGTGTTCACTCTTAACAAAATTAGAGCAATTGTTACACGGACCAATTCATATTGTTATTTGTTCATAGGATAGTAAGACAATGAAACAATCTTGCAAAATATTATATAAATGAATATTAACTTACTAGTGGGGTAAACCGTCATAAATGACGGGAGCAAATTCACAGGCAATTATGCGCATGCGCGTCGTTTTTTCCTTTTTTTACTCCTTTCATTTTAATTTCGGTCACCCCCTCCCACTTTTCTCTCTCTCTCTCTCCCCCCCCTTCTACACTTTCCAAAGGAAGAGTTCAACATATAGTTGACCTTGAAAAAAAAAACGGTTCATTTATTCAAATTTGTATAAATTCCGACGTGCTTTAATGGTTGTGTTACTCCACACACACACACACACACATACACAGACCTGGAATTTTATATATATAAAATATTATAAGATTGTTGATTTTCTAACAATACATTACTTCAGCTGCACCAGAACACATTACAATTGTTATCAGGTGTTTTTGTGTCTTTGAGTTTTGACAATGCATTTTTGCATACTGCAATTCGACTTTTTTCCCCCTCTGCCACAGGCCTTTTTGCTTGCTGAGTAATTTTTCAAATTGAAATTCAAACTCAAGTGTACTTCAGGTATCATGGTCAATAACCTCAGTTAAACTTGGATTTGAATGCTGACTTCAGTGACTTGTCAAGAAAAAAAAATTTATAAACCTAATTGACATCAATTAATTAATATTGTCATTTGAAATTAAGATTGTCAGCTAATGTAGACTTTATTGTCAAAGCAAATCACTCATGAATATTAAAATAAGTGAAAAACAGCATCTTCTTTTAAACAGCTTGAATTCCGTTGTTAAAATTGTAATTAAAATTTTTAATGCAAAAAATGATAATTTTCTCAACTCTACCTCAGTCGTCAGGATAAAAATTTAAAATTATTAATAAAAAAATGCATTTTTTTATTATTATCAGAAAAAAAATATGTCAAACTCAAAATCGCCACGCTTTCATGGGAAATCGTCCACCTGACAGGCAAGTGAAGCCAACACTAGTTTTTCGTTTGCTCCGCCCTTTTATGAGTGTCAGACAAAATATCAACCAATTAGAATTTGACAAGGACGGGGCATGTGACGTCAGACCCAATAACAAACAAATTAGAAATTGATGACGCTCATAAAAGGGCGGAGCAAACGAAAAGCTAGTGCTGGTTACACTTGCCTGTGTCCCACACCTGTGCGTTATATCATTTTGTCAGATAGACAAACGTTTTTTAACAACTTCAAACAAAAGGTTTCTTAGGAACTTTCGGTTATTGCCACTTTGCTAGCAAACAAAGTAACACAAGCCAACCAAGCTTTTCGGTAAATCTTTTCGCGCATTTTTCTTCCATAAAGGTGTTGACATTTAAATCGAGCTCAGTTTTTTTTTAAAGTTCAAAATTCATATCAAACAAGAAGAAGAGTAAACAAAATAAAACAAAGATGGATGATAACTTTTGACAAAAGTGTTTTATCATTCTAAAAAATATCGATTTATTTCTTTTTCACTTGATGATAATAAAAAAAATCCATCAAACGCGTCAACGACTTTTATCATTTTTCAAAATGCCATTTTCACAAGAAATAAGAGCATATAGAACTGGTGCACATTATTTTGTGGTATTTTCTTTCCAAATGTATTTTAGTCTATGGAAGTGTTTCCCAATTTCATTTGATTATGGAACCCTTTTATAATTATCTTTAAAATATTACCGAGTAAAAAAAATGTCATAAAACGTAGACATGGATATAAATAATAGCCACTTAATCTTAATGAAATGACAATTTACGGTATCAGATTCACTTTTAATTAATAATATTTAAAAAAAAAAATCGCATAAAAACACATTTTATGTCTCATTTAATTTTTGAGTTGTGTTAGAATGTCTGAAGATGGACCTACTGTGACTACTTAAACGAAAATTTGAATTATTTTAAGAAAATATTAGAATTATACATTTTTAGTGTGAAATTTAGTAATTTTTTTTAATTTTCTCGCAGAACTCTTACTTTCTTTTTGCGGAAACCCCCATATTTGGAAAACGCTGGTCTATGGAATTCTCTTTCAACATATACAGTGGTTCATATGGCTCTCGAGCAAATTGCAGGTTTAACTGAGTTGAATTGAATTGAATGTCTTCCAGTTTATCATGTAAAATGGAAAATGAAAAACTGCCTTATCGAAAGTTTCCTCAAAAACCATTATTCAAATCTTATTTATACAACACCCTCTTCTCTTCTAAACTATTTTTCGCCCACCCTCATCTCACACTAACACACAATAACCTCTTAATTGCGAATATTGTTTAAACTGAAACGTGTTTCACAATATGGTAATGAGATAGACAAAAAAAGCATTTACAATACAATAAACTAATAGACCTCTTGAATGAGAACACATTTAAGAGTTTAACAGTTCAGCATGTTTCCCTTGGGCTCCAATAAGCTCCTCCCATATTTGAAGAACAATGTTAATAATAAGGCATATGATGAAAAACTAACATGAAATGGATATACTTGTATATATATATATATATATATATATATATATATACATATATATATATATACATATATATATATATATATATTAACAAGAAGATTACTTTTTATTAAAATGCACCAGTGCAGATTAAATGTTAGCCAGGTAGGGCTATATGTATATATATATATATATTTATATATATATATATATATATATATACATATATATATATATATATATATATATATATATATATATATATATATATATATATACATATATGTATATATATGTATATATATATATATATATATATGTATATATATGTATATATATATATATATATATATATATATATATACATACATATATATACACACATATATACACATATATATACATATATATATATATATATATATATATATATATATATATATACACACACACATATATACATATATATATATACACACACACATATATACATATATATATATATATATATATATATATATATATATATATATATATATATATATAAATATATATATATATACATATAGCCCTACCTGGCTAACATTTAATCTGCACTGGTGCATTTTAATAAAAAGTAATCTTCTTGTTAATTAGGCATTACGACAGGCACAAAGAGAAAACAAAGAAATAACAATGGAGAAAGAAAAAGCAACAAGAGGCGAAAAAACTGACTCTTAAATGTGAAGAGCTCACAAATGGGCAACAAGAGTGAAATTAATTTCAAAGTTGAATTTAAGAAGAAGAGTTTGCTCTAATCTAGTGTCAAATACTTAATTTCCTTCATCATCAGGATTAACAAAAGTCATTTTTACTTAAGATGGTTTATAAACCTGCTTGATTTTCGAACTCTTGATTATTCTGTCTTTCAGAAGTAAAAATTAAGAGAAACTGAAAAGTGTTTTAGAAACTAGAATGGTAGCTCAATCACTTAATATACTGTATAAGCATAGTGTATTGATATGTATTATCAAGCATGTCAAACTAGCGGGCCGCATGCGGCACACAACGAATATCTTTGTGGCTCAGCCGATATAAAAGTAATGTAACAAACTTTTTAATAAAAATTTCGTAGCTTAATTTTTAAAATTATATATTTTATATATATATATATATATATATAATTATATATGTATATTTTACCGTTGTCCTCGTTCTTTTTTGTACTGTACTTTTCGAAATGAAACTATGTTTCTATAAAAATTGAAGTTTTTGTTTTTTTTTGCGGCCCACCATAAACTTAGACCTTGTTTTTTGGCCCGTGTTAGCCTATGAAATTGATATGCTTGGCGTAAATCAATGTACAGTCAAGTACTATCTATGGCTTTGATTTTTGAATTATCCCCCACCTGCCACATGGTTCTCGATTTGATGTGAAAGTTGTATTGAGTTGAATATGACTAGGGAATACATGTATTTGATTAAAGAATCATGGGAAATGTAAAATGGCAACATTTGCCACTAAATTGAGGGTGAACTTTCCTTTTAGAAATTTAAAATGGCGATGTTTGGTGACTAATAAAAGTCACTTCATTTGCAAGTTTTTTATGATTTTATTGACTTATTTTTAATTTTAAAAACTTTAATTTTTGGTAATTGTTGGGTAAGTCTCGACAGTATTTCAACAAAAAATACCTTGGGGGGGGGGGGGGGGGGGGGGGGTAATGGTCTCTTTAAGAATATTTTCTTGTTGATATATTTTTCAAAATAAACGTTTTATAGATAAAAATAAAAGAAAACATCATCTGCTTTAAGTTTGGTCATTTTCAAACTGACATAAAAAGCCTTAAATTGAAAGATATCAACATGTAAATACCCTTATACCTAGTACACACGTGATAATTTAAATGCATTTAAATAATAAACGTGTTCTACAGAGCACGTGAAGGGCAAACAAACAATATGTCGAATTCAATTTATTCAGGTTAATAAATAATAATCTAAAAATATTGAGTTAATACTTAAATATAAATTATATAAACTATTGACAAAATATTGATTTAGTATTTCAATTTAAAATATTAATAATTAAAGTCAATTTTTATTTGGTTCATGTCCTTAACTGGATTCCGTATATTTCACCTAAACACATTTAATTTGAATTCATTTAGTTCATGTGTTGTGTATAAGGTATTACGTGATTGAGCTAATTTAATAGCTTCTAAAACATTCAAGTTTCTCTCCATTTTTCACCAGAAGGACAGAATAATCAAGAGTTCGAGAGGCATTTTCCATTTTAAAATCAATATTAACCGGACGTAGGATTGTCAAGCAGGAAGTGAACCCCAAGAGGATGTGTGAGACAAAATATCATTTCATTACAGGTGTTTCGAAATAGAAACACATTAAAGTAAGTCTACGCCTTTTACTGTAGCTTAACTGCACTTAAGTAAAACCTTGATTAACGAAGAAGTTTATATTTTTTTGTTGTCATTTATGAATTGTTTTGTCAAACCAAGAAACAGTTGGTTCCATCTTACTCCAATTCGCGTTTTTTTTTAAACAATTCTTCAGAAGAAAGAAATCTGGCAACACTGTTCTATGTGTCAAATCTCAAACAACCTCCAGATTCCATGACCACCCAAAAACTGAGAAATGTTGTCATTTTAAATCAGAAAATAAGCACAGTGACTGACACTCGTGACATTGATGTCTTCTATCTCCTACTTGATAAGCTCATATAACAAAACAGTGCCTTTATGCACTGTAAGAAAGTAATGCATTCAAAAATTCCAAAGCCAGTCACTACAGTTGACATCAAAGTTTTACATATCCCACCCCCCTCCCCCATATACTATTTCAAAAGAAGAAGAAGGAAAAAAAAATTCACTTTTTAAGTTTGACGTGAGCCTACAAATATGTCAACCAAATTTTTCACAAAGAAAAGTCAGTGTGTGTGTGTCACTGTGTACAAGTGTGTAAGAAACAACCTTCTCTCTCTCTCTCTCTCTTTCTGCCTCTCTCCCTCTTTCTGCCTCTCTTTCTTTCTGCCTCTCTTTCTCTCTCTCTCTCTTTCTGCCTCTCTCTCTCTCTCTCTCTCTCTCTCTCTTTCTGCCTCTCTCTCTCTCTCTCTCTTTCTGCCTCTCTCTCTCTCTCTCTCTTTCTGCCTCTCTCTCTCTCTCTCTCTCTCTCTTTCTGCCTCTCTCTCTCTCTCTCTTTCTGCCTCTCTCTCTCTCTCTCTCTCTTTCTGCTCTCTCTCTCTCTCTCTCTGCCTCTCTTTCTTT
Source organism: Brachycybe producta (assembly GCA_036925085.1). NCBI lineage: Eukaryota > Metazoa > Arthropoda > Diplopoda > Playtdesmida > Andrognathidae > Brachycybe > Brachycybe producta. The sequence continues at coordinate 1,018,941 of JAUPFP010000049.1, read as the reverse complement.
CTGCCTCTCTCTCTCTCGCTCTCTCTTTCTGCCTCTCTCTCTCTCGCTCTCTCTTTCTGCCTCTCTCTCTCTCGCTCTCTCTTTCTGCCTCTCTCTCTCTCGCTCTCTCTTTCTGCCTCTCTCTCTGCCTCTCTTTCTGCCTCTCTTTCTCTCTCTCTCTCTCGCTCTTTCTGCCTCTCTTTCTCTCGCTCTTTCTGCCTCTCTCTCTCTCTCTTTCTGCCTCGCTCTCTCTCTCTCGCTCTTTCTGTCTCTCTCGCTCTTTCTGCCTCTCTCGCTCTTTCTGCCTCTCTCTCTCTTGCTGTCTCTCTCTCTCTTGCTGTCTCTCTCACTCGATATATACTGTATATATAAATCTATCTCACAATGTCAGTAAGATAGAGGGGGTATATGAAAATAAAGCAAAAGAAATAGGAGGAGAATGGAAAAGAGAGAGAGAGAGCATCCTAAAATAACAAAAGAAATATTCAATAAAAGATTTTCAAGACTTCAAAAGATTTTTGCTAAGAGGCAAAAAAAAAAGGTATGCAAGGAGATTTACTTTTGTTGTCGCTAACCAACCAACCACATTTTTATATTAAAATACAAAGAGATTTATTCTATAAATATAATAAAAAGAAGAGACCACAACATATATTGAAAACAATGATTGAAAACTTCTAGTTAATAATCACACGGTGACTATGACTACAACAAAATATAATAGAAAGGAACCCCCGAAAGAAATCGAAGAAAAGAAGAAAAAAACCCTAACGAAAACAGTAGGTTTTTTTTTAATAAATGTTGGTTTTTTTTTTTCGGAGTTTTTGCAGTTCTAGTATATATGTGTGTGTGGTAGACCGCACTAATACACTTTTATACTCTCTCCAGAGAGACAGAGAGACAAGAACTTAATAAGTGCTTTTTAGCTGCAGGTTACACAACAACACGGCATTTATAATATGCAACAGCAACAACAACAACAACCAAAAAATGAAGAAAGAAGAAAAAAGCACAGCATTTCTCAAAGACCGTGATAATAAAGTAAATACTGAGCTATGAAATAAGAATTTTTTTTTCTTCTTCTTCTTCTTCTTCTTCTTCTTCCTACAAATAAAAATGCTAGAGGAAAGAATCTTGATTCAATATGGCATTGAAGAAAAAGGAGAAAAAAAATTAAACTAACTCAATAAATGTGAAAGAATAAAGTCCAAAAAAAATAGGAAGGCTGAAAAAGCAGAAAGCCAATTTGTCGAACACTCAGCAGCAAACTCAGCAACTCTAATCTGTCCCATATGACATCCATAAGAATGTATTTTTAATGTAATTCTCTGCTACTCTTTCATTTATAAACTGCAGTCAAGTTTTTGTTTTTTTCACGTTAAGTTATATAAATTTAAAAACAGATTGAGTTTGTTCATGCTGCTTGCAAGGTTAACAAAAAAAAATTGTTCACATACAATCTTCATAAATGAATGACCAAACACCGCCTATAACAACTTTATACGTGACTATTTCGAGTAAGGATTAATTTAAGAATATACTTCAACTTCATCCCTTATAGGCTACAGTCTACGTTTAATTGCTTTTTCTCCTCTCGTTTATACACCGATTTTTGAATAAAAATGTTCTCACATTATGGTCTTGTTTCCACTGTGGCGAAAATTTCAACTGGTGAAAAGTAACAGTTTACTATGGAAAAGAGAAAAGAAAGATGGCGACCAAAACGCTCTAAAATAACCAAAAACAAAAAGTACAAATGTTCGTCAAACATGAAAGGTTGAATTATTCAACTTTTCAACCAGTTTAATTTCCTTTGAAATTTAAACCACTGAAGGCGTTATTCGTGGTGTTTTTTTTTCCATTGATATAACCGCAAATGTGCTCTAATACATGTGTGAGGGGTTTCAGACTACTGGCCTACTATGCGCAGTAGGCCTTTTTTAAGGTGGGTGGTCCGCTAATGATTGCAAATTTTTTTGAGAAACATAACTTTTTAGAAAATAGAACGACACTATTACTCCCACCCATGTTTATATTTTTTAAATGAGCTTTTTACGTTATTTTTAAAATTTCACAATTTAAAAGTGAGTTTAAAGTTTTAATAACATCCAAAAGCAGTTTTTACTTTGAAAAATAACTAGTTTTGAAACTAGTTTTCACAAATTTCAGGAATTTATTGTAACATTTCTATGACAATACATAGAATTAATATTTGTGTTGCGTAATATTTTATTTTTTTAAACTGAAAAAATGTTTAATAAAGTTTAATTTAGAATAAAGTAGAGGTGGGACGAATCCTAAATTTTCTCGAATCCGAATCCTAAAAGGTTCTCATATCCCTCGAATCTCACGAATCTCGAATCTTTCATATAAGAATCCTGTATTATTTATTAAGAAAATACAATTAAATGAAACGATATTAAATTATTAATAACAAAAAAAAACAAGTGTGGCATTCAAGGTGACACACAAGGTGATATTGGTGATCCGGATTGCAACAATCGCCGGTTTTTCTATTTTTCTATTGGACGTCAATGGGGTTAAAACTAATTTTATTAAAGTTTTTAACAGTTTTTTTTAAGGTTAGGATTCGAAAGACGGAAAAAAGTGCGAAGATTCGAGTTTTCGAATCTCGAATATTTTTCAAGATTTGCGGGATTCGAATGGCCCATCCCCTAGAATAAATACACTACTTTGTTGGCAACCAAGTGTTTTTTTAAGCAGCATGATTAATGATAACTCATTTGTATCAGTTACAATCTCGAACAGGTGTTTATCTACCTGCCTGTGAATTGAGTCCTAGAATCACTTTTTTAAAAAAAAGTCACTCAATCAGTCTATTATAACACTACCTGATGTGAGGCCTACCTAATGAATGGATAACATTAATATCAAAAGTCCAGAAAGTGAAAATAGAAGGAGAGTGAAAGAGATTGAGAGAGAGAGAGAGAGAGAGAGAGAGAGAGAAAAAAAACCAACCCTCAAGAGTTTCCAGATCGTTGAGTGTGATTTATCACATTTATCAGATTCATTATCAAAGCTCATTTCTTGTCCACAAAAACAACTTGGTGCTTTGATAATATCAAAATCATCAAGTTTCACTTTGCCGCATGATTTTTTTTATTAGCACTATGAAAAATAATCGGATTATTCGAAAATGGTTCTAATTTTTTGCACATTAGCCCATAATGCCATTATAATTTTTCTTCTTCTTCTTTGACGGCTAAAAGAATCAATGCAAAAAAAAAGAACCAAGACAAAAGCGTAAAATATAAGTAAAAACTCATAACACACTTTATCAATGTATAAGTGAATTACAATAAAAGTAAAATTCAAACTAAAACACAAAAAAGAGAGAGAGAGAAAGGGCATTTTATATGTGAGGTCATCGTAGTTTATAAAACAACTCACACATATTACAAATTCCAAATTGCTACCTAAGACAAAGCTTAGCTTAAACAAAGATAAACTTAAAAAACTCTCCATAGACTCGCTATTTAAAAGTTTTGTCTTATGTCCTGTTTTTAAGCTTATACCTAGTGCACACCTAATAATTTAAATGCATTTAAATAATAAACGTATTCTACAGAGCCCCCTGTGAAGGACAAACAAACAATATATCGAATTCAATTTATTCAGTTGATAATCTGAAAATATTGAGTTAATATAATATTGTTGAGACCAAATTCTTTGCCCCAATTTAATTCAATGTTTTTAATAGTCACCCTCCCCTTCACCTCAACCTTCAACACGTCACCCCTTTGTTTAAAGGAATGCGGATCTTGTACCATTTGACCAAAAACGAAATAAAGAATATTCATTCTGTTTTGTGATTTACTTGAATCAACATTGTCTTCGTTAAATGTAAAATAATATTATATTATATTATATTATATAATATAATATAATATAATTATATATATAATAACCCAGGTCTGTGTATGTGTGTGTGGAGTAACAAAAACCATTGAAGCACGTCGGAATTTATATAAATTTGAATAAATGGACCGTTTTTTTTCTCAAGGTCAACTATATGTTGAACTCTTCCTTTGGAAAGTATAGAAGGGGGAAGTGGGAGGGGGTGAGGGGAAAAGTTTGGAAAGTGTAGAAGGGGGAGAGAGAGAAAAGTGGGAGGGGGTGAGGGGAAAAGGTTGGAAAGTGTAGAAGGGGAGAGAGAGAGAGAAAAGTGGGAGGGGTGACTGAAATTGAAATGAAAGAAGTAAAAAAAGGAAAAAACGACGCGCATGCGCACAATTGCCTGTGAATTTTGCTCCCGTCATTTATGACGGGTTACCCCACTAGTAATATATAAATTATTGATTTAGTATTTCAATTTAAAATATTAATAATTAAAGTCAATTTTTATTTGGTTCATGTCCTTAACTGGATTCCGTATAATTCACCTAAACACATTTAATTTTAATTCATTTAACTCATGTGTGTGTACAAGGTATAACTGTATGTAGGAACTTATTAAGTTTATAATTGTGAAATACATTTAAATGTGTAGGCCTATGTGTGTACAAGGTATTAGGCTACCTTTGTTTTAAACAACGTTTTTAATAAGGATTGGTGTGGGGGAGGGGTTAAACCTTGTTAGGAGCAAGAACAATAAATAAACAATGGGGGTGTTTTCTATCAAAACAAACTTTTTACCAAAGTTTGAAAAAGTCCAATTTCTTTTAGTCAAAAACTTGAAATATTAACATATTCAAATTTGCATAAAAAGTTTAATTTTATCGTGAAAATGCGTTACAATTGAGCTTTTATAAGAACCATCCCTACTAAAGTAGTTGGGGTATCCTGAGAAGTTATAATAGCATATACAACTCAAAAATACTTTAAATGAAACCACGATATACGATATATTATCTGAACTCCATATTAGTTACTGTAAAGCGCATTATAATACAATAGAGTACAATTTTATCCAAGTCAAAAAACAGATTGACTGACTGATTTTCCTTTGGATGTATCCAGATTTTTTCAACCTCCATATTTAAGAGAACCCCTGTTGTGCGGCAATCACTGCTAACAAGAGTGAAAACTTTAAAAACTTTGAAGCCGGTCGAGGCTTCAAGAATGCTTAGCAAATTAGCGCACTAAGTATTTCAGTGGTATATATACCACTTGCATTTAACCTTGTATTTTACAATTATTGATATAAAAAGTGGCTCATCTTTGAGTTGAATAGGGAGCGCTTCATAAAAAAAACATGCATCTCGAGTTTCTTCACAAATTTTTAACTGTTTAGAAGAACAGTAGATTAATGAACTTTTAAGTTTTTTCATGGTGATTTTGTTTAGTAAACTGTTTACAGTATTTTGATATTATTATTATTATTATTATTATTATTATTATTATTATTATTATTATTATTAATATTAATATTATTACTAGTGGGGTAACCCGTCATAAATGACGGGAGCAAAATTCACAGCCCAGCATTAGAATTTCTTTTCCTTCTAATGCTGGGCACAATTGCCTGTGAGAAACTGTAGTTTAATTTTGCTACTATTATCTCCTCCCCTTTCTTATATTTGAAAGAGAAAATGAGTTTTTCATTTTCTCTGGTGTGCGCATGTGCGTCATTTGTTCCTTTTTTACTCCTTTCATTTCAATTTCAGTCACCCCCTCCCACTTTTCCCCCTCCACGTTTATCTCTCTCTCCCCCCCTCTACACTTTCCAACCTTTTCCCCTCTCCAATTTAATATCGTGGGGTTCTTGGATGGGGAGTGTGCAACATATAGTTGACCTTGAGAAAAAAAAGCGGTTCATTTATTCATTTAAATTTATATAAATTCCGACGTGGTTCAAGGGTTAAAACGTTACTCACAGCAAAAGGAATCACAGACGGGGCTTAATATATATATATATATATATATATATATATATATATATATATATAATTATTATTATTATTATTATTATTATTATTATTATTGTCATTATTTTTCCACCAAACGTGAAATTTTGATCATTTTCATACCTGAGAATGTTAGGAATGATTCATATGATGAAGTAATAAATCTAAAAAATGCAGCAGGAATTTAAGGTTAACCAAAAGCATTACATTTCAAAATGGTCACATTGTTCAAACAACAGGAATGCAATTTACTTGTCAACATACAGTACATACCAGCCCGTAAGATTACAGTTTCGAGTTGAATTTCAATCAAAAATATAATTAATTTTTTTTTCCTATGAAATTATGCGAGGGTTGAATTGGAGAGTTCACAAAATCAGCCTGAAATTTGCTTCTCTCATACTTGCAGCTAAACTCTGACCTTCATGCATTACATTACTACTCACACTAACTTAACATTGGCCAATGCAATTTATTCAAGTGAACATTGTTATCAATCTTGCTGAAAATGTTGCCTAATGTGATCGCCGCTTTATTCATCTTGCAAGGATCTAATTTGGGGTTCATTCGAAAACGCTTAGCAATAATAGGAAGGATTGTACTTACTATCGGTTTGTTATGTGCAGGTGAAATCCTACTATCAGTCTTATCAGTATCCTATTCTAATCACACTAAAGCGGCACTCACACTAGGCTGGTTTACAAGCTGCTGGTTGCTGCTGGCTATTAGCAGCAACAGCAAGCAGCAGCTGCTTTGGGTTCACACTTGTCCAGTCACTGCTGGTATTAGCAGTGCCTGGACAACTCTAACAACAACCAACCCAAGCAGTGGAGTTTCAACTACCACTAGTGACACTACTAGCAACAAAAAGTTCACACTAGATGGCAGCAGCAGGAAGGGAGTCACATGACCAGCTGGTAGCTGCTAAAGTTGGACATGTCCAACTTCACCAGCCGCTGTTAAAATCACTAGCCCGCTGGAGAAAGCAGCTGCTAGTAGCAGTTCAGACTATGCTGCTAGAGCGCTACAACCAGCCAGCAGCAACCAGCGGCTGGGAAACCAACCTAGTGTGACTGCGGCATTAGCAATCGACTTACTACAAGATTTATTGAAAGTCCATTCCGAACTAACAGCCAAATTCGCTTTCAAACGATACTTGCATATAATCAATAGCAATGCAAATCATACACCGTAGTATGTTTTATAATGCACCCATGTTGCAATGAGCAAATGTGCATCCTTAGCTAGAATGACCCCCCCCCCCCTCATGATTGACCCTTATGTAAAGAAAATAAAAGTGGGGACTGCTATAATGCTAATGACAGACCGAAAAACGACTATAAAAATCCATCTTGCACAACAAGCCTATAATAAAAGCTCTTCTATCAACAACAATAACAACAATGTGTATTTATTTGAATTAACTTATAGCATGAGCCCATAAAATCAATAACTGCAAATATAAGAAACAAATATAAGAAACGCCCGGACGCCTTTTCATTGAGTTATTAGTTTATGCAAGGAATAGACTTAGAAGAAAAAAGACTTCAATAATTAAAAAAAGATAACAAACGTAACTTCTGTGACACCCTGTATTTCGCCGTTTTGTCCCTCCCCTAGCCTGGGGGTCTCTGGGGACGTAGGGGACGGATTTCCGCCCCTTCCTTCTCCTCTTGGAGACCCCAAAGCTCCAAGACTCATTCAGGTTCCGGTATCGGCGGATGGATACCCGTCGATGCACGGTCCCCGGGGCATGTGTACCCCTGAAAAGGTGTACACAGGCCCTGGGTATAAAAGACCGTGTTTCGATAGTTTCTTGGTCCATTCTTTGATATCGAAACATGAAATAATTCATCAATGGTCCAGTGGCGAAAGCACGCCACAGTAACTCTTTCTCTGTTGTTCATGTGTTAATGGTTGGTCATGAATAAATAAGTATCGACGAACCTATCATCCGTCTCGCCTGTCTAATGATTCTTTTCAGCTACAGTGACGAAATCAAGAAATATCTACGAGAACGACCCCAGCACCAGTAGGACTCAGGTTGTATAACACAAACGATCTCTTAACAACAAGCGGTACCCGCTCGAGTTAAGAGATTCTACAACTGAGCCCCGTAACAAAAGCTCGACATTGTTACATTTGGTGGAGGTGCGGGGTACCTCAAAGATATTTCTTCGCTGCTGTGAAGAAGAGAAACGTCCGTCCGTCCAAAAGTAAACACGCCAATTGCCACGTGTTTTCTTCGTCCGTCCTTTTTGTTTTTCGTTACTTGTGGGAACCACGTGTACGAATTGTTGGGGCCATCCTACTAACCTAGGGCTCACAAGGGAACAACAATTCCATCCACGTGCTTCTTTGTCTTCGTTCAAGAGACTCGTAATTATCAGACTGTTCGTCAGCCTCCTTTGGCAGAGGGAAAACTCCGGGACTGCAGCCTGTGAACTACGAATCTCCGTCTTCTGTGTTTTTTTCGTACCTTTTTGTGTATTCCACCACCTCCTGGATCTTTTCCTTTCGTTACCACGTGGCCCACCTCATTGAGACACCACCATCAACGGAAGGGAGACAACCAAGAACTTTAGAGCCGTCATCATCATTTCTTTGTGCACTGTTCATCAAAATAAAGTCGGTAACCGACCCATTCCTTTCTTCTTCTGCCATCTCAGCTACTAAAGAGGAGTCTTTGTTCCTCTTTACGTACTATTAGCCACGTGGGGTGTATACAAATACATCACTCCGGTAGCTCCGACTGCTCCAAGAAAAGAGGGAGTGGACTTACAAGACTTTATTTCGATTTTGTCACTTCATCATCCTTTTTGTGCCCAAATAAAGTCGGTAGCCGACAATCTGTTCTCCTTTCTCGAAATCTACACTGCTGGAAAGTGAATCTCTCTTCATTGTGCTATTAGTCACGTGGAGTGTATCTAATTCACTGCTCCGGTAGCTCCGATTACTCTGAGAAAAGAGGAAACATCGATTTGTAACTTTATTTCCGGTACATTTTCGTTTTCTTGTGTTCTTCTCAATTGTGCTTCTTCTTGTGCTACAAAAATAAAGTCGGTGACCGACCTCCTGTGTTCTTCTCATCAATCTACACTGCTGAAGACTGAATCTCTCTCCATTGTGCTATTAGTCACGTGGAGTGTATTTAATTCATCACTCCAACAGCTCCGATTGCTCCGAGCAAAGAGGACAGCCGGTAGAAACTTTATTTTTTTTGTACATCTTTCGTTCTTTCTTCGAAAAACTTCTCATCCACGTGGTCAAATACCATTTACCACGTGGTTTTAGAGGTTATTCACCTCCTTTTTCTGGGCTTCATTTATTTAAAGTCGGTCTCCAACCAATTTTCTCTTCACTCCGATCACTCCGTGTGCTCCGAAAAGAGAAAAATAACCGGTTACTACTTTTATTCATCCTACAAGCCTCTTCTACCCACGTGGTCTTCTTTTCCATCATCCCACGTGGTGTTTCAAGAGGTTATTAACCCTAGAGACTAGATCGGTAGCCGATCAAAAACATAAATAAAGACTGTTTCTGCAATCCTACACTGGAATCAGATCTGGACACGAACTCTATCGCACAATCAGTACGATATCATCCCAGATCTGTTCCCCATCGTTTAGGACTACGAAAAACACACCCACTACCTGGACCATCGACAACAATGGCCCAAGCATCCAACCCACAGCTAACACTCAACAGTGGAGAGGGTTCTAACAACCCTCCTCTCAACCCAGATCCTACTCAACCCTCGCAACCTTCTCAAACTTCTCGTTCTTCGCAAACTTCGACGCAGACGCTGCTACCTAGACAAGGCCATCGCATCCTCTCAGGAAGTGATACATCGGACGTGTCCAACGGCAGCCAGGGTGATCATCGCCCAAAGCGGAAGAAGACCAAGACACCAAAGTCACCCCAACCAAACCTCTCGCAGCCAGAAAACATGGATCTCTCTGAAATCATCAGGCTTTTGTCCGCCCTGGGAACCCAGCTGACCACTCAGCTGTCTACCAGTCGCTCTAAGCCAGGATCATCACGGAGTAGACACCCATCTACACCTCGAGAGACCGAACCTCAACGATACTCGAACCCAGAGCCACAAATAGACCACCACCGACCAAGCACAAGTTCCTACGAACCACTGCCTGCAAGGAGGACCTATCCAATGACTCCGGGACCTCCGAGGACATCGACAGCTCACCAACCCTACCCTGAGGCTCAACACCGGGAAGCGGATCGACCGCGTCCCCGACCAATCGAGCCTAGATATTATGACTACACCTCAAGCGGGTCGGACAACGGCGGTGACCGCCCGAGTCCGCCTCTCGACGACTATGACCGAAACTCCATTTATGCTCCGCAATTTCCTCCTCGAGAGCGCCGCCACAGGGACCAAGGGCCAAACCCCAATGCCATAGGGCGAGGCCAGGTCCTGGATGGTGTCTATAGGGCACCACCCAGAGTACTTACTGTGGAGGAGCTCAATAAGAAGTATGGAAGCCGCCACCCTGCCGACTCCGTTAAAAAGTTCGATGGGTTAGGCTCCTTCCGTGCCTTCTTGGAAGAGTTCGAAGAAGTTGCCAATCTGCATCGATGGGATGACCACCACAAGGAGGACTTCGTAACTACCTGCTTCACCGGATCAGCTCGCTCGTGGCTCAGCAAGCTTCGCTATCGCCACCCTGACTTGACCTGGTCTGAACTCAGGAAGAGGATGACCTCCGCTTTCGGCAAACCAAACGAACGAACTCTACTGGAAAAACGCTACTGGGAACTACGCCAAAAGGAAGGAGAGAGCACTCAGGCCTTCATTTGGAAATTCGCCGAATTAGGGGACAAAATTTACCCTGAACTGTCCGACGAACTCCGAATCAACCAGCTCCGACGCTCGCTCCATCCGACGATCCAAGACGCAGTGGACTCCGCCCCAACACATTCATTCAGCTCCTTCAAAGAAGCTGTACTAAGAATGGAAGCGATCCTCTACTCCAAGGATAAGTGGCCCCTAGCTCCGGAAGCAGTAGATGGCCTTCCAGAGAGTAAGTCAACTAAACCCGATGGGGAGCAACGTGCGGTGACCGCACCAGCTCCTCGAGACAACCGACCTAGACAACCGAATGCGAGAAGATCCTACACTGCCCCACAACCTAAATCAGGGGGTCCACAAGCTCCAATAAGCTCGGCCCCTGGCCCTCGCCGCGATGCACCGGTAACGACCATCGACAAGAGCAAGGCCACCTGTTATCAATGTGGACAACTAGGACACTTCTCCCGCGAATGCAAGCAACCAAAAAGGAATTTGGAAGTGAAACAGTATGGAGGAATCGTTGAACACCCAGGGGAGGACCTGGCTGAGACTGATATTATCAGCGAGGATGGTATCGAATATGCCCTCATCAGTTTGGGAGGGCAACTTCGTAAAATCGCCCTCGAAGCTCCGCCACCAACTCCTGTTGTAGAAGACATCATCGACGATTCCGAAGACTACTTACCCATCGCAGTCATCAGCCCATCCGCTCATCCCAAGCTGGAACCCTGGACTACCATAGACCTGGGCCTCTGGAATGAGATAATGGAAGCTTTCGACTCCGCCAATTCCAATTTCGGTTGCCGAGAAGACAGGACAGTTATGATCATCACACCTGGAGGCAAAGCTCCCAAAAAGGGGCGAGCCTGTTGCCGAACCATGATGCAGGATCTGTATCAGAAACTAGCAGCCAGCTGTGATGTGAAAGAACTTGGGGCCCACGACGCTAGTCTCAACAGCCCTCGGATATTGGTCTCCATCAATGGCCGAGAAATCCGGATGCTGGTAGATACAGGAGCCCATAGCAGTGTCCTCTCCGAATGCATCGCGAACGAACATGACCTCAGAATCGAACCCATGCCAAGAGCTCCAATGATTGAAGGAGTAGGAGGTGCCACCATCAACATAGTGGGCCAAGTCAATGCTACAGTGGAAGTTGGTGCAAAACGTGTCCAAGGACCACTGTATGTCATCGAAGGACACCGAGAAGCCATCTTAGGCCGTGACCTAGGAAAAGCTCTTCACCTCAGTGTCTCCATGACCACAGACAAGGTCTATTGTGAGGATGACCTCTTCAACTCCGTTCTCCGTCGCCAATGTGTGGAAGCCTATGTGGGAAGTGCCCTTCAGGAACAACCACCGTCTGACAACGACAGCAATCTATTGGAACTTAAGTGTACACAGCGGATCGAGCAACACCTAGTAGTGTTGAGCCACACCCGACTTAATGGAGGAGGAATCGCCCTAGTGGAGGTTGAAGCCTCAAAGATTTTGAAAGAAAGTGACTTCTTCGTCATCGTACCGGATGAAAAACTCAAGGCCGACCGAGGAATTTTCGTGGCCCCTGGTCTTATGCAAGGCCAGAACGAAGCCACCTTCAGAATCAAGGTCTTCAACACCAACAGGACGCCAGCCACCCTCCAAAAAGGCGAAGTATTGGCTCACATACAGTATGACTATGACTGGGAGGTTGTAGCGGACACCGCTACCATCCCAGAGCAATCAGTGTCGGTGACCGATCCTGAAAAATTGGAAGACCATGTTCCGGTGCGGGAACCGCTCCGAAAAGGTGGTTCAGAAACGCAGAAAATGGAAAAACTCAAAAACTCGAGGACGAGTTTCTTAGGGAAGGAGGGGGGAGAAACAGAGGTGGACACCAGCCCACCCCTACAACCAACAGGACCCAGACCACCCAACAAACCCCTACAACCTACCATACCTCAAAATTTTTTTGGAAACGAATCCTCTGGAACTCCATTTGCAAAAGAACCACCCACCAAAACTTCCATGCCATCTAAAAATGCAAAACTCCACCACAAAAAGAAAAGACTCAAAATAAAAACAACAAATTCATCGTTGGAATCTGCCGCTAAAAACAAAGCGGAAATAAAAAGTGAAATCAACGATGGAATTCCACCAAAAATACTCACTCTCAAGACCATCCACGTGATTGAAGACGAAAAACCACGTGTCCAGCACATGGAATCATCAAGATCAACGTCCTCAATCATAAACATCAACAAAATAGTAGCGGTAACCGCTACCCACGCTTTCAAACATAAAAATCACGTGGCCACAAAAGAAAACTATCTAAAACATCGTAATCCCCCTCTCATGACGTCACATCAAAAAGAAAAAGTGAACTCAGTGACCTACTTATGGTTTCAAGTTCAGATTTTCGGTGGGAAAGTCAAACATCTAACTCTTCACACCCTGATGCAAGAAATGAAACTACGTCATCACCGATGGGAATTAAAACACAAAATCGGGGCCATAAAAGACATCAAAACAAAGCCCCCTGTCAATCAAATCAAAAAAATTAATTGGGCCAATCAAGACACCCCTTATATCATCGAGGGGCCCAATAATCAATCTAATTTCACAATGACCCCACCAAAGGGGCTGACCCAACCCTTATCTCTTGGAATACTTGGCATAAACTCCATTTTTGGTCAAGTTGAATCGGTGACCGATTCTTCATTTGATGGGAAAATTCCAACGCTAAAAGTCTTCACAAAACACAAAAAGTCTGCGTGTTGCAAAGAATTGGAAGACCACCATCAAAGGACTCCAGAAGGAGAGAATAAATTAACACCGACGAAAACACCAGAAACCGTAAGTTCCGAAAGAGGTGGTGGTTATCCCCCCTCTAATGAAACTTTTTTAATCCCAACAATAGAGATGCCGAAAAATACTAAAGGCACGTGGAGGGGACGCCATCATCATGGCCCCTCCAGCGATGAAGAAGGGGATGAATCAAATACCACCATCTCGCCTCCTAGTAACGACATACCTATGGAAGTGGGTGGTGGACAGGCGGGGACCGCCCCACCACCCACAAAGACCACTAAGACCGCTCTTACGACTGTGCAGACTCAGGCGGGGACCGCTAGCGAGCCTGCCAGTAGACCACCATCAACAGGAACTGATCCCAACAAGCGTCGACGCCACTCTATGCCGGAGAACTTTCACCGACGTGGAGAAAAGCGTTTGAAATCATCACTACGACGTCCGGCCAATGTGGGCCGCGAGGGGAAACCCGAAGTCCCCACGCTTCTGGTTCCTCTCACTGCCGCCACCTCGAGGCATTGGGCCGAAGATCGCGAGGACCGAATAGACATTGCCACGATGCCCCTGGGACCCCCCAAGGACTTCTGGAAGAGTCTGGCCCCTGGCCAGATGATTCCAGGAGGAGCTGAGCCCTGGGGGAAGAAATCTTCCGGGACTGCGCCACCTACAGCCGCCGACAAAGAACGACAACGACTGGAGGAGGAGCGCATTCACCGCTTACAAGAGAAGGACCACGACCAAGGCAGGAAGGACCTCCGTTACTTGCAGCTGGCGTGTCTCCGACTGGCGGAGTTGGGGCTGCCCTACACGGCCCCACTCCCCCAGGAGGAGATCACAAAGATCGAAGCTCTCCTTGCTTCGGAAGAGCAGCCAGCTGCGGTAGCCGCATCTGACCGTCCTCTCCCACCTACACCGCCTCCGTCGACCTCACCACCAACCACCGATCCAACTTCATCGAGAAGCGAGCCGCCTCCTACAAGACGACCCCCTAGGGACTACCTTCAGTCAGCAAGGGACCAACCTCCGAGGCGACGCCGCTCTTCCCAACGACACTCAGACCACCCCCACCAGAGCCACCGGGAATTTCGCCGCCATCCCCAAGACCTCCGCCAACATTTCAAGGCTGGGTCTCGAGGAAATCATTCGACCATCCGACCTCTGATGGAGGTACCAATTTCCAAACCAGCACCACCATCTCCACCTACGAAGACTTCTCCTGTCACCGTCGCAACACCATTGCCATCACCTGCTACCGCTGAGAGAGAGTATTTTCTCTCTCAGCAGAAGAAAATGACAGACCTTGTTCTAGACTTCGCTAGGCGAGGGTGGGATCCTCGTGAGACGCTGGGGATTCCTCGCCTCGAGGACAGACCTCCCCTTTCAGAAAAGAACCAGAAGAAGAAGCCTCGTCAGCGCGCACGAGACATGGCCCGGGCAACACTCTTCCGGGCCCGCCACGCTGAAGCTTTCAGAAGTGCGGGGACCGCGCCTCCATCCCCCAATGAAGACCTTCCCGTTGCAGACACGGGGACCGCACCTACAACCTCTTCTGATGATCCACTTGCCGCCCCGACCACGACTGCACTCGCTCCTCCCGCGGTGACCGCCAGGAGAAAAAAACCGATCTGCCGTCCACTCCGCCCGGAGTCTCTACGAGAGAGGCTCCTGAATAATCGATGGGCACTGTGGCAGCAGCAGACTAAACCAACCCAGACGCTTTATATCGGCCATTACGACTTGGAGGAAGGTTTCCCCCATCTGGAACTCCCGGGGAAGGAACGGTACGTCGTCGGCATGACCCGGGACACTGCCGTTTTTTCCGCTATAGTGATGCCACGACGCCAGCACATCGAGGTGTTCCAGTTCGCCGGAGACATCATGACCACCGCCCTCCAAGCCGTAATGAAGTCGTTTTTCATTACAATTTTCGGGACTCCTACGGAAGGGGCCCTCCGGATCTCCCGAAGCTACCTACGAGGCACTACCTCCGACCATCAGGCTGCCATCCTATATGATGCCGTGATCTCAACACTGTTCGATCGACCACCATCCCGTGCCACCAGACCCGACAGAGAGATCTACCAGGCCTTCTTCTCGGACCTCCAGGGCCACGTGGATTGTTGGATTACTGCCTGCTGGGAGGGACTCCACCTCTAGGATTCGCTCGACCCGACGCCCCTGTTTGTGTGTTGTTTTTCGCGAGGAACTACTCGGGAAGTGTTTGTGTTTTCGCGAGAAACTGTTCGTGAAGTCATCTTTTGCCTGTAATAATCACTCCTTTAGTATTATCATTTGTATTTTCTTTTATGTCTCCTACCCCGTTGGGTTCATATTCCTTTTTTTTTTAATATCGTTCTTTTACCCAGTTGGGTACATGTTCTGTTACCCGTTGGGTTTTGTTTGCTTTCTGCCCCGTTGGGCTTGGGTTTTTATCATTATTTACCATTGTTCCGGGAGATAATTTGGTGGGTGTATTCACAATTTATTAGTTTGTTCTTACCCTGTTGGGTTTTGTTCTTTTTTTTTGTTAATGTGTCCTAATCTGTTTACTTTGTTGTTTTGTTCATTGTTACCCCGTTGGGTTTTTCCTTTTTTTTTGCAGCTATGGGTTTTATAATTTTGGACTCATTGGGTTTTGTTTGTCGTTTTTAGATCCCCGTCGTTCTGGGGATGGTTTTTGTGTTTTTATTATCCAGTTGGATTTTCGTGTTTGTTTACTTTGTTTTTGTTGTGACTTGTTGGGGAGAGGTTGACACAAATCGTGTCAACCCCTCTTCCAGCAGGTTGTATTTCCATACCGTGGCATGCCGAACCACTGGGCCACTCCCCCTAGAACTACAGTCTGTGGCATGCCTCCCGACTCTGAAGCACGAGGACGTGCTTCACGCCAAGTTGGGGGGTATGTGACACCCTGTATTTCGCCGTTTTGTCCCTCCCCTAGCCTGGGGGTCTCTGGGGACGTAGGGGACGGATTTCCGCCCCTTCCTTCTCCTCTTGGAGACCCCAAAGCTCCAAGACTCATTCAGGTTCCGGTATCGGCGGATGGATACCCGTCGATGCACGGTCCCCGGGGCATGTGTACCCCTGAAAAGGTGTACACAGGCCCTGGGTATAAAAGACCGTGTTTCGATAGTTTCTTGGTCCATTCTTTGATATCGAAACATGAAATAATTCATCAATGGTCCAGTGGCGAAAGCACGCCACAGTAACTCTTTCTCTGTTGTTCATGTGTTAATGGTTGGTCATGAATAAATAAGTATCGACGAACCTATCATCCGTCTCGCCTGTCTAATGATTCTTTTCAGCTACAGTGACGAAATCAAGAAATATCTACGAGAACGACCCCAGCACCAGTAGGACTCAGGTTGTATAACACAAACGATCTCTTAACAACAAGCGGTACCCGCTCGAGTTAAGAGATTCTACAACTGAGCCCCGTAACAAAAGCTCGACATTGTTACACTTCCATCTCTTAAGTTTACAATTAGACATCAATTACAGAAGATATTGAATTTGTATCGTAATAAATCCTAATTAAATAAATCCAAAATTCTGAATGCAACACAAATACTTCTAATTCTTTCTCTCATTGTTCATATTCATATTCAGCGCACGTAATGCACTTAATAAAATACCAAAAGTATGAAGGGAGGGGAGGGGGGGAGGATTCATTTGGCATATATTTCTAAAGACACTCGAGATTATATGCAGTAGGCCTAAAGTACTGTTCAAAAAAATGAGTTGGATGGATGGATTATACCATTGAAACAAAAGAAACACGTACGACTCAGGAAGAGAGCTAGGAAAGAGCAATTGTAGATGAGGAAAAATATCTCAAATTCAAGTGCTGAATGAACAGCTAGACAAATCGTATGAATTCCAAATAGAATGACTGCCAATACATTACATTGTTAAATGTGGAGGGTTTTCAATGAACTTTATTACGTCTGGTTTTGACTTCTTTCCGGTGGCGTAGCTAGGCTTGGTTGCGCCCCTCCGCCACTTAAAACTTTGCGCCGCCTTACCTCCCTCTCCAAATAGTCCTCATACTGGGTGGGGGTACTATTTTGATGAACGGCGGAACAGGTCTGAACAACAGTAGTTCCAGTCGGAAGGTTAGAAGAAGTAAGGAAAATAAGCTTGTTGCAGGGGGTCTGGGGGGCGCAGCTCTCCCAGTTTTTAAAGAATTATTAAAAAAAAATTTGTTCATTGTTCCGACCGTTCTTCCCGTTAATCAAATTAGGGAACAGTGGAACAATGGACTAATTTGATAATATTTTTTGATTTTGTTTTAAAAAAACTGGAGGCTGCGCAACCCAACCAACCTGCAACAAGCTTAATTTAACTAAATCTAACCTTCCGACTGTTCCTACTATTTTTCCGACTATTCCGACCGTTCCTCTGCCGTGCCCATTGATCTCTATGAACATTTACTGGTGCAAGTAAGTAGTTTTTAAAAGTAAATATTAAATGAAAGTCGATTTATTTTCGAAATTAACTGAATAAATTACGCGAGCGATTCGGAATCACTCACGTAATTTATTCAATTATTTTTGAAAATACATAACTTTCATTTTGTTTTTTACGCCCCCAAACCTCCTGCGCCCGCCCCCCCCCCCACATCTCCTGCGGCCCCCCCCCCACATCTCCTGCGGCCCCCCCCCCCACATTTGCGGGTCTTGCGGTTGCCTAGCTACGCCACTGCTTCTTTCAGTTATTTTTGGCCATACTTTTTTATCCAGTGTTGGGTGAAAGTTGGTCAAAAGTAATGAATTGCTGTAATTAAATTATTTTTAATCGTGATTAACAAGCCAAAACTAACAGACGATAATTGAACGTGTATGGGGTGGGGTACCTAAGGGAAAAGTATTATTTGTGTTTCTCAATGTCTATGGTTGATACCGATATTCTATCAATGGCCCTTGTAGTTTAACATTCCTTTTTATCACGTGTTCTGGGGTTTTATATAGGCCTATACATTTAAATGTTTGTAAATAAACTGTTGATTTATTGTTCTGTGAAAGCTGGCCAAGTAATCATAACAACTATGCCTATGACTCTATGAGGGTAACTATCTGTTAATCCACACTTGTAAATATGGTGAATGACGGTCAAATGTATTTGGAGCCAGACGCACCTATAAAATCCTCTGCATTTCATAGTGAATGTCTGCTCTTTGAAAGTTATAAAACCTCAGAAAAGACATTTTTTTTCGAATTACTAGCACTGATTCTGTAATTTTTGGTATCCAAAAGTCAACAACAAAAAATGAAAGTTATCTCAGCTAATAAGAATAAAAAGAATCGCCACTTTTAACACTATTAATAAACGCCTGTTTATTCCTTCCAATTGCTATCTTTTCTTGGATTTAATAATTTGGGCTTGAAACCCTAAGAAAACGACAGACACCAATCCGAGATATGAAATTTTAGAGCTTTAAATATAGGCTTGGATTTGAAGCGTTGAATTTTAAGCTTTTATCGTCAATATTGGCGTCAGATGCGACACGGGTTTCAAGACATTTCAAAATACTGTGTTCCGACTGCAAACAGAACTGAATAGCCTATATTGCATTAGTAAATGCGGTATTCAAGCAGCATTGAAGACAGGCAGTTAGAAATCGGGGAGAACTTCAGTTGGCTCCGCCCTTGTTATGACGACCGGCACCTTCTAATTGGTTTGTTGTGTGTGCTTGCAATTAGAAGTTGCCGGTCGTCATAACAAGGGCGGAGCCAACTGAAGTTCTCCCCGATTTCTAACTGTCTGCGTACTGAAGTCACCGATGTGTCCAGGCCGCCACTTTTAATCTGATTTTCAAGATACCGTTGGTTGGTGAGAGCGAAATTGGTGAAAATAAACCACAATTATATTTACATCGTGTACAATGCTCATCTTATTTGCAAAGCATGATGGGTATGTGCAATTAGCTTAATCCAGTATTGAACGTTTCTCAGGAGGTGGATTAGTTATTCCAGGATTGAGCACTGGATTAGTGTGTGATCATTACACTATATGGTATTGAGTATGGTAATTCAATACGTTATTAAGTGTCAGTCTGAACCCCTGTAAAAGGAGTTCACCATTTAAGAGGTCAACTGAAATGAACCTCAGATTGTCTACATAATGAATTTCCTTCTGAAAATTCAAAATGTGGCTTGATTCTTCAAGTTCAATGTAAGGCCTGATCAATGTGAGCGTAGGCGTAAATTGAGACGCGTATGACGCGTGTGAAACGACCTGACACAAGCGCCAATGACGCAAACGCGCCCCACGCGTAACGTGGTGATTCGCATATTACGACGCATTCAATTCAAACACAACTTCACTATGACGATGATTTTTTGTGAAAATTGCCTAACACGACGCTACACAGCGCTGCTTGCGTCTGTTTACAGATGCGTGGCGCTGTGGTCGAGACTCAGTTTCTCGTGCCCCGTGCGCGACGTGTCGTATTCAACAATACGACGCGAGCAGCGCTGTGTAGCGTCGTGTTACCAATATTAATTTTCGTTGGTTACAAAAGAGCGTGCTGTGATGTGTCGCCTCACACGTGTCATACGCGTCTCAATATGCGCCTAGCCTTAATCAGATGTATCATCATCATTATTCTGTAATAAACTATGAGCACGCTTCCTTCTCATAACAATGTAAGACACGATATTGTCGAGGGTCACGACCCGTATCTCATATGTCAAATGACACCAAATCCTTACAAAACAAAGAATGTAGCCTATTCAAGATGAAACGGGACAAGAAGAAAAAAAAAGGAAATATATGTTGACGTATGAAGCCACAAGATTATGTTGGGCAAGTGGCCAACAAACACAATTCTGTCACCACAAATAAAGGATTAACTTGAACTCCTTTTTTTTTCTTTTTCTTTGTGGAATATTCCTCATTAAACAATGAATTTGTCAACAGTGCATAATATATACACCTACTTTAATAAGTGTTGCAGTCGCACTAAAAAAACAAAAAGATCTACATGTATTGCAAAATTCAAATCACAACAAATATTTTAAAACTAGTTGGGTAACCCGTCATAAATGACGGGAGCGAAATTCATAGGCAATTGTGCCCAGCATTAGAAATTCTTTTCCTCCGCCCTTTTATGACGTCAGACTAAGTAACAAACCCAATTAGAAATTGATGACGTTCATAAAAGGGCGGAGGAAAAGAAATTCTAATGCTGGGCACAATTGCCTGTGATAAACTGTAGTTTAATTTTGCTACTAGTATCCCCTCCCCTTTTTATATTTGAAAAAGAAAATGAGTTTTTCATTTTCTCTGGTGTGCGCATGCGCGTCGTTTGTTCCTTTTTACTCCTTTCATTTCAATTTCAGTCACCCCTCCCCTTTTTCCTCCCTCCACGTTTTTCTCTCTCTCCCCCTCTACACTTTCCAACCTTTTTCCCCCTCTCCAATTTAATATCATGGGGTTCTTGGATGGGGAGTGTGCAACATATAGTTGACCTTGAGAAAAAAAAAAGCAGTTCATTTATTCATTTAAATTTAAATTTATATAAATTCCGATGTACTTCAAGGTTTTTGTCTTTGTTTGTACAGCGTTAGGTCAGACAGACAGAAAGACGGGGCTTAATATACTGTATACTAGTGGGGTAACCCGTCATAAATGACGGGAGCAAAATTAACAGGCAATTGTGCGCATGCGCGTCGTTTTTTCCTTTTTTACTCCTTTCATTTCAATTTTCGTCACCCCCTCCCACTTTTCTCTCTCTCCCCCTCTACACTTTTCAACCTTTTCCCCTCTCCAATTTAATATCATGGGGTTCTTGGATGGGAAGGGTGCAACGGGATGCAAGGGACTGGCTCACTACAGCTAACTGGGTCACTACAGCTTCTAGGCTCACTACAGCTACCAGGGTCACTACAGCTACCAAAAATAATATATAGACCTTTATTTCATCAAAAGGGTCACTACAGTTACCAAGGGTCACTACAGCTACCAAAAAATATAGGCCTTTTTATTTATCAATACGTTTAGTTTAGATTACATTCGCTTCAGTTAGGCTTCATTATGTTCGATTAGGTTTCATTATGTTCGGTAAGGTTCGGTTAGGTTTGGATAGGATCGGTAAGGTTCGGTTCGGTTTGGTTAGGATCGGTAAGGTTTGGTTAGGTTTGGTTAGGATCGGTAAGGTTCGGTTAGGATCGGTTAGGTTTGGTTAGGATCGGTTAGGTTTGGTTAGGATCGGTTAGGTTTGGTTAGTACGGGTACTTTATGGTTAGGATCGAAGGTTCAGTTAGGTAAGGTTCGGTTAGGTTATGGAGAAGGTTATTTTTAGCTGTACTGACGAAAAAGTGATAAAGAAAGGTCTATATTTTGTCCCCCTATTTTTTGGTAGCTGTAGTGACCCTTTTGATGAACAAAAGGTCTATATATTTTTTTTGGTAGCTGTAGTGACCCAAGTAGCTGTTCTCCCCCTAGTAGCGCTTGTGAGCCTTGGTAGCTGTAGTGACCCCCAACTGGTGCAACATATAGTTGACCTTGAGAAAAAAAAACAGTTCATTTATTCAAATTTATATAAATTCCGATGTGCTTCAATGGTTGTACAGCGTTATCCCAGAAAGAGAGAAAGATATATACATGTAGAAAGACACACAGAGACACAGACCTGGCAAAATATATATATAATATATATATAATTATAAATTTCAGAATATTATGTCAAATTTATAATTTCACTACAATTTACTGTGCAATTTGTAAGTTACTTATGTAATTGATATTGTTTGTATATGAATATTCCTTTTAATAATCAACTTACTAGTAAACCTGTCGTGCAACTTGCACGAAAGGAAAAGGTACTATAACTTAAACAAAGAGTTGTATACTGGGCTATACGCAAATGCTACAATTCCATGTATAGTAAATGCATGTAAAAACGTCAGATTTTGAAGCAATTAAGTGGACCTAAAGCCGATGCTACATGTAGCAACAATTCAGCAACTTTAGAGCAACATAGCTGTGTTGCTCTATTGTTTCATGAAAGTTGAAACATCTGTCATAACAGCAACAAACCCGAATTGTTGCTCACATATTGAAAGCAACAGAATTTTCAAATAGAACTTGGTTCTATTTTCGAGCAACCATTTCAGCCAACAGCCAATAAAAACGGCTTGAATAATCACATGACTATTTCAAATTTTCAGCTGATGAAGAAGAGAAAGACGAAGCAAAATGACTATGTAGACATTTTGCTTCGTTCTTTCATTGGTTGTTGCTTTCATGTAAGTTTCATGAACGTTGCAACATGTATCATAGGTGTTGCTTGCAACAAATAGGAAACTACTGTTGCTACAACTAGTATTGTTGCTTGACTGTTGCTACGTGTAGCATCAGCTTTACACTACACCATGTATAATATGCATTGTGTTTAGACGCCATAATGGTTTTCCTATAATTATAATGCAAACAAAAACCCCAGCCTGTGCTTTATAATATCTTTTGAGTGAATGAGTTATGTTCATTTTTTAGTGAAAACGTACGGAGGAGAATTTTTTTTACGTAGATCAGTTGAAAACCTTTAATCTCGTATGTATGTTGTTTTGTGTGTATATTTGCTATTGTAGTATAGGCGGAATTGAAATACCCCTATACACCTATTATACAACAGAGGATTATTGCAACTTTTAGAAGAATATCAATGGTTTATATACATATAGTGTAAAAAAGATTAAATTATATATAGTTACATATTTTCATGACTCTAGAAAAAACAAAATAAAAAAGATTTTGCCAGTGCCTTGAAAAAAGGCAACAAAAACTGTTTGTTGTGTGTTATATATAGGAGTAGACCTAAGCTACAACTTCATTGTATTAGAAGTAATTTTACGAAAGTAAAAAATTGATTCTCCTGAACTTTTCCTTGGACAAAGAAATTGTATACTAAATTTAGAGAGAAGAAAAAAAAACACTTCACAATGTAATTTTGCAGCAAAACAATGCGAGCAAATAGAACCATGAATCGATATCATCTTCACTGCCTGCAAGATGATGAGGAGGAGGCACTTCATTTGAAAACAATGCAAAAAAAAAAAAAAAAAAGCTTTCTAAGATTGATGAAGGCATTGAACGAGAAATGCATGGACAAATAACAGAGTAGAATAATGACAGGGGTGAACGCGGTGTTCATTAGAAGAACCTCCTCCTACTCGTACTGCTAGTATTCCTAGTATAGTAAACCAGCCAATCTTACTGTTCAACACTTTTTAATACGCACTTGACACGTTCATCATTGTTATTGCAATACATGGGGATATATGATACGAGAGAAAAAAATAACAAAATAAGGGAAAACACACACAGAAGTCATTGACGTTTAGAGGAATAAAAACCAAACTAGCAATAATTTAACTGAAATACTTGAAAAATGTACCAACAGGAACCCTCTTCCGTTCATACAGTATACTGTATTTGAAACTCCCATCATTTGTACAAGCATGCTCAGAGGAAAGACACCAACAAACTACATCCCATATTACTGGCCGCCGCCATTCGGCAGCACCAGCAGAATTATTGACTTTCACTGTCTGCTAATAATGTAGTAGTAGGCAGTTGCATGTAGCAGTTGCCTTAGGATCGGCGATGGCACCGATGGGATACAACATGGGTTACAATACACATTCTGCATAACGAGAGACCATTTTAGTATGATTAATTATGTGATTCAAGAACCACAATAGTCCATGGGCGCCCGCACATAGGGGAAAGGTGAGGCGGTTGGCCCCCTTTCCAAAGCCATTTTAATGTTGTCTAAAAAGCTTGGAAAAGCACAAGGATTCAAGAATTTTTAAAATTAAAAAAAAAAAATGGGTCTGTAGTCTTTGGTTTTTTTAAAAAAACGGCCAAAAGTGGAAAAAATATTTAAACGCTCTAAAATGCCTCAGGAGCGCTCAACTTGCCATATATAGAGAAGTCCACCTTTTCTTCTCGAGGGCGCCTTATACCCCCACAGTGGCGCTGGGAATCGCCCCCCCCATGAAATTATCATGCGGGCGCCACTGCAAGAATGGATCACGTTTCTTTTACTCGCCTTAATAATCAAGAATAGTCTAAGGTGCATTTGAAAATGGCAAAAAAAATTTTGATAGGAAGCATTTGAGAACTTTCGTAATTATGTTTTCTAATAAATACAGCGACAGATTTAGAATAGCAATAGAAACAATCAAAATATTTGTCTAAAGGTGGCTGGCTATTCACGATAAGATCTGGACTGATGGAACTGGACTGTCAGTCCCACAAAAGGGCGCCAGTTTTATCCTTGCATCTGGTGTAAAATTAGCTATACCTACGGCTCTGAATGGATCATTCATATATATATATATATATATATATATGTGTATATATATATATATATATATATGTGTATATATATATATATATGTGTATATATATATATATATATGTGTGTATATATATATATATATATATATATATATATATATATATATATATATATATATATATATATATATAGTGGAAACCAAATATCTGGCTGTAAATAGTGAATGTTCAGCAACACTGATTTGTAATTACTAATTAGTAATTACCATCACAGTGCGTTTCGATTTGCAGGCATTTTATACCAAGTTGTGACACACTATGTGGTAGCAGCAAATTGACTGTGCGTTATTGACACCCACAGATGACAACACACAGTGCCAAGTCGGCGCAATCAGATTTGAATGTTGGAGCTCGGTGGTCACTTCCATCACATAATATGACGTCACTTTTTTCACCTTGAAACAAGGTGAAACCTTAAGTGAAACTACAAGCTCACGATTTACAGCCAAATCTGTATGACTCAACCTGTACTTCCTATATTCATATTGAAAAATCTATGCAAGTACAGTAAATAACATAAACACGCATTCAATAGATATATGTATTTCCTCCCACCCCCGAGGGTGTCGATTGTGGACATGGGAATATGCCGGAGACTTAATAAGAAGAACCATATGAAAACAAAATTGAGATAAAAAAAAAGTGGAAGTGTATGTGTCTAGAAAGGCGTAGCGTCACCACACCCAATAAAATACACCAGAAAAACAAACTGTAGTTTAGGTTAGGCATATAAGCCTACAAACAAATATAAACAAATGATATTATCTATATAATCCTTATTTCAACACGTCTACATGAAAGAATGTGTTTAGTTTGTGACTTTTGTGCATTTGCATCATTTGTGTGTTTTATCCGCAACTTTCTAATAAAGGTGTCAAAACCAAAAAAACAAAAGTGTCAGAACCGAACCGTTTGTACGCGGTTCGTGATTTTTTTGCAAACCGGTTCTGATCAGTTCGTTATCTGGTTGAACCGGTTCCCAATATGCATTAGCAGATTTGCGCAGCATATTAGTTAGAGGTGGCAAATGGTAAAACCGAACCGAATCTACTCGGCTTGGAACCAGGTTTCGTCAGTTTGACCTATCCTGGCGAACCCGTAGGAGGAGGAACGGGGAGAATGGGGGAAAGTTAATCTCCGGGCGCCAACAAACAGGGGCGCCAAACGTTTAGAAATTAAAGAAAAAGAAGTTTTCATTAAGTGCACAAATTATTCACACTATAGTAAACCCATCGTGCAATTTGCAAAATTTACAAAAAGTTGTTTCACTGCTATAAGCAATGCCTACTATAGAGAATAGAGTAGTTTTTGATTTTAAGCTAATTCACTTGCAAGCCTAAAAATTCACATTTAAGCGGCAGTCACACTAGGCTGGTTTACAAGACGCTGGTTGCTGCTGGCTATTAGCAGCAATAGCAAGCAGCAGCTGCTTTGGGTTCACACTTGTCCAGTCACTGCTGGTATTAGCAGTGCAAGTCGTCCAATCACCGTCTTGCAAAAACACAAACTCTAACAACAACCAACCCAAGCAGTGGAGTTTCAACTACCACTAGTGTCACTACTAGCAACAAAAAGTTCACACTAGATGGCAGCAGCAGGAAGGGAGTCACATGACTAGCTGGTAGCTGCTAAACTTGGACATGTCCAACTTCACCAGCCGCTGTTAAAATTACTAACCCGCTGGTGAAAGCAGCTGCTGGTAGCAGTTCAGACTATGCTGCTAGCTGGCTACAACCAGCCAGCAGCAACCAGCAGCTTGTAAACCAGCCTAGTGTGACTGCTGCATAATTCACACAATACAAGCTACTTAAATTTGTGTGAGAGTAGCCTGTAGGGTGATAAGGGGCGTTCACAGTAATGTAGTCTCCGGGCACACAATTCCTAGTTGCGGCACTGACCGGTTCTATCAGTTCCAGTAATTGGCGAACCGGTTCCGAACCGCTGATATCTCTACTTGCAATGAATTTTCGAATTTGCACTGACACAAGTATTTATAAAAACAACACAACCACTCCCCCTCTGAATTGACCTAACTTTTGAGAAATGAAGACATTCCTGTTGTTACTTCTCCTTGAGTGACCGAAGGCTTTATTATAAGAAGGAGTAACTGTGTTTAACTTTAGGTTCGGGATTTTGGCCAATGAAGACCATTTAAGACGTACTCACAATGATTTCACAATTTAATAAAAAATATTTTTAATGAATCAATGTTAGGGTATACATGATTTAGTCCCCAGCCTTAATATGAATATAATAATAATACACAATGTAAAAGGTTCTAAAAGTTTCAATAAAAATACATAAAGTAATTGAAAAAGCAAATAAGAAAAATAAAAATAAAAATAAGAAAAACCAGATTTCACAGCTTACATTAAGATTTCCATGTTGAAGTTAATATGCCTTTAAATTGCAAATGCTTTTCTAAGTTTCCTCCAACACAACTGAACACAGTGGTTTTTCGGTTAGGTTGTGTTACTGATCAGTGTAACTGTGAAAATAAACACATAGGCTTATATCCTAGGTTTGTTTACAGCCACTGAAGGCAGCACAACTAAACACAGTGGTATTCCACGGTTTGGTTTGTGTAGGAATGACCAGATGACATCAACAATCTTAGGCATACCAACCTAGCAGAGCTTCAGTGGTTTCCTTTGGATGTGATGGCAAAAGCCAAAATCCCAGTGAAAGTTAAGTTCAAATTTCAGCTTATTTATATCATTTTCACTTTCATTGGAACCCACTGCTCTACTGGTGATTGGTTTATTTTGTTGTGTGAGGTGAATATTAAGTATTAAATAATAAAAACAAATGTATTTTGGTCTTTAGTCCTATTTTTCATAAGCAGGACCAGTGGAACAAGTTGGGTGTTTTTTAATGAATTTTGGGGTGGGGCGACTTTTTATTTAGTTCCCTTTAATGTGTAAAGACCCCCTTTTGATGTGTGTCTGGCTATTTTAGTCAGACATACATCTATCTTTGTTCTACTGTCCTGTTATGTTGGTAGGGGATTAAAAAGAGGGGAGAGACTTAAGCCTAACAAAACAAACTTCAAAAAATATAAAATACTAAAAAAAACCACCACCACATCTTATTGAGAAAAAAACTTGAACAAGTTTTTTGTATATAAAAAACAACATACTTCTTTTCCATCACCCTCTTAATGCTAGATCACCAAAGGTATTTTATTGTAAACTATGTCTGTCCTCTTTTTGTTATAGGCCTATTTCATAATTGAAAAAATAATTTCAAAAATAAACATTATCAAATGTAATGTTAGAAAAAATACATGTTACATGTTTTTAGCATGTAACACTGTCTTGCAGACCTCACTGTGAAAGTATTGCACCCAACATTTCCATTCCAGCTCTTCCGGTTCATTTGCAAATTTCTAAACTTAACCATTGATCGAACTGCATTAGTGGGTATCTCATCACTCTAGTCTCTGCTAAGGTTTCCGCTAGTGATGACGTAGGCAAATATGACGTCATTTTTATTTAAATGAAAACATCTTAATCAAAAGGAGGTTTTCCCCACTATTTCAAGATGGCTACTCGTAGTGATTTGACAATCACTTAAATGTTTGCAAAGAATTTGCTGTAAGTAGTATGACTTTGCAGCTGAAATGATGTGCACAAGCACCAAATGCACTGTAATGCATGTTATTGCTTAGCACCTTTGGTGAAAATCACTTGTTACCAGTAACCAAGATAAAGGTTGTGTTCGTAAACTACAGCCTATTTTCTTTACGTAGTAAAGAATTAATAAAGAATATCGACAGGGCCAAATAAAGTGAAGAAGGGCCTCTAGGCTTTTTGGTACTTGGGGCCCCTCTTCATGCACCTAATAGGCAATAAAATGCCAATAATTTCAATATTGCAAATGTTTTGCACAGGTCCCTAGGCTTTAGCCTATTTAGCCCAATGGATAATTATCCGTCCCTGACTATAGAAGAATAGTATTTCTGGTTGAGCTTAAATAAGAG